>CM034152.1:156745511-157322944 GCA_019776745.2 Taxus chinensis
TATTATCACATTGCAAGGGTTTTTATACCAAGATCTAAAACGCATATGCCGCAGCACTCGTAGAGACATATTCCATGACCTCACATGAGAAATCATTCTCCTATTGTAAGGAGAAATGCATATAAGTATTTTTAGACCCAAATATGGAGATTTTAGAGTTTAGAATTAAATCCAATCAACCATTAATGAATGGAGGGAAGAGCTGCTTCTGGTACATGGCATAGATCTCTATTGACACCTTAAATGAGATTGCCTATATTGAAGTTATATATTAGTCCAAGATACTTCCAGGGAAAGATATTGTTTGGCAGGAAGATTAATTATTCATATTATGGTCAAGAATTTTTTACCAAACATAGCTCTGATAAATAAATAGTTGAATTGCGATGGAGCAATAATGTTGAGTGGTACAAACCTTTTACCATGTAGAAGAAAGTTAAGTCTTGTAAATTGGGTGACTGTTAATATCCGTACATACAATTGAGACTGGTCTTGATCACCTACGAACATGAAAGACTATCTTGCATTATGGAACTTATTTTATTATGAGTCCGAAACTGATGATCTCGTATTGTAGACAAGTTAAAATCACAAAGCTAAGATCCTAAGGACTAGAGTGTGTACCCCTGTATATTTCTTTGTAAGGTTCCAACACCTAAGGATAGCAAGGTATATACCCTACCCTCTTAGGAGTAGAACTCGACGAATTTTGCAAATATAAAAATACTGGTTTATTAGTAATAGTTTTAAAGATGAATATACAGGCATACTAGACACATATACAATGGGTCTCAGTTATACCATACATTTTTTGAGCTTACCGCATCCCCTAGATCCACTCATCCTAGATGACTATCCATCAAACTTGACTTTCTTTACAATAAGAATAACGAACAAAACGGACTAATTCTTACTGAAAAGGTGTGAAGCAGAGCTGCATCAACCTGTGTTCATAATAAATAAATATCAAGTGCAGGTGAAGGAAGTAAAAGCATCGTCCACCAGTAAGATCTAATGGTGAGAAGCGAATTCCCTGGTCAATGGTCAAAATCTTCAATGGTAATTGCAAAATATCTTAGGGGGTTACCTAGGGCCAGATGTTAGAAGACTAGACTGATTAAGACTCCTATAATAGGCCTCATCGGAATTAAACATGTTAGTCAACCGTCCACTCCAGGACGGACATAAATATTGTTGACATGATTTTACAAAGGTTTTAATAAAATATTCGATAGATGTCTATGTGAATATGACAAATATTCACTACGAGTGTCTGATGTTTGAAGTATCTATAAATGAAGCCCAATATATTGTTGACGTCATTGCAAGAGCCTTGGGTGAAACACTTATGATAAGGAGGATGGATATTTCCCCAAGGAAGGAGAAAGAACAAGATGTTGTTAGTGCAGATTCATGGTTGCAGTCAAATATATATCAAACAAGATGCACCTCTGGAGGAAAGGTATGTAAAATTATTATTGATGGTGGTAGTTGTGAAAATCTGGTTTCAAACGTGATGGTTGATAAAATAAATGTGAAATGTGAGAAGAACCCATATCCCTATAGTATATCATGGTTTAAGAAAGGGAATGAGGTAACTATACGCACCTGATTTTACATGTGCTACATTTTGGGAAAAATGGTTACAAAAGTCCCCAATGATGATTCATGTCCTTTTAGAAGGTGTTTGAGTTCCTAAGCTCATTCCCAGTGTATATTTATTTCCTTGATGTTTGTACTTAGCTTTTTACACTTTCTTCCAGCTGATTTCTCATTTCTGTGTATTTTTTACCATTTAGTGTCAGGAATCGTCACCCAGGCAGGGCGGCGGTCCTGTGATCACCACCCTACGCAGGGCGGTGGTCTTGTGGGTTTTTTCTAGAGATCTTCATGAGTAATCTAGACACACATGATTTCACTTAACATGACTTCTAGGGTGCGTTTGTGAACCAAATTGTCTAAAAAATGTCTTGTTTTCATGGTATTCCTTACCTTTTATATTTTTAAATAGATTTAATTAGTTTGAATTGCCTCTTCACCCAATGATTTGGCTTTCCCAGGCCGCCTTGTGCATGAAGGCACAACCCAACCAATTTCTATATATTCACTATTTGTATTCAAGAAAATGGCCTAAGATTTTTGTGTATCTTGCATAGTATTGCCATCACAATCCTGTTGAAAATTGCATAGCCAAGCTCTATTCACTAGTGTTATCTCTCTTCCACTTGCATTGTAACCATACTACCTCCAAGCTGTCATTTCTCAAGCTCCTTATCTTGTTGTTTCCTTTGCATTCCCAACTTTTTGGACTCATATGGACACACAAAGAAAGAAAGGATAAAGTGAGGGGACAAATACATATACAGCTAGATTTTCCAAAGCTATTGCTTATCCAAGTTAGAATTTTTTTTTGCTTCATTTGTTCAAATTATCAATTCTAAATTATTCATTTCAAAAACATATCAAATAAAGTGGTAAAAAAAAATTGTTTCAATTAATCAAGAAATTGCAAATAGATCAAATCATTAAAAAGCTTGCTCTTTAACATTACCCGGGAAGTTGTAGGGAACAATAGCTTCTCTAGAGCGATTATTTGTTCTCTACCTCTGAGGTAGGGTTGAGGGGTTTTGATTAAATTAGCTTAGTTGTTTTAGATCTATAATCACATACTTGCATAAGTAATTAGCTACAACCGGATGATTAATTGTATTTAATTTCATTATTAGATTAGAAGCATTGTTTAAAATCCTTGAAAAGATCAAAAATATTTAATTTTGCTAGATTAATTCACCTTCATTTTTTGTTCAGATATGTTATGAAAACACCAAAAAAATAGTTTAGATTCCCTCAATAGTTAGTTTACTTTGTCAAATCAATTCAATTCCATTTTGCATGAAAATCAAAGGTCCATAACAAGAGAAAACATTTGGTTGTGATTCATTGGTCCCATAACCCAATGAACATGAGTTGTTGACTGACATTGAAACAAGTTTACACTTGTTAGTTTTACACACACCTACTAGGTATTTTGAGAAGATAAAGAAATTAAACACATTGAACATTGCATTTGATCAAGCCTACGATTATTAGACTTCTCCTGGAAATAGGGCTTGATTACACATATCACCATACAAAGACCACAACCTCCCCGAGTTCATGGTTGTGATCCCTAGGTCCCACAACCGAATAAGCCTTGTGACCAATTAAACATTGAAATTGGCTTACGTGCACTATTATTTAGATCATTGCCACTTCAACCTGACATTATTACATAAAATTTTTGTGTTGAACATAGCAGTTGACCAGGTTAAGGATTTCTCGACTAGACTGGAAAACATCCCATAGACCTTGCGGTTTCATTACGCCTCTCACCCGCACTTCCATAACCTTGTTTGTAAATGTCACTTTCCATGTGTTCCACAACCACTAAAAAGAATATCGACAGAGCTCGACATTTACTAGAGCCTCTGAGTAGCCATTCTATCTTATCATTCCATTACACCACTTCAAATTAGGAATGAATCTCTTTTCCCTAGACTCACAGATCCTAATATTGAGTGTTTAAGGCATAAGGTTTCCTCATTATCTTGTATATCACTACCACAGACACATCCATTTCCATTCCACATCAGCTTTCCTAACACAAACTCGGGAGGTCAGGTGCGAAAGAAGGTTGCTTATCAATTTTCTTTCATACAAATTGGTGAACCCAACATGAAGAGCTAGTATCTAAACATTTCTACTTTCAATCGTCAATATTATTCTCTCACATTATTTTGCGGGTATTCTTATACCCCCAAAATATGTTGGGATACGATGAATAAGGTCGACCCATATCGGGTTTTGACACATACAACTATCAAATGAATAGACAACAACAGTCACCTTTGCTCTCTACATAAAAAATAACTATTCAACTACTCAGGCTCAAAATATTTTTCCTCAAGGGGCTAATGTCGTTTCCTCCATACAGATTGAGGAGGTTGAATAAATGGTACAGACACAACAACCTGAGCTATAAAAATCTAATAAGATGACATTTTTTGGAGAGAGGGGATCATCTCCTTGGGTTTTGTTAAGACAACTCATTAGCATGCAGTCTGACAAAATCCCACCTCTAGATGAGGATTACTTAGCATGATATGCTAGAAACGAACAAAGCTTCCAAAATATGTACCGGGATTTTGACAGGTTGCAAGGACATGTTGACATCTTGCTCAAAAAAATAACACTACCCCTCCAATAACGGAAGACATTTCCAATGAGGGGTGGCAAAACAACAAAAAATTCATAGCTAGATACCATACTCCTCAACAACCTTTAAAATTTCAACAACAAGCATCAAAGTAAAACATGATCCCATCAATGGGTGATGTCATCTCGCCATTAGTGGAAAAATTCAAATAACTAGAGCTTTCCCAAAACACTCAAACTTCATATGTTGGGCAAGAAAGAGTTTCTCATTATCCACAGGGCTATGGATAAATACCCATTGTTAAAAATCCTTCAATACGGGCACTCCAAGCCTTGGATATTTGCTAACTGGGATGGGAACCTTGGGAATACCCCCCAAGCCACATACAAATATCCACAACAGGCACCAGTCGGAAGTGTTTTCTCAAATGCCATACCATCTAGAAATGCAGCGTTCCCTGGCTTTGTGCCTTCAAATCCATACCAAAACAATCAACCCCCTTACATACACATGTATTCTTAGTCATCATAGGGGGATATGTACACTTACCTAGGTCTGTATGGTCAACCATAGGGTATCCCTTATGCCCCAAAAAATGTATACGCTACACCATTTCAATAACTGATGCAGCCTACACCTCCCCAAAAAGGAACTTCAATGGTTGAAACATATGCAATGGGGACCTATTCTAAATATCTTAAGGAGCCTCTAGAATTCTCCATATGGAATTTCATGCTCCCAAGACCCTTAAAAATTCTTTCAAATTTGAAATGGGGGGGACGATCCTAACACACATATCAAATCTTACGCAACTGCTATTCGAGAGTTGCTCATGTGGGATGAAGTTGTTATGAAAATTTTCCCTATGACATTATAAGGTATTGCTCTCAATTGGTATTATAGGATACTGGATGGTTCAATACATTCCTTCAAGCAACTTGTGTTAAATTTTATCAAGTATTTTGATATGAAAAAACTTCTAAGAATAGGAATCAGATAATTCCTTCATATAAAACAAGAGCACAACGAGTATACTACCCACTTCATTCAAAGGTGGCGGAAAGTACTCTATTCCTTTGAAAATTATCTAAACATGGATCAGACAGAGCTATGTGATTTATTCCTCCACTCCATTAATAGGGAGATAAACGAAGAAGTCCTAAAATTTCTACTAAGGAGCTATGAAGAGGTACTAGAGGGTGCTCTTCGAAGTGATCAAGAAGCCATAGACAGTGGTCGTAATACCTACGGAAAAAATGTGAGGTTAGTTAATCCTAACTAAGATAACCCTGATTACTTCAACAATGAGAAAAATAATTAGGGACTACAGGTCCTCAACAAGAATTTTGGGGTCGCAATTTATGGTGTTACCGATCATCTAAAGAAACCTAATGTTGTTAGCTCTCCCAACACAAACACTTCCAACATCAATAATAATATGAATGGAAATAACTAAAGAAACAACAATTTTATGCCAACAATCAATGTTGTGGACTTGAATTGTCCTCAGTAGAAATAACAATCTCAATAACCAATACAAGTGCAAACCCAAGGCCTTAGTCAATAGCCAAGTGGGTATCCGAACCAATTCTAAAATCAAGGGCACATGTTCCGAAACTTTAACTATAATAATAAACAATTGAATAATGATCAAATTTTTGGACCAAAACAAAATTCAAACCAAAGGCCTTGGGATTACAATCTTATTTTGTATTGTGGTTTTCATAGGGTCCGCTGGCATGATGCTAGAACATGCTATAATTGCAAAAAAATTCTACAATATTTTCTAGAAGACCAGAGAAAACTCTTTATGGACATGTTCCCCGCAAATCCAACATCACTAACGCAAAATATGTATGCAGGACCAGTTTCTCCTTAGAACACACTGATGAGAATCTTTAATGATCCTCTTCTTATGCTCCCAAAAGATGGTATAATAGATACAAATGGTTCAAACAAAGGGATTGCAATAGGAACTAATGATCATGTTACATGGTCGCCAAAAAAAAAATTGTGGGATTAGTAGAATTAGACACCGACCCTTAGATCAATTCTACCACAAGAACTAAGGATTATTCATCATAGCTAATACCTATTTACCCGTCGATATTAGATGAAATATAAAATATTATTTCCAAATAAGTAGGATCATATGACTTAATCAATGACTTAACAAAGACCTTTTCTCACATTTCCTTCTTGGATTTGCTGAAGAACTTTCCTGCTCATAGAGATGCCTTATTAGAAGCATTGGGTCTTGGTCATTTGATCAGTGTTGCTCCTCCTCTAGAAGCACAAGTAAACCACATCAAAATTGATATCCACCCTTCTAGACAACCAAAGAAGGATGCGGGGTTTTTGTTTAATATAAGAAAAATGTTGTTTGATGCTGAAATTACACACAAAGGTGACCCATCCTTGCATTTGCAAGTATGGATTTACAATAAATACATTAAATGCACAATCGTGGATGATGGGACGGAAGATAATATATTCCCCTTCACTTTCCTCAAAAAACTAGGATATGGAGAAAAAAATTGTTCCTCAACACGAAATACGTTAAGGGGTTATGATATCCTCAAAGTAAATTCAATACGGACTATAATGTTATCAGTTACCTTAGGAACCAATATGGTTCTCACTGAATTCTATGGTATATATCGAGAAACCAGCTATAATATGATTCTTGGCCACCCATGGATACTTTGCGTGAAGGTGATCCCCTCCATGTTGTTTCATGAAGTGAGATTCTTGTACTTAGGGAAGGTATTTGTGGCACAGGATGACCCAAAACCTTTTGATATACACCTAGAATATTTGAGGAAGAGACCATGAGTCCATTCTGAGTTCGATCTTCCAAAAAATCAACTTAATAAGTCAGTTGGTTATAAACCATAAACAAAATTGGTGTCCATAAAAGAGTTAGAAGTCACAGGATTCATCAAGGGCCTTCTGAAAGTCAAGGATGAAACCGTCGTCATAGAAACAATGTCATTAGGAAACACAACAAAAATTGTCAAGCTATTGGAGAAAGATCTACCTATTCTCCTTCCATTTTATTCTAAGGGTATAGGACATGTCCTAGGACTTTGGATCTCTTCTAGCAGATGAAGTTTTTATGGTGGAAGTAACAACAAAAAAGGAAGAGCATACGAATAATTATCCAACATCTATTTTTCTGAGTAACTGTTGGACTCTCCATTTTGATGAAGCCAGGTGTCATTTCAGCATCGAGGAAGGTGTGATCCTTACCTCTCCTGAGGGAAGGATTATGCCATTCATCTTCAAGTTAAACTTTAAGTGTATTAATAAAAAAGTTGAGTATGAAGCCCTCATTCTTGGTCTAATTGTAGCATAAATAATGGATGTTGGAAACATTAGAGTTCTAGGTGACTCAGAACTATTCCCAAATCAAGTGTCTGACGTATACGAGACTAGGTTCAAGGATCTACATCTCTATAAAATGGAAGTAATTTAGCTAACAAAGGGGTTTGACTTTATATCAATCGAAGAAATTCCACGAGAGCATAAACTTATCGCAGAATCTATAGAAACTTCTACTTCCCACTTCACTCCAACCAGTAAGTTGGAAGATAGAAATTTCATCATGTCAGTTCATGTTGAACCTTTGGTTTGTAAAATATCGGTAACCTTGATGTTGACATACATAGAATTTGAGAGTGAGTCTATCATCTCAGACCACGTTGAAATGAATAAGAAACTCTTGTGCATTTAAACACTTACGTGGAATTCCACCTTTCCCACCAAAAGACTAACTTCTCCCTTATCCTAGATTCTTCTTCCTACTTTGGAAATACCATGGTAGAGTCTTTCGTTGGGGAAGGGCTTGAAATTTATGAGATAGGAGAAGAAGGGGATTTAGAGTTACCTCCTTCCCTACGTGATTTTGAGGAAGAAAATGCCTCCTTGATCAAAGGAACAATCAATATAAACATTGGGACAAAAGAATAACCAAGAATTCTTAAGCTAGGGTCCTCTCTAACTCTAGAAGAAATAGAAATACACACACAGATTCTGAAAGAACACTCAAAATATTTCACGTTTAATTACACGGAGATGACGAGGATTGATCCTAATGTTGCGGTCCATATCCTCATCACCAAACTAGATGTCAAACCGATTAAACAAAATTAAAGGCCCCTGAAGCCAAAGGTGGCTCTCATGGTGAAAGAAGAAGTGATTAAACTCTTTCAAGTAGGGTTCATCAAATTGGTTGAATATTCCTAGTGGGTATTCAATATCATTCCTTTTCTCAAAAAGAATGGGAAGATCCACATTCGTATTGAATTTTGTGACATTAACAAGGCATTTCCCAAGGATGATTTCTCGTTACCCTCCATTGATGTTATTGTTGATGCGACGAATTGTTATGAGTTGTTTTCTCTCATGGATGGGTTTTCAAGATACAAAAAAATTAGGATATCTGAGGAGGATAAGACCAAGTCAACTTTCATTACTCCTTGGGGAACCTATTTCTACATGGTCCTGCCATTTGAGCTAAAGAACGCTTGAAAAACTTACCAACGTTCCATGACGTTTATTTTCCATGATCTTATCCATAAGATTGTGAAGTCTTATGTTGATGACCTCCTAGCCAAAGCTAGAAAATGGTGTGATCACCCTAAGGTGCTTCATATCATTCTCTCTCGACTAATCAAATAAGACGTCACATTAAATCCATAAAAAAGTGTATTCGGTGTTAACAGGAGGTAAGTTGTTAGGATACATCATATCTTCATAAGGGATTGATGTAGATACAACCAAAATACGAGAATTACTAGAGATTACCCCACCATCAAATGAATTTGGCGTAAGGTATTTTCTTGGGAAACTTGGTGCAATATGAAGCTTCATCCCTAATCTAACCTTTGTTATTCACCTGATCAACAACTTATTAAAAAAGGATTGCTACAGTGATTGGACAAAAGAGTGAAATGAGGTGTTTGAGTCAGTAAAATGATTCCAACTTTCACCACATATACTTATTCCTCTTAGGTCAGACTGACTCCTCATTCTATATTCAAGGGAAACAGATGTCTCACTAACCTGCATGTTAGTTTAGGAAGATAATGATAAGCATGAACATGTAATTTATTGTATTAGTAGAACATTGCTTGACTACGAGACACATTACACATAGGCAGAAAAAGAGTTCCTGGCTATAGTGTTTGTAAAAAAGTGGTTGAGAAATTATATGTTAAACTAGGAAATAAGGGTGATTATCAATAGCGATCATTTGCAGACTTATCTATTTCAAGGTTCATTATCTAAAAGGGTTGGGAACTTTATAACGCTAATGGGTGAATTCGAGTTGACCTTCATTAATCAAAAGTTTGTAAAATGAAAAGTTATTGGGGATTGGTTAACTGATAACCCAATGGATGAAGGTGACCTATTTGATTTAGACTTTCCATATGAGTTTGTATACCATGTAAATATTAAGTCCCCAATCGCTATGTTCCCTTGGTACACTAACATAATCAATTTCATTGTGGACAAGGCATACCCTGAAGGAGCTACATTTCAATAAAGGAGATGACTACACATTATAGCTACTAAATCTGTGATCCTAGATGAAGTTCTCTATTGCAGATCCTTTGATGGAATGCTCCTAAGATGTGTTGACGAAGAGGAATCCGAGAAAATTATTTATGAATCACATAGTGGAGTATGTGGAGGTCACTTCAGAGGCCACGCCACTGCTAAGAAGATACATTGGATAGGCTACTTTTGGCCCATGTTAGAGCATGATGTAGTATATTTTATGTGCAAGTGCCATAAATGCCAAGAGTTCTCCTATGAGATTCACATGGCCTTTCTCCACTTGGGGTCTAGATTTGATAGGGAACTTTTCTCTCTCATCAACGAATAGAAATAACTTTATAATAATGAAAACAGAGTAGTTCACAAAGTGGGTAGAGGTCATGCCTCTTACCACTATGTTGGGTTCCATAATCACTAAGTTCATTCTAAAACAAATCATTTATAGGTACGGTGTCCCATAGGTCATTATCTTTGATAATGGAAGGTATTTCAATAATGAAAAGGTACATAAACTATGCAAGTAATTTAAGATTTATCACTAGACGACCTCTATTTATTACCCTCAGACTGACAGACAGGCTAAGGCAACGAATAAAATGATGAAATCCATTCTCCTTAAAACGGTCAAGGAGAACAAACGTGATTGACATTTAAAGTTATACAAAACCTTGTTGACCTATCGAATGTCAATAAGATCACTGATGGGGGTAGCCTCCATTTCATTAGTATTCGTGCAGAAGTAGTTCTACCACTAGAAGTCGAAATATCTAGTCTCCACATCTCATTGTAGGGAACTTTTGGAGAATAATCCTATTGAAAGGCATGGCTCTCTCAATTAGATATCCTTGACGAAGCTAGGCTCAACACTGAACAATGACACAGAGCTTATGTTGAGAGTATGTGGAGGAAGTATAACAAGACGGTTTATAAACATGAAATATATGAGGGATATCTGGTATTAATACTTTGATAGCTTGATACACAAAATGACTTGTGAAGGTGGGAAGTTTAGGCCTAAGGGGTTGGGTCCTTATCGAGTAATAGAAGACTACAAAATGGGGCAATTCGCTTGTGTGTACACTAGAGGGTGAAGATTTTAGTGAATCCGTTGACTCTCTTCACCTAGAGAGGAATTATGCATGATTCACCTACATTTTCACATGTACATTAATGCATCTGCATTGCATTTTCATCTTCTTTTCCATCTCGTAAACTTTTGATTAAGGGACTTATTCTTATAGAAATTTCTAAAAAAAAATCTTAAAATATTGGCAAAATATTCAAATCATATCTCTTCAAATCTTCATGGTATTTCCATTTGTTTGCAAATCATCTGATCAATTCAAACAATAAAATAAAAACTTTGGCATTAACCATACCAAGACCTGCATATTGGTTCTACTCACAATTTCTTCTAGATTGGGTGTTTTTGTCTATAATCTATTCCAGAAGCTTCATGATGTCATATCTATCCCATATACATCTCGTTGGAGATAAGAAATTATAAATAATATTCTTAGATAAATGATTCAAATAAAAATCAATGGAAAACATTTGTATTTTACACATTTCTTTTCCTTACCAACCTTCAGTGTTAAGCCTCCATCTCTTACTAGTAGTGTAGGGTTGGGAAAGGAGAGAAGTTCCCTTACTCACCTGTACCTTGTTCATGGTGATGAGCCCATACTTCCTACTGGTGGAATGGGGTAAGGTGTACGGGGTCTCTTTGAAAAATTTTAAAGTTAAAAAAACTTCATTCAAATGCAGTGAAATCATAAATCAAAACGAGGTGAGTTAAATGTCCGAAATTCCAAAAGATTTTTAAAGCCTCAAACCTAGATTTTGTTAACCAAGTGGCCATCTATGGATCTAATTCTAGATAAAATTGAAAGTAATTCACATTTTCAGCTATGTAGAAAACTTACATATAGTCGGGTGGTAGGTTCTCAATTTTGTTTCTTTTAAGTCTTTATCTCTCTCTCATCATTACCATTCAAAAATTGTTTGTAACTTGTGCCCCTCCTAACTCTTTGTGTTGAGCCCTCGCATCTTACCAGTTGTGTGGGGTTAGGAGTGGGGAAATTTCATCCTTCTATCATATCATTCTATCATAGCGTTTTTTCCAAAACAATATGAAGTATCAAAAATTATGTAGAGAAACTAAATTTCAGCATTACATTGTGTTTGTATTATCATATCTCAGCATTATAGAATATTAAAAAATAAATCATTGTATTAGCATTCATATCCATTGCATGCATTCTAAAAATCATTCAAAAGTGGAAGTTCTAAGCATCTAGAGTACACATGTGAAGTAAACCAAGAAGATGTAAACTCAGATACAATGAATTACCGAACCAAAAAGAAGAGTCTATATATATCATAATAAATTGATTTTGTGTATAATGTCATCACATGCTAGGCATGGTAAAAACACTCGCAATGAGCCTGAGATATAAAAAAAAATCATATAAATGCCTGAAAAAATTGAAACTAAGCAATAAAAGACCCAATGGCCTATTAATCCCTATGGGATACCTGAGATGGCACACGGCTGCGTCCAGGACTCCTACGTTTGCTACGACATTGAGATTGGATTGAATGGTGGGAGTTCTCATGAAAATAGCAATTGGATGTGGTCTCACTATGAGATTGGCTCTTCCTAATAAATCACTCAACCGTATCATACACAGCAACCTGGGTACGGAGAGAAGCCATAATCTATGTTTCCCTCCAGATGGATATAAACACATCATTGTGTCTATCGGCTGATAGTGGTTTTCATGTATCCTCAGTCATCTCAGCTCATGTCTTCCCCGAGGGGATCAAGAAGGTATCCACACACACCTGAAAATAAGCTCTCACCACTCCTACGTAGTCGTTGAAAGCAAAAGAGAACAAAAGGACTGGTGAGTCAAAAAGCTACAAAATAAAAATAAACACCCACTCACATTTCTAGCTAATGAGGTCAAGAGAGTGGAGTCAACATACTTGGATCTCCAAGAATCCATGTAGGGTCAGTGACTACTACTGTTGTTGTTGATGGTTATAGGGCCTCCCCAAAACCAAAAGTGAGATGATGTCCCATCACAGATTCGTCATCTCCCTCTCCTTTGCAAGGAAGTGGTCCCTCGGAGACAAGTGTCTCCTCTTCCATATTTGCCTCCTCCTACTCCGCTCTTAGAACATCCTAAGTATCATACCACTCAGGATCACTCTCCTCCTCCATGTGATTTTCCTTGCCATTCTCACCTCCTGGTCCCTCATCATCACCAATCTCCTCTCCACCAGTCTCCTCCCTAGTCTCATCTCCTATATATTCCTCAGATTTGGAGTTCACATTTGTGGGCTCGTCCTCCTCCCCACTATGAGAAGGTGTGGCCTCAATCCAAAGTAAGACTGCATGAGAGATGCCAACTACCTGTTGGGCATGAATGAATCATCTAATGGTAATACAAACCCCTGGATTCAATACCATCTAGATTGGATCTCCTCTAGATCCCTTTCAAACCTCCTTGATGGTCATGTGCATGGGTACCACTAGAGGAAGAATGTCAATGTATGGAAGATCAAACTACTGAGGAACTTAGATAAAGGGGTGAATCTCAACTATCCCCGTATTGTCAACTAAATTAATAGTGGTGGCGTAGGATATCACTTGGGTCCTATCCTATCCCCATAATCTTGTCATGTCATGGTACAGACTTTCTATCATGTCTACTATGGTCAAAGAGGCCACTAGCTGATGTGGCTCACTAAGAACTGACATTTCCATCCATCTAGCTACCTTGATGTCCCTCGGGTCATGTACTGTTACTCCCCTCCCATATGGGATGATCAACTCATATACCTAGCTCATGACCAATGTGGGGTGACTCAAAGACTTCCCATATAGTCTGAAAAATCCTATACAGGTCGTGATAGGTGCTTTCAAGGATATTTCCCCCCGAAGCGTAGATATGACTATGTGACTCGATTTTTGAAATGATGGGAGCCTAACAATATATTAGTGTATCACCTCCCTTGTCCCTAATCAACTGCGGAGCCAAAATAATCATGATGGCATTGCGGATAATAGGGATGGGAGCAGTAGCAATAGATCATACCTTCATCCCTTTCTTTGAACTAAAGGAAACCACGACATGTCCTAAATAGGTGGCCCACTGAGTCATCGTGGGCCTAGATCCTACTGTTTTCAAGGTCAACCTCCTCCCAAGTATCAGGACCCAAGTATCTGATACACGTCCTCTAGTGTGATCATCCACTCACCTCTGACACCAGGAAGCCAGAAAGTGTTCTGGTTTACATCCCAATAAGATAACAAGTTACATAGTATGTGACTGACAGGAGTAACATGGGGCACCTTTGCGATCCTCCATATGCCTAGTATCTAAAGAGTATCAGTCTCATCCAGAGTCAGCTTATCCAAAATAACTAGGAGCTAGTCACACTCCCTCTCATGACTCCAACAGATATACTCTTCCTTCTACTACATCCACCAAAACACAGAAAAAGATAAACTTAGTGACATATTTCAAGAAACAAGCTCATCAAAAATATAGAAAAATTAAGTTAGCAATATTTTTAGGCATTTTGTTCAGAATTGCTATGCAGTTGAGGGTGGTTTTTTTGAGACCACCACCCTGGCAAGATGGCGGTTCTGCGATCGCCACACTATTTAGGGTGCTGGTCCTTAACCGATTCATCGTACAACTTTGTGACCCTAAAAATGTTCAAAAATGTAAAAATACACCAAATTTCATGATATAAAAGACTACCATGTAGGAGCCCCCCTTAGAGACTCATTTAAAACAAGAAATTTTAAAAATAATCCCTCCTAGGAAAATATTTTGACATTTTTACAAATTAGGTTTAAAATAAACAAGTGAGAAAAAATAGCATTAGACCGTGGAGGTCGATCTTCCGGTCATGGCAGTATGATCACTATCTCAGAACAAATGTTTTGACTATCCTTTCAACGAAAACGGTCATCGTAGGTCCAGAGCTCAAAAATCACCAAGTTGATTTGTGTAAATGAATTAGAAAATGGGCTTATTGATATATATATATATATATATATATGATTTTATAACTTCATTTTGAGTGCATGTGTTTGCAAGGTGGGAGTGCTGGCAAAGGTAATTTCTCATCCCCACACAAATGGTAAGTCCTCTTGGTGTTTTGATTTAGAATTTATTTTTCGATGTTTTATCTAACTGAACTTGACTCTTCTTTTTTTTACAGGTAGCAGGAGTTTGGACGATGACATTTTGACACACGAGCATGTCAGGTATAAGCTTCTAACTCCCCTTTTCAGGAATACCATACTCGTACTCTACATTTTATGCCTCTTCATATCTAAGACACTTTTTTAAGGGTGAAATATGTATTCACCCGATTTCACATGTGTTATATTATCGAAAAAATGGTTACAAAAGTCCCTAATGATAATTCATGTCCTTTTAGAAGGTGTTTGAGTTCCTAAGCTCATTTGCAGTGTATATTTGTAGCCTAGATGCTTGTACTTAACTTATCCACTCTTTCTTCTAGTTCCCCGCTCCTTTCTATGCATTTTTTTGCTTCTAGATTCAGAACCACCACCTTGCACAGGGTGGCGGTCCTATGCATTTTTTCCATAACTCTTCATGTGTAATTTAGACATGTGTTATTTCACTTAACTTGACTTCTAGGGTGTGTTTGTGAACAAAATTTCCTTAAAATAGTCTTGTTTGCATGGTATTCCTTCCCTTCTCTATTTTAAATAGATTTAATTAGTTTTAACTGCCTTTTTACTCAATTATTTTGCACTCTAAGGCTACCTTGTGCATGAAGGTACATCCCAGCCAATTCCTATATAATCACTTCTTGTATTCAAACAAATGGCCTGATTTTTTTGTGTATCTTACATAGTATTGTTGTCACAATTCTGCTAGAAATTGCATAACCAAGCTTTGTTCACTTGTTTTATCTCTCTTCAACTTACATTGCAACCAGACTTCCTTCAAGCTAACATTGCTCAAGAACCTTCTCCTTATGTTTCCTTTGCATTCCCAATTCCTTTGACTCATATGGATACATAGAGAAAGAAAGGATAAAATGAGGGGACAAATACAGATACAAAAATATTTTCCAAAGCTCTTGCTTATCCAAGCTAGAATTTTTTTTTTTTTTCTTCATTTGTTCAAAGTATCAATTCTAAATTATTCATTTCAAAAACATATCAAATAAAGTACTAAAATTATTTTGTTTTAATTAATCAAGCAATTGCAAATAGATCAAATCATTAGAAAGATTTCTCTTTAACATTACTAGGGAAGTTGTAGGGAACAAAATCTTCTCTAGATCTATGATTTATTCTCTACCTCTTAGGTAGGGTTGAGTGGTTTTGATTAAATTATCTTAGTTGTTTTAGATCTAAATACACATACTTGCACAAGTAAATAGCTACAACCAGATGATTAATTATATTTAATTTCATTTATTAGATTAAAATCATTTTTTAAAATCCCTAAAATATTAAAATATTTACTTTTGCTAGATTAGTTTGCTTTCATGGTTTTGTTCAGATATGTTGTGAAAACATCAAAAACATAGTTTAGACTCCCTCAATAATTAGTTTTCTTTATCCGAGCCGTTCAATTCCATTCTGCATGACCATCAAAGGTCCACAACAAGCGAAAATGTTCGGTTGTGATCCATTGGTCCCATAACCCAATGGCCATGAGTTGTTAACTGACATTGATACAAGTTTACATTTTTTAGTTTTACGAACACCTACTAGGTATTATGAGAAGATAGAGAAATTAAACACACTGAACATTGCATATGATCAATCCTACGATTATTGGATTGCTCCTTCCAACATGGCTTGATTACACATATGACCATACAAAGACCACAACCTCCCTTAGTTCATGGTTGTGATCCATAGGTCCTACAACCCAACGGGCATGTTGACCAATTAAACATTGACATTATTTTACGTGCACTATTATTAAGATCGTCACCACTTCCACCTGACATTATTGCACAACATTTCATGTTGAACATAGCAATTGATCAGGCTAAGGATTTATGTACTACACCAGAAAACATCCCATAGACCTTATGGTTTCATTACGCCTCTCACTCACACTTCTATGAACTTGTGTGGAAATATATATGTCGCATCCATAGGTCACTTTCCACGTGTTCCACAACTAGTAGAAAAAATTAGGTTAGGACGGATCTCTTTTCCCTAGACTCGTAGATCACGATATTACGTGTTGAAGACATAAGGTTACCTCATTAGCTCGTATATCACTACCACACACACATCCATTTCCATTCCACATTGGTTGTCCTGGCATGACCTTGGTAGTTTGGATACCAAAGAAGGTTGCATGTTGATTTTCTTTCGTACAGTAACCATAGATATAAGATCCCTCATAAATTTTTTGATTGGGAAAAAAGACAAGGATGAGGAGTGGTGTGATGATATACCAATGTATTCATGCCATATACTACTAGGGAGGCCATGGAAATATGATAGAAAGGTTACACATGATGGAGGTAAAAATACATACACTTTTTGGAAGGATGGTGTAAAGGTTGTCTTGTTACCCTTCAAGGAAGAAGAGAAGAGTGAGGGATTATTGGCTATAAGATATTTTGTTATAGAAATGGAAGAAGTTGGTTGGTGTTATGAACTGATTTCAAAGAAGGTGGAAATAGAGGACTTTAATATACTAATTGGGTTGGAAAAGGTACTAAAATAATACAAAGATGTCATACATGATGAGCTACCAAATGGGTTACCTTTGAAATGGGATATACAACACCATATTGATTTGATCCAAGGATTGACACTCCCAAACCAGGAAACTTATTGGATGATTCCAAAACATAGTGAAGAGTTGAGAAGACAAGTGAGAGATCTAATAGAGAAATGATTAGTGAGAGAAAACACGAGTCCATGTGCAACTCAAGTGCTATTGACTCCCAAAAAATATGGAGAATCGAGAATGTGTGTAGATAGTAGGGCCATAAATAAAATCATAATAAAGTATTATTTCCAAATTCTAATATTATATGAAATGATTTATTTGCTAGTGGGAGCTCGATATTTTAAAAATATTCAATTGCAGAGTGGTTACTAACAGGGTTGAATCTATGAAGGGGATGAATGGAAAACAACTTTCGAAACAAACTATGTATTCTACGAGTGGATGGTGATGCCATTTGGGCTATCTAATGCACCCATAAAATTCATTAGGCTAATGAACAAGGTACTTTAAGAATACAATGGTAAGTTTATTGTATTATATTTTGATGATATTATGATATTCAGTAAGATAGTGGAAGAAGAATTTTTACATATGAAGTTGGTGTTAGACTTGTTACGTAAAAAGAGTCTATATGAAAACTTAAAGAAGTGTAAATTTCTTCATAAGAGTCTTCTTTTTTTAGGGTTTGTCATATCAAAGGATGGAGTGAGGATGGATGAGGAAAATGTAGATGTAATTCTGGAATGGCCTATTGTAAGGAATGTCACAGAAGTTCATAGTTTTAATGGATTGACAACATTTTATAGGAGGTTCATCAATAATTTCAGTAGTATTGTTGCACCTGTAACAGAGTGTGCAAAGGGGAGGAATTTTGTATCAACCAAGGAAACAATAGATAGATTTGAATTGTTGAATAAGAAAGTGTTAGAAGCACAAGTTTTGGTATTTCTAAATTTCAGCAAGGTCTTCGAGGTTGACTATGATGCCTCACATGTCAGGATTAGATTTGTGCTGAGTCAAGAAGGATGACCTGTGGAATCATTCAATTAAAAGCACAATGAAGTCAGAAGGAAATATTCTACTTATGATGTGGAATTTTATGCTATTTTTCAGGAATTAAGGATCTGGGGACATTACTTGTTAGCTAAAGAATTTTTACTCTTCACTAACCATGAAGCCTTGAGGTATGTATCCACACAAAATAAACTAAATAGTAAACATGCAACATGGGTTTCATTTTTACAAGAATATACTTTTGTGTTAAATCATAAGTCGGGTAAGAATAATGAATTTGTTGATGCCTTGAGCAGGCTTGTAGAACTTTTAACAACAATGGAAAATGAAGTAGTAGGATTTGAGGCAGTTAAGGAATTGTATGAAGGTGATCTAGATTTTGGTGATGTTTTCAGACAACGTAAGCTTCTGTTCACTACTTCTATAGAAGTAGTGAACAAAAGCTTAGGAAATATCCTACGTAAAATTTTATGTGAGCCTTAATTTGTGAAATAATATTTGGCACAAAAAGTTTTGGGTCCATCCAACTTGTTTTTCTAGTAGGTAATTTTGGAATTTTAGGGTTTTTAGAGTAAAATTGAAATAAAAGGAGGATTGTAATGGTGTAAAAGTTTAGTCTAGATTACATAATGTTAATAAATATATTTTGAAATTTCCTTTTTTTATTTTCAAATATTTTTATGTGTATTTTGGAGGTATTTCAACCTCTTGCAGTTGGATCCACATCAATAGATATCAAAGCAAGATTTTGATCTTGTGGGAATAGCTAAGGTAATATATAAGATTTTTCTATGTAATTTTTTACTCTATTGTATATAAGCATGTATATATGTGGGAGGTAAGGTTATATCCAGATGAATAGGCATATGCAGGAGCTACAGACACAAGTTTGTTAAGCTCACAGGAGAAGTTACCTACCTTAGAAGGAGACATGTAAATGGAAATGCAGACCCAGATAGTGATGTTGAAGAAGCATCTCCATTAATGAATAAAGAAGGAGATGAAGAATAAAATTAGAGAGATGAAGAAGCCTTCAATGAGAGACCATTTGAGGAAATATTGATCTAGGATTTAGAAGGAAAGAATGATGACATCGTTATTAGTGTTCCAAATTATGGTGGAGGGTTACGACCAGAGGATTTGATTGACTGGTTGAATCACATGGAAAAATTCTTTGAGTGGAAAACCATTTCTAAGGAGGATAAATTTAAGTTTGCATGCACTAAGTTGTGTGGATATGCTGTGATCTGGTGGGATCACTTGCAAAATGAAATTCAAAGGAATGGAAAGGGAAAGATACGAAACTAGAATTAATTAGTAAAGAAGATTAAAGAAAAGTTTTTTCATGTAGATTATACTCAGGAATGCTTTCGAAGGTTCTAAGAAGGATCTTAGCATTGATTATTATAGAAAATAATTTTAAAAGCTGTCAATTAGGGTGGAATAGGGAGAGTCTAAAGAACAGAAGGCTACAAGGTATATAAATGGGTTGAGTTATACCATACAATATGAGAAGAGTATTCTATGGATCCATCGCCTGGATGATGCTTACCAACTCCGCATTAAAAGCAAAATAAAATAACAAGAGGAATAATTTTAGAAGAGGTGTGAAGAGAGGGCCATCATCATCTCCAATTATAGGAAGAGGTAGATTTGAACCTAGAAAATGTGAATCCTCTAGTGCATAAGGGCATGAAGATTTTTTTCAAATCCATGGTAACTACCAAAGAGGTAGGGGGTTTTAGTGGGGAAGAGGTTATAATGCAGGATGGTGCTAGAAGATCCCCCAAAGGAAATATACATGTTACAGATGTGATGAATAGGGGCACAAAGCTTTTGTGTGTCTGCACTAACGTATACATGATAGATGGCAAGGAGAACAACCACGAGTAAATCTACTTAATGCTGAAGAGGAAGAAGAAATGGAGGTTGTTATAGAATTTGGTGGAACCCTCATTATAAGGAGGAGGATGATTTCCCCAAGGAAGGAGAAATAATAAGATGTTGTTGGTGTTGATTCATGGTGGACATCAAATATATTTCGAACAAGATGCACCTCTGGAGGAAAGGTATGTAAAACTATTATCGATGGTGGTAGTTTTGAAAATATGGTTTCAGTTGTGATGGTTGATAAAGTCAATGTGAAATGTAAGAAGCATCGATATCCCTATCATATATCATGGTTCAAGAAATGGAATGAGGTAGCCATAGATAAAAAGATACCTAATAAAGTTTTCGATTAGGAATACATACAAGGATGAGGGTGCGGTGTGATGTTATCCCAATGGATGCATATTATATACTACAGAGGAAGCCATGACAATACGATAGAAATTTTACACATGATGGAGGTAAATATACATACACTTTTTGGAAGGATGGTGTAAAGGTGGTCTTGTTACCCTTCAACAAAGAAGACAAGAGTGAGGGCTTATTGGCTACAAAATAGTTTGTTACAGAAATGGAATAAGTTTGTTGGTGTTATGCACTGATGTCAAATAATTTCAAAATAAAGGACTTTAATATACCCATTGTTGCAGAAAAGTTACTAAAAGAATACAAATACGTCATACCAGATGAGCTTCCAAATGGGTTACCTTTGAAATGGGATATACAATACAATATTTTTTTGATCCCAGGATCGGCACTGTCAAATGAGGTAGCCTATTAGATAAGTATGACATAGATTGGAGAGTTGAATAGACAAGTGAGAGATCTAATACATAAAGGATTAGTGAGAGAAATCATGAGTCCATATGCAACTCCAACGCTATTAAATCCCAAAAATGATGGAGACTGGAGAATGTGTGTAGATAATACGGTCATACATAAAATCACAATTAAGTATCGTTTACCAATTCCAAGATTGGATGATATGATGTATGTGCTAGTAGGAGCTAGATATTTTAGCAAGATTGACCTACGGAGTGGGTAATACCAAGTTTGAATCCATAAAGGGGATGAATGGAAAAAAACTTTCAAAACAAAAAAATGAATTATATGAGTGGATGGTGATGCCATTTGGGCTATTTAATGCACCAGTAAATTCATTAGGCTGATGAATAGGGTACTCTCATAATACAATGGTAATTTTTTTCTTGTCTATTTTGATGATATTCTTATATTCAGTAAGATAGTGGAAGAACACTTATTACATATGAAGTTGGTGTTACGTAAAGAGAGTCTATATGCAAACTTAAAGAAGTGTGGATTTCTTCATAAGAGTCTTCTTTTTTGGGGGTTTTTCATATCGAAGGATGGAGTGAGGATGGATGAGGAAAATGTAGAGGCAATTCTAGAATGTCCTATTCAAAGGAATTTCACAGAGGTTCGTAGTTTTCATGGATTGGAAAATTTTTATAGAAAGTTCATCAAGAATTTATGTTCCACTATTACACTCATAATAGAGTGTACAAAGGGGAGGGATTTTTTATCAACAAAGGTAGCAATGGATAGTTTTGAATTGTTGAAGAAGAAAGTGTCAGAAGCACCTGTTTTAGTATTTCCATGTTTCAACAAAGTCTTCGAAGTTGACTATGATTCATCACATGTCAGGATTGGAGTTGTACTGAGTCAAGAAGGACGACCTGTGGCATTCTTCAGTGGAAATATCAATGAAGTCAGGTGGAAATATTATACTTATGATGTGGAATTTTATGATAATGTTCATACATTTAGGAACTAGAAACATTACTTGCTAGCTATGGAATTTATACTCTTCACTAACCATGATGCCTTGAGGTATGTAAACATAGAGAAAAAAATAAATAGTAGTAATGCAAAATGGTTTACATTTTTGCAAGAATATACTTTTGTATTAAATCATAAGTTGGGTAAGAAGAATCAAGTTGTTGATGCCTTGAGTAGGCGTATAACACTTTTAACAACAATGGAAAATGAAGTATTAGGGTTTGAGGTAGTTAAGGAATTGTATGAAGGTTATCCAAATTTTGGTGATGTTATGATAAAAATTAAGGAAACTACAATAGGTAGTGGTTCTTCTTATTATTTTATGCAAGATGGTTATTTATTCAGTGGGAAACAATTGTGCCTCCCTTTTGGTTTAATGAGAGAAAATATTATAGGAAAATTACATAGTGGGGGTTTTGTTGGACACTTTGGTATAAGTAATAAAATTTATCTTGTTGTAGACAATTATTATTGGCCAAAGGTAAAGAGGGACATATGTAGGATTTTAGCAAGATGTATAGTGTGCGAAATGTCTAAGGGTCATGCATAGTATATTGGGTTGTATATGCCATTACCTATCCCTACAGGGCCATGGGTTGATTTGAGTATGTATTTTGTGTTAGGACTTCATAACACACATAGAGGGAATGATTATATCTTTGTTGTGGTTGATATATTCTCTAACATGGCATATTCCACTTCTTGTGAAACAACAAATGATGCTTCTAGAGTTACAGATTTGTTTTTTCAGAAGTGGTTAGATTGCATGAAGTTCTAAGAACGATCACTTCATATCGGGACATGAATTTTGTGAATCACTAAGGGAAGAATCTATGAAGGAAAATGGGGACACAACTATAGTTTTTCAGTACATATCACCCCCATACTGATGGGTAGGAAGAATTAGTGGATAGAAGCTTGGGAAATATCCTACGTTGCATAGTTGGAGATAATCCAAAACAATAGAACTTAGCTATACAACAAGCCAAGTTTTCCTATAATATCTTAGTAAACAAGTGAATAGGAAGGTCTCCAATCTAGATTATATATGGTAGGAATCCCAAGGGGGTCCTATATCTTATTGTGCTACCTGGTGAAGATAAAACTAGTGATGATGTAAAACCATTTTCAAAATACATTCTACAGTTGTAGGATGAAGTGGGGGAAAAGATGAAAGTGACTACTGCACAATATAAAGAAGATGCAGATGCTAGTAGGAGATTTATTTTATTAAAATAAGTAGATATTGTGATGGTTCATCTTAGAAAGGAGAGGTTTCCAAAAGGGACATATAATAAACTAAAGTATAAGAAGATTGGGTTGTGTAGGATTCTGAAGAAAATGAGTGGTAATGCCTACAAGGTGGAACTACTTGAAAAATTTTCTATCTCACCAGTTTTTAATGATTATAACTTATATAATTTTCCATTTCACGATGAAAATTTGGTAGAGGAGGAAGAAATAAACTGCGAGCAACAGATGACTAAGAAGAAAAAAGAAAGGGTAATGCATGTCGTTGGCCAAAATACAGTCACTACTAAACATGGGAGTTACAACAGATATTTGGTATAATGGGAAGGTTTGCAGTAAGAATAAAATACTTGTATTCTTGAGTGGGAGTTGATGAAGAATTATAGTTAAAAATTAGATGAATTCCGTCAACTAAATTCACAGGAGCTGAATTCTTTTCAACTAGGGAGAATGAAGCGGAAACATAACTTGTGGAGACCAGAAATTTTGATCTGATTATGGATCGTCTTGAAATTATAAAGGGTGGTAGATAGATATTATTACTATGCTAGGGAAAAATTTGATTTCAAATTTATGGCAATTTCGGCACATTTTCGGGGCCGCTTTCCGTCATATAGTGGCCTAAAATTGGCTCTGAACGTTTTTTTTTGTTTTTGACTAGGTCTTAGAAGTTTAATAAAAAAAATTATGCCCATTAGAATTATTAAAAAAATTTATGAGCCTTAATTTATGAATTCATATTTGGCATGAAAATTTTAGGGCCCATCTGAGTTGTTTTTCTTGTAGGTAAGTTTTAACAGTTTAGGTTTTTTTGGCATTTTATGGATTTTTGGTGTTTTAGGGTTTTTAGAGTAAACGTGAAATAAAATGAAGATTTTAATGATGTAAAATTTTAGTGTGGATTCCATAATGATAAGAAATCTATTTTGAAACTTCTATGTTTTATTTACAAAGTTGTTTACATGTGTTTTGGAGGTATTTCAACCTCTTGCAGTTGGATCCACATTAATACGTGATAGGGAACAAAAAGGGTTGACATTCATGGCAATATCAAGAGTTAAATATCTTTACAGATTAATTATATCTCCCCTATTCTCTATCGAGGCTTATTCTAAAATTAAGGGCAATGTGTTTGTATCTCTTACGAAAAGAGAGGAAGCCCATTTATTAAAATGTGAACGCAAATCAGGTTTTACATTATTACTTACTGATAATTGATTGCTGATACATACATACATACATACATGTGTGTGTGTGTGTGTGTGTGTGTGTGTGTGTGTGTGTGTGTGTGTGTGTGTGTGTGTGTGTGTGTGTGTATATTCCATTATTTAGAACATTTAATATCTATTATTGTTTATTACTGGGGGGCATCATAATTGAGGATTTTGAACATGATTAAATGTTATGAAAATAACATTCTTTGTGTATGTGTTACATTTTTTTTGTTTTGTAAGTGATGACATTATTTGTATATAATTATAATTTTGAGTAAACAATTATTTCTTTCACATTTATTCATTTTTTAAATACTCTTGGTTGTATGAAGAAGACATAATATCAACCTTTAATAACCATTTGATTCAATAAATATCAAGATATGATGACAATAATATTAGTCGATATAGAAGCAGAAGAGTCAGCACTGTGCATCTATCGAAGGTTTTTGTTATGTCAAAAAATTAGTACCCTGGTATATTCTTGTTAAAAGTCCCTTCTTTTTCCTAACACCTAGCCATCTCTCAAGTTTTCATAATTTCTACTTGAGATGGACCATTGGAGAAGGTTAGATTTCTCTACCTATTCTAATGTTAAAACTACTCATAAGGAAGGAAATGCAACTAACTAATCCTAAACTATCCATTCTAATGGATCAGAGAGAGAGAGGGTTAGAAATATGCATGGAAGGTAAATCCTAAGCTCAAAGGTTTGAAATCACCAAAAAAATGTGGATTTTCTCTAGTGAGGGGGAATGGAGAAGGAAATGGAGAAGAGAGAGGCTAGACATAAGTGACACAAACCCAAAGATTCATTCACGATTTGTTCTCCATGAAACATAAAAATAAAAGAACTTGTAAAGGAGAAATACATGCACAAAAAGGTGATATACGTAAAAGAGAGGAAAGGTTGCAAATAAAATGAAATAGGACAGATAGATGTGTCACAAAACAAGATTTATTGTAATAAAATTTTGCACAATCCATTATAGTTATAAAGGAAGGCACAATAACATATTTTCAAGACCAAAATGAAGGTTTGACATTTGAAAGCTTCTCAAGAACCATTTTACATACTTCGTTTACATTTTTAGAACATCCTCCTTCAAAAACTGAAAGATTTTACAATATATAGCTTAGTCAAAGAGAGAGAAGAGAGATGAGAGGGAAAAGAGAAGGGACGTGGCTTTAGAACTTTCAACAACCAACAATCTGCATTAAATCCACCTACAAATAACATGGGTACCCTAAACGGTCATTATTATATCTATTCCATCCTGCAAAAGGAAATGAATTCATGCTTCATCAATTCTGGTTGTTAAGCTATTTGATTTGATTGTTTGCTTGCCCAAGGCTGGTCTTGTTTCCATTCAAATTCATGTTTTCCATTTTAGCACACTAAATTTGACCAAAATCAGATTTTTATGATGACAACTTGAAGGGATTGAGGAGATATTTCCAAAGATATAAATTTTGTGTAATTTGGAGCTCTGGATTAAAAGATATGTCTATTTGAAGATTTTCCTGACGGGAAGCACAAAAACTTGACACGTGGTAGCTTTTGATTAGCCTAGGAAGGCCTCTGCCAATGTGTGTAGTAATTTTCCTTGTTCCATGTTTCATCCTTTCATTGGGTTGGGGATCAAGATTTACTACATTTCCTTTCCCCTCTACCTTTTTCCTTTACAAGTGGGTCTTCTTTTTTTAGAAATGTGAGCCAATAATAGTTTACTACTTGTCTTCGCAGGTCACCTTTTAACTATCCCATGACTAACCATTTTGAAGTGTAAGATAATGAGAAGGCTCTATACACCTCATAATTCATTTCTTATTAATACCCTTTTGACTACCATGAAAAAAAGCTAATAAGAAAGCTCCACGTATGAAACATGTTGTTCTTTCATTGGTTGTACCTTTGCGTTGCAACTTATTAATTGGGAGGACTTAAACTATTGGCTATATAGAAGTGTGCCACCTATTCTCTTTAATATTTCTGACCTTTTCTAGGACCCAACACCTATTTAAAACATGGTTCATTATGTGGAATTGAGATATGTTGAATGCATCTTCTTAAGGAAGTGACGAAATATCACCATGTGTTTGTCTTCGACTATTGATCCTTTGCCATCTGTCATTACCTCCACCCACTAAGTGTCCTTTGAATTTCCTTGACCCAATCCTGGAACCAAAAATCTATGGAATGTAGCTTATTCCATGGACTTGAAGTCCACTGAAGCCAAAATATTTTAGGAGAGTTGAATCCTGCCACAGGGACCATTTTTTGATGCCTGACATTGAATTTGACGGCCAAATGAATGTCAGTAGGATTTTAAAAGTGACCTTCCAATCCATTATCCAAGTCTCTCATGAATTTTTGAAATCCAACGGCCGGTGCTTTTGGAAGGGAGAATTTGACATCTTTTTAAGCATATCCTTCCCCTTTAAAAATGGAGAAGTCCATTTTTAAGCTTGTTAGAGCCAAAATAAATCAGGGGGTGTTTTTTTATAACAATTTGGAGACCTCTTGAGGTAATCTAGCTACTATATTCAATCAATAGCTTTTATGCAATCCATTGGGCATGGATTCGAGCCCAAAAAGATGGAAAAATAATCTTAAATATTAAAATTATTACCCCTAAGCCATATGGAGCACGAAGTGAACTTAGCACAATATGTGGAGCTTAAAATGATCTATGTAAGTACTCCATCAATTTGATTCTACTATTAAACTTGGTAAAACATATCTGGGGCTACCTTGGTCTGATTTAGTAAATACCTATGCTAAGGCCCAGTGTCCTGGAGATCACTTAATACCTCCCTAACTGCACCTAAAATGAAATCCTGAAATGGCATTGTTGAAGAGAGTTTTTTTTTATTGAATGTATTCTCAAAGAAAAACATAAATCAAATTACAGGAGCACTCTGAAGGCTTTCCTTAGAGGCCCCAACCATCAATGCAAGTTTTAGGATTCAATAAAATGAATAATTGCTTGAAAAAGAAAGTGAAGGTGGTAATTTCCTAGAAGTTGATGAACTTGAGAACGATACCCAAATCAGATTCTATGAGTATTCTAGAGGTGAAGAAGATGATGAGGAAGATGTACCTAGTTTCTCATGTGTGGTATTCACTTGTTCTCAATCTGATAAAGGAGAACCTTCCTACACTGCTGTAAAGAAAAAGCAGGCTGATAATTCTCCTATGGCGACTCCATAAAACAAAATAATCGGTTGAGGATATCATATCCCACCTTGTATGGAGTCTAAATGTAATGTCCCCTTTCCTACACCTAAGGCCTAAGGGCCAATTCAAGTCCAAGCCTTTTTCATACACAAGGGTTTATGGGCACAGGGAGCTATTGGGTATGAATATCTAGTCCATTTTGTTATATTTCTTCGTTGACATAAGCATAAAAATGTTTTGAGTGACTAGACATTATGTTTTGTCATTAAGAAGGGGCCACATGACACTTAATATTCTAATTTTGTGTTGGGGTCACTTTTGGACCATGGCGACTTAAAAGGGGAAAAGTAACTTAAGTTACTTTAATTTTATTGGCCCTTCCAAGGGAAAATGTGACTAGGGTTTCTTGGGGCTCTTTTTCCTTAGAGAAGTTATATAAGGAGTTGGGGGAAAAAGGAAGGATCATTCTGGCATACCTAATTATCTTCTTTCATGTGAAACTAATGTTTGCAAATCTATAGCTTGTGGAGTGAAATCCCACATGAACCCTAGCTTCGGTGGTGAGAGATCCATCCCTAGATAGCAGGGCATTCTTCGGTAGTGAGAGATCTACCCTACCTTGTCACTTTGGAGCTGTTTTCAGGACTATAGAGTTTTCAGGGGTTTTAGAGGAAGGGTTTAGAGGGTTTTGGAGACATTTGGTGAAGATAATTAGAGGGTTTTCAGATCAGATTTACGGCATCCATTTGAGCAGGGATTAGCATCACTTTGAAGGCATTTTCATCAATTTCCAACCCTTCTCCAAGCTAGGTGACTTGTTTGGAATATTTTAGCCTATATTTGAGGGGTTTCCAGTGGTATGAGTTCAGATCTTAAGGTTTTAATATCATCTCCTTTATTTTTAAATGTTATTTCCAAAATCTTACAATTTTTACACTTGTAATTGGAGAGTTATGAATTTTAGAAGTTTTCCAGCTGTCTAAGGCACGCTGTAATTTTCTGACAGTGTTTTATTATCTAAAAAATTTCAAAAACAATTTTCTGATGTTCTTTATATTATTAGAAATCTCTCTTTAAATTTTCAAGTAATTTGAGTGGATATTTTTGGAGATATTACTTTTCTAGTGTTCGCTGCCCTAACTATAAAAATCTGCAAAAATCAGTATTTTACTTTGCTGCAATTTTCATATATTTTGTGCATTTTCAAGTGGTATCCCACAAGGGATATTTCAGTGGTATCAGAGCACTCATTGTTCTTCAAGTCTGCGTGGGTTAAATATGGAGATTGTAAAGATATCAATGGGGGTTTTATGAAGAAAATGTTCATCAACATGGTGAAACAATAGGAAACCACTAACCTTTACTTGAGCTAGCTGGTACTCAGAGTTTGAATCAGTGAAAATTTGGGGAAAATAAGAAAAAATCTAAGAATAGTGATATAGGGCAGCCAATTGAGGTGATTGATGACGAATTCTTGTTGGAGGAAATACCAATCTTTGAGTTAGGGTTTCAGAGATAATTTGTCATTTCTAGATTATTGCATGATGAATAACGGTAGCAAGCCCAAGTGAGATCATCATATTCCACTACTTCAAGTACTAAAGAACTCATTTGAGCAATAACCAAAACAATCACTACATGAGGTAATTTTCCCAATGATGGAGATAATCTCGGATCCAAGCATAAGATGATTGAAGACCAAGTGAAAGAAGAAGAAGCTTCTAGAGCAAAAAGGTATGACTTTTAATGAGAAAAATATTTATGGCAAGAAGGAACAAACATGGTTGGTTGGTTACAATAATTGAAAAATATATATCAATCCAAAAGGTATAATATCATTTTATTCCTCCAAATAATAAGTCATTAACCCATCTTGCACATGGATTTACCAAGCAGTAATGAGCATAAATATTGTGAAAGGCGTTGACCATAGTTGTTCCATCTTATTCTCCATCTAAAATCATGAATCACAATAGGGATGGTATTTGTTTTCGAGGTTTCTAAATCATGTACAATAGAAGGTTTACCTTTTGATTATACTCTTTATAAGGAGGTTAGTATTAGCATGGAGCTTCCTATTTCAACCATTTTCATCCCATATCATTACAACAATTTTATCATGATGGTATTCAGCTATTGTTGATAAGAATGCTATTTAATTTGGTACATCAAACTCAAGTCTTGATAAAGACAAAGAGTGATGATCTTCTTTATCAGGAGATACAAGAGAAGAAAATATGGAAGACCTTACATGATACAAGGGTCCATCCTGGGCATTGATAATTCCTAAATGGATCTTGATAATATGTTGTAATTACACTTCCAAAACTATCAATTCTGATTTTGAAAACTTTGTGACTGATTTCATAAGAAAAAGAAGGAATTCAAATGTGTCTTTTGGGATTACAAGTGTTGGCAGGTGATGAGGCCAGAATATGCCCGATTAATGTATAATATATGATCTCATCTTACTCTCCTTTTTATTAAGTTTGATTACATTTTGTGACTTTTATTTGATCTGACATGAGTTAGGATGTAATTGTCTGTCTTTTGATTAATTGTGATTCTAATGTTAACAACTCTGAAATTCCTAACGAAGTGTGTGTTTGAAATTCAATTTTGTAATAAAACAGGTCTAATCAGTCGAAGAAATGAAGTATGTAGCATTTAGTATGTTTTTGGTAGCATCTGTTCCAACACAACTTAGTTCTGGAACTTCCAAGCTAGTTCTAGAACTCCATTACACAGTCATCATCTAGTTCCGGAACTTTCAGACTTAGTTCTGGAACTCCAGTATTTAGTTCCAGAATTTTCAGACTTAGTTCTGGAACTCCTGGGTATAGCTCTGGAACTCTCACAGTTTTGATCCTTAACGATTTCCTATGGTTCTGGAACTTCTCTGAAGTTCCAGAACCAATGGAAGTTTATCTATTTTAACCACATCCGGAGATTCTGCATCAATGACCCTTTCAATCAGGAAAGGATGAGAAGATCTCTGAATGCAGATCCAGGGATAACTATCTTACAGTTGTCTGATCATCCCAATCTGACTCAGCATCTATTCTGGGCACGATTCGATTTCATCAGAATCGTAGAGACAACTATGATTGTAAATGTATATATAAGCAGACTTGCAGTAGATAAAGATAGGAAGGAATAGAGATAAAATGGATAAGAGAGATATAGACTAAGTACACAGATCCAGTACGTTTTGTAATACCGAATGTTTTATCAATAAAATAGCCATTCCTATTTGAGAGAATTCTAAGTTTTTAAATCCTGATTCAAGGAGGAGCAAGGGCCCACTTCCCCAAGGACTAGGATATTCATTTATTTGGTATTTATATTTCTTAAGAAAATAGTTTAGATCTGTTAATTCTGTATTGCTTTAATTCTTCTAGTTAAACTCTGTTGTGTACTTGTTCCTGCAGGTGTTTAGATAGATTCTTATTTTCTCTTGCAATCATTTTTAAAGCATTCTAAGTTGTGTGTTTATTTCCAAAAGCAAGTGTGTTTACTTTCAGAAGCAAGTGTGTTTATTTTCCAATTTTGTCCAAAGTGTGTTTCCTTTCAACAAAAAGATTTCAGTGTGTTTACTTTCAACAAAGTTTTCATAGTATGATTTAAATAAGGTTTTACCAAGAAGTCCTTAAGACATTGAAAAGATCCCCCAGAAAATACAAAAACAACTACAGTCAACTACTAGATCAATAGGATTACTCTTGTTGCATATAGCTTTAGACACACCCCTGGTTTGATATGACATCAACAAGAAGTTGATTAAATGAAGGGAATAATGACACCCATCATTTTTGGCACCCTTTCCGGGGATACACTAGTTGGAACTTTCTAATTAAGTGTTAGCAAGAGCAACAATCATACATCTAGTAGTTGAAGGATCTTCCCTACTATATCATAAAATATATGAGTAGACCAAGAGACTCAAAGGGTAGATTCCTCCCAAGAACATCTTCACAAGAATTCACAACATCCTCTAATCCAAATAAGGAAATGATCAAGAATTGGAGGCACCATCATCCCCTGTCAAACAAGAAACAAAATTGCCACCTTTGGAATTCTTAGATCAGTCACCTGAAGGAAGTGGAACTTTTAGGAAAAGGCTTATTACTCAAGATCCATTTAGGGTGAGTTTTGATTCTCAATTGAGTAGTCAACCTCCTACTCCTGATTTTTCACCTTCCCCAAGGCATACCACATACCACATTGATTGGGAGGAAAATTTAGAAAATATTTTTAAAATGGCACGAGAAGCTGAAAGAGTACCTGATAGGACCTTTACTTATCCAATCCAATTGGGAGATGATGATACATCAATGAAAAATATCTCACCTACACATTTACCCACATTTAGAGGGATGTCATCTGAAGATCCTGACCAATTTCTATTTGAGTTTAAGGTACTATGTCAGACCTATGACTATAAAATAGATAATCAAAAACTCAAGTTGTTTCCATCCACTCTGAAGGATGCAGCAATGAGGTGGTTCATGGGATTACCATCCAACTCTATTAGCACTTGGGCACAAATGGAGACTTCCTTCCTAGAAAAATACCAAGATTATTGTAGAGGGAGAAATAGGAAGGAAGAATTCTTCAAAATCAAGCAGGAGGAAGATGAAAATATAGAAGACTATTTAGACAGATTCCTCTTTGTGAGCAAAAGATGTGGATTTGTACTTCAAGAGGAGTTAAGTAAAACCATTTTTCTTAAAGGTTTGGATGAAGAATCTAGGGAATCCCTTAACTTGATAGGAGGTGGAGACATTGATCAGTTAAGAATGAATGAAATTAAGGAGATTTGTAGAAGCTATTCCAGAACAAGAGGTGGACCTAGAAAAGGAAAATCAGTGAAAAGTTTGAATCCAGATATGAACAAACTAATGGATGAATTAGAAAAATTTTAAAATAGACATTTTAGTTCAATTAACCTCTACTATGGATGAATTACAAGCTAAATCAAATGCCAAAACTGAACCATTGGCTATGTATTGTCCTAGATGTAGGAAGAAGCATGTAATAAGAGACTGTCCTTTGGATAAAACAGAAATGTGTCTTATCTGTGAATCTAAAGAACATGATACTGATGCTTGTTCTCTACTTCCAGTCATAAAGAATCAGCTTAAACAAACCAGTACATCATCCACAACAGAAGAATTGAATTTTGTTTAGAGACAAACTAACCAGGGGCAGTTTATGCCAAGATCAGTTCCTAATCCCTGGACGATGCCATGGGCTGCTCAGACAGTACCACAAAATTGGGGACAACCACCTTGGGTACCTCAACCAACATGGAACCCTCAAGATTGGGCAAGTCAAGCTTGGTATGCTCAGGGACATCAATAACCATGGGCTGGTCAAGGAAATCCTTATGCTTGGTCACAACCTAGATGGAACCCTAGTAATTATGCTCAAGGAAGAACATATCCAAATCAGAATCAATAGGCCATCATGGGATCCCCTACACAGAATTCACAAACTGAGAATGTAGTCCAAACGCAAATACCAGCACAGCCAGTTATAAACCCAAGAAACAAACAAACAACTCCTGTTTATGGAACAGAACCAGAAAAAATCAGTTGATTTACATGCTATGGATTGTAAGGATATTCAAACTAGATCTGGAAAAATCATTAGCAGTCCACCTGTTATAATCACTAAAATGATAGAAGAAAATGAAATCCCTAGTATTGTTGTTCCAAAAGAGGATATAGGAAGAAAAGAAAAAGAGCCAGATAACGACACTACTGAGACTCCATTTCCAGAGAGATTTAAAGAAGCTATAGAAACCAAGGAGTCTGAATTGGTACAAGAACTAAGGAAATTGAATATTGAGATACCACTGTTACAAGCAATTAAGGACATTCCCGAATTGAACAAATTAATCAAAATGTTATGTTTGAAAAAACCTGGAAGGAAGAAACAGTACCCCAAGACTATCAAAGTAGATGGGAAACTTGCTGATTTATTAGCAGGAAAACTTTTACTTCCCAAATATGGAGATCCTGGAAGTCCTGTTATTTCTGTCTCTATAGGGAATAAGGATATACATAATGTTTTGGTAGATTTGGGAGTGGCCATCAATGTAATGACAGTGGATACTCTGAAAACATTACCATTAATAGGTATACAACCTACTAATACCATATTGCAGATGGCAGATCAGTCTGTTGCAAAACCAGAAGGGGTTATTGAAGATGTGGCGGTCATGGTGGAGTCATGGGAATATCCAGTTGACTTCCTTATACTACAGCCAAAAGGTAAAACATTGGGTTATCCCATTATTTTGGGTAGACCATGGTTAGCTACAGTTGTTGCCTTAATTGATTGCAGGTCAGGTGATATGACAATCTCAAATGGTAAGAACTCTAAGAAAATTTCCTTATATCCTTCTGCATGACCTTTTACTGACAATCATGAACAATTTTGGGTTGATTCTCCTGATACTAATAAGCAAAATTTGTCTTCTTTGGCTATGATCACATTGCAGGATCATGTAAGAGAAGTAGAAGAGATGATTAATCCACCATTGGATGAGCACCGACTGTCTTCAAAGTAATCAGATATAGTTCTGGAACCTGTGACTATAGTTCTAGAACCTACAAATTTAGTTCCGAAACCACGAATTTACATGAACCACCACATTTAGTTCTGGAACCACACATGGAACCACGCCAACAACAGTTCCCTGTGATTGGAAATAATTTCACTCTGGAAGAAAGATATTTCTCATGGGGAGAGGAAGAATCAGTAGCTTCAGTTTCAAATACATCAGGGAGTGGTGAAGAATTTCTAGAAAGTAGCAGTGACGAAGAGTTTGGCCTGCAAAGAGATAAGTATCATAATTCTCATTACTGTCCTTTTTCCAGTATTTTGTCTCAAGGAACTTTTGGAGATGTTGCTACATACCATATGTTGTTACCACATGCATGTCCACTAAATACTTTAATGGAACCCTTTCAACAAATCAGTTCATCACACATTGGAACCAAGCATGTTGAGATTCAACCTAGGTAAAACTTTGAACATTAACAGCTGGTTGAAGGATGATGAAGAAGCTAAATTGTTTGATGTTTTAAAAAATCATACTAAAGATTTTTCTTGGGATTACAAAGACATGAAGGGGATTCATCCAAGTATCTGCACTCATCACATCTATACTGAAAATGTTAAACCAGTTAGGCAGCCTCAGAGAAGGATTAACCCAGCCTTAAGGGATATAGTCAAACAAGAAATTGAAAAACTATTACAAGTAGGTTTTATCTACCCTATCTCAGATAGTCAGTGGGTATCTCCTCTTGTAATTATTCCTAAAAATAATGGGAAATGGAGAATATGTGTTGACTATAGGGAACTAAACAAAGCCACACTGAGAGATTATTTTCCCTTACCATTCATAGATCAAGTCCTAGACAACCTTTCAGGTAAACAATACTTTTCCTTCTTGGATGGCTTTAGTGGATACAATCAAATCAGATTTGCTGTTGAAGATCAGGACAAAACAACATTTACATGTCCATGGGGTACCTTTTCCTATAGGGTGTTACCATTTGGCTTATGCAATGCTCCTGCAACTTTCCAGAGAGTTGTACTTGCAATATTTTCTGATCTAACAAATGATTGTGTTGAGGTATATATGGATGACTTCACTGTACATGGAGATACATTTGATGATGCTTTGAGAAATCTGGATAGAGTGTTAACAAGATGTGAACAACACAATCTGTCTCTTAGTGATGAAAAGTGTTTAATGATGGTTGATGAAGGGATTGTATTAGGACACCATATTTCAAAAAGAGGAATTCAGGTTGATCAAAAAAAAATTAGGATCATTTCAGATTTACCTATTCCTCAAACCCCCACAGATATCAAGTCATTTCTAGGACATGTTGGGTACTATAGGTGCTTTATAAAATATTTCAGTAAAATTGTTGCCCCCATGTTTAATTTGCTAACCAAGGACTGTGAATTTCTTTGGGATGAAAAGTGTCAGCATGATTTTGAAGAAATTAAAGAAAAGTTAATCACTGCTCCAATATTGAGAGGACCTAATTGGGAAAATCCATTTCATATCCAAACAGATGCTTCAAATAATTCCATTGGTGCAGTTTTGGGACAGAAAGATGAAGAAGGAAAAATGTATGCTATTTATTATCTTAGTAAGAATCTTACTCCCACTAAAAAGAATTACACCACCACTGAAAAAGAATTTCTTGTTGTAATTTATGCAATCAATAAATTCAGACATTACATTACAGGTTACAAGATATTTGTACACACAGATCATTCAACAATTAAATATTTGATGAACAAACCAGTGGTTGGAGGAAGAATAATTAGATGGTTATTAATTTTGCAAGAATTTGATATTACCATTGTGGACAATCCAGGTAAATCTAATGTGGTAGCTGATTTTTTGTCAAGACTAACCACTACAGGGGAGCAAGATCCAGTCAAGGATAAATTTCCAGATGAACAATTGTTTGCTAACTCAGCAAGTACACCATGGTTTGCTGATATGGAAAATTATCTTGCAACAGGGAAGTTTCCTCCTTCTTTCACTAAGAAACAAATAAAGAAGTTAATCAAAACTAATGCACAATTCAAATGGTTAAATGGAATGCTATTTAAATGTGAGCCTGATTTTGTTTTGCGCAGGTGTGTAAGAGAAGATGAAATCTTTGACATCCTCAGAGCATGTCATGATGAACCAAGTGGAGGACACTATTCAGTGAAAAGAACAACTCATAAGATACTTGGCACTGGTTATTATTGGCCATCTCTGTACAAGGATGTGAAGAGATATATCAAGCGGTGTGATCCTTGTCAAAGGATGGGACAACCAACTTTCACCAATGAAATGCCTCTTCAACCTCAAGTTGTAATTGAACCATTTGAGAGATGGGGATTGGATTTTGTTGGTCCCTTTAATCCTCCTTCACAAGGAAAGGAATATATTCTTGTGTGTACTGACTATGTGACAAAATGGGCAGAAGTGCAGGCATTGACAAATGCCACTGAAGAAGCAGTTGTTGATTTCCTTTGGAACAAAATTATGGTAAAGTTTGGAGCACCGAGGAGCATAGTTTCAGATCAGGGACCACAATTTATGTCTAATATGATCCAAGCTTTCACAACATATTACCAAATCAATCATAGGAAGTCATCTCCTTATCACCCACAGTCAAATGGACAAGCTGAAGTAACAAATAGAGAATTGGAGAACATCCTTACCAAAACAGTTGAAGTTGGGAGAAAAGATTGGGTAAAGAGACTACCTGAAGCTGTTTGGGCTTATAATACAACTTGGAAAACTACAACAGGGTTTTCACCATATGAGTTAGTCTATGGGAAAAATCCCTTGTTTCCCATTGAGTTTGAACTTCAGACATTGAGGACAATAGTTAAGGTGGGAATTGAGTTGGATGCAGCTCAAAAAGAAAGAATCCTTCAACTCAATGAGTTGGATGAATTGAGGATGGAAGCACTTCAATAGATAGAAATAATCCAAGATCAGAGGAAGCAATGGCATGACACACATATCAAGAGAAGGACAATTCAAAGTAGGAGACTGGGCATTGTTGTTTGATTCTAAGTACCAAAAATTCAAGGGAAAATTGAGAACCAGATGGTTGGGACCCTATCAGATTGAGCAGATATTTGACAATGGTTCTATTCAGTTACTTCCCATTGATGGCAATAGAAGAACACTCTTGGTCAATGGACATAGGCTGAAACTCTATAGGAAGCCTCCCACTAAGGATGAATTCTTGAGGAAGATTGAAGCAGACAAAGAATTTGATCATATGGAAGAACCCAGTTCTTCCAAAATGATCAAATAACCAGATGATAGATCCAAGAATAAAGGGAAGAAAATGAAAACCAGTAAATGGTGTTTTCTTCCCCCAAAAAAAAAAATAAAAAAAAATAAAAAATATAAAAAAATAAAATAAAAAAATATATATATTTCTCTCAAAGGTCAATTGAAAACCAGCAAATGGCAGTTGACCTCTTCTTTTGGCTAATTCAAATAAAAGGGAATTCTTTTGAATTCCAGCTATCTTATCTAACCATGTTTTTTCCACTTGTAGGAATGACGAGTCATCATAGCAAAAGGATTACATCATCAAGGATGGTAATTATATCTTTTAACTTATTTAGGGTTAAATTAAATGTTTGCATGTGTGATTTGACTTGATTTAAAAGTTGGTATGATGAGTCATCTATTTATACATTATGATTACAAGTGAGTAATCATGAAGATGATAAGGATGGGATAAGTGGTGGCATGGTTATTATTGGTAATCATTAAGTGCAAAATCAAGTGAAATAAGTTACAGAGTGATTTTTGAGAAGCAGTGAATTAAGCTTGTACTCCACAACAAAGAACAGAGGATTCTGTAGCTAAGAAAAGAGGTTCTGTAGCTAAGAACAGAGGTTTCATAGCCAAACTCATTAGTTCCACAGCTAAGCAAGAAGGCTTGCAACCAATTTTCACATAATCAAAGGAAGCAAAAATCTTAAGCTGATATGGGGATTAAAAAGAAATCAGAACCAGAGGATGATTCCCAGCTACTCGCAGATGAAGAAGTGGCATCTATCTTTGAGCATGCAGGATGGCTAGAGTTCCTGAAGAAGTTTTCAAAGTATAATGACGAATTAGTAAGAGAATTTTTCATAAACCTAGAGCAATCCAGGACAAAGGTGAGAAATATCTTTATTCCTTTTTCTATAAATACAATAAGTAATGTGTCTGGAGTGCCAATTGTGCATGTCCCACATCCTGCCAAAGGGACATTGAAAGAACTAGTTGAAATCCTACTACAAGGAGGAGAAACTGAACCCCAATACATCTACAATACAAAGAAGATCATAAAAGGGGTCAGAAGAGCCAGTTTTCCCAAACCCTTTGATAGGGTAGCATTTTGGATAGTGAAATATTTAACCTGTGATGGTCAATTTGGGTCCGTAGGAAAAGAAGTCCTAAAAATGCTCATATATCTGAAGTATGGATCCACAAAACCTGAGTACATAATAAACCTTCCAGGGTTTCTTTTTTATTCTATCTAGACCATGGCCCAGAGGTATTCCTGGGGTGTTGGGACAATACGACATCATGGGCTAATTCATTTAGTATGCCAGCACCATTTTCTGTCAAAGAAAAATGGAGAAGAAATTTGGGAAAAGTTTCTTGGCAAGTTCAAGAAAAACCCTAATATTATTAGAAGAACAATACCAGCTCCATTTTCTCCTTCAACTAATTTGGAAATTGATGCCCCTACAGAAGAACAGAAGGAAGTGGAAAGAGAGAGTATACCAAAAAGAAGAAGGTCTGTAAGAAGAATCAAAATAGCAGAGCCTTTTGTGCCTTTGAAGGAAATTCCTTCTTCTGCAGTAGCTTCAGGGGAGCCAATATCTATCTCTGACGGTGATAGCTCACCTGTACAAGAGCAAGAAACAAGAGTAAGAAGAAGCTCTAGAAATAAATCCACCACTGGGCATGTTGAAATTCCCCCGAGAAAGAAAATTCATAAAAGGACAAGGGAAACCCCAGAGGGAAGGAGTGAACAGGAAAAGATGGAAAAGGAAGCTGCTGATATTTTGGGCAGCATGGCCATGACTCCTCTTGAACCAAGCCAAGCTGAGATGGACAGAGGAGATGAGAGACTTGAAGAGAAGGAGTTTCAAGAATTGGTTGAACCATCAACATTGCCACATGAAGAAGAAGAGTTGGCATCCTGGAGAAGAAAAGGAAAATTTCCTTTGATAGAGGAAGAATGCTCAACTCCTCAAGTAATTTCAGAGGAAGAAGAAAGACATCAGGTTAAACAGGCTCTGTTCTTGTCTAGAGTAGAGCTCATTATCAGAGAAAAGGATGAGGAATTGGATTTCCTCAAACTCAAATTAGAACAAAGGGAAATGCTCATTGGAGAGTTAACAACTCAGCTTGCAGCCAAGACTGAGGAGTTATCAGTAATTAAGAAACAACTGATAGAAAAAGAGGAAGAATGCCAGAATTCCAGAAAATAGAATGTTGTGTCCACAGTCTCTGCACAGACTGAGTTAACCTATTTTCCACTCAAACAACTATGGAATGACACCTGCAGGGAGCTCAGAGAAGCTAAAACATCAAATGAAGATTTGAAGACCAAGATGGAAGAAGAGAAGAAGGCAAGAAAAGAGTGGGAAGAAAAATTTTATAAGGAAGAAGGAAACAAATATAAATGTCTTACAAAAATTCATATGGTCTGCATTATGAGTGAAAAATTGCTTGCCTGCAGGAGGCCCTCTCCTGCATATAGTGTGTTTTTAGAAGAGTAGTTCATTCGCTTGGCAGCTGTCAAGGATTGCATGTGGACTTCCACATGAACTAAAGGATGAATCTGAATTCATGACAGCTTACTCTCTATCCAGTCCTGAGCAGAAAAATCTTCTATGTGAATTTTATCTTTGTAATTTTATGCTAGAGAAAAACACAGGATTTATGATCAATTTGTATGTGGGGGAGAGCCAGCTCAATGCATTTGTCTCTATTCTGCAAAACCAAATTGCATGGAAGGAAAGGGAATCTGAGTTTTTATTGAAAGCTAGCTCAACTGGTCTCTGTATGAGAGCTCACTATGGTAAACCTTATGCCTTCCTCATACATTTTAGAACTCATGCCTTTGATGAGCGATTCAAGACACATTATTTTTCCATTCTACAAAAGAGTATTGATGCCTTTACCTCCTATGAGGAGGATAAATTTGAAGATATTTATGAAGGATGCTCGAAGAGGTGGGAACTCCTTACTATTTCCTTGAGAAGAAGGGAAGTAATATCCCCTACAAATCTGATCTGGAGTTTAGAAAGGGAAAAAGCATTATGCACAATAATTCCTCATATCAATGAGACCTACAGGAAAATATGGATGGGAATGCAAAACAAGGCCCCCTCTACTTCTCACCCCCATGTCTCCTTGGAAAAATAGAGAACCTCAAGATCCTACTGAATTTGAAGAGTGGGAGAGGAAAATAGAAGCAGGAGCTGGGTACAGTACCTCTAAGTTTAAGCATTGGAAAATCTAGTTTCAGCCATTTGATCTGAGCAATCAAATGGAATGCAAAACATATAACCCCACTTTTGAAGAATGAAGTTTGTAAAGGGACTTACAAACAAGTAAGTTTGGGGGAAATGATGAGGCCAGAATATGCCCGATTAATGTATAATATATGATCTCATCTTACTCTCCTTTTTATTAAGTTTGATTGCATTTTGTGACTTTTATTTGATCTGATATGAGTTAGGATGTAATTTTCTATCTTTTGATTGATTGTGATTCTAATGTTAACAGCTCTGAAATTCCTGACGAAGTGTGTGTTTGAAATTCAGTTTTGTAATAAAGCAGGTCTAATCAGTCAAAGAAATGAAGTATGTAGCATTCAGTATGTTTTCGGTAGCATCTGTTCCAACACAGCTTAGTTCAAGAACTTCCAAGCTAGTTCCGGAACTCCATTACACAGTCATCATCTAGTTCTAGAACTTTCAGACTTAGTTCCGGAACTCCAGTATTTAGTTCTGGAATTTTCAGACTTAGTTCTGGAACTCCTGGGTATAGCTCCGAAACTCTCACGGTTTTGATCCTTAATGATTTCCTATGGTTCTGGAACTTCTCTGAAGTTCTAAGAACTGATGGAAGTTTATCTATTTTAACCACATCCAGAGATTCTGCATCAATGACCCTTTCAATCAGGAAAGGATGAGAAGATCTCTGAACGCAGATCCAGGGATAGCTATCTTACAGTTGTCTGATCAGCCCCAATCCGACTCAGCATCTATTCTGGGCATGATTCAATTTCATCAGAATCGTAGAGACAACTATGATTGTAAATGTATATATAAGCATACCTACAGTAGATAAAGATAGGAAGGAATAGAGATAAAATAGAGAAGAGAGATATAGACTAAGTATACAAATCTAGTACATTTTGTAATACCGAATGTTTTATCAATAAAATAGCCATTCCTGTTTGAGAGAATTCTGAGTTGTTAAATCCTGATTCAAGGAGGAGCAAGGGCCCACTCCCCCAAGGACTAGGATATTCATTTATTTGGTATTTATATTTCTTAAGAAAATAGTTTAGATCTGTTAATTCTGTATTGCTTTAATTCTTCTAGTTAAACTTTGTTGTGTACTTGTTCCTATAGGTGTCTAGATAGATTCTTATTTTCTCTTGCAATCATTTTTAAAGCATTCTAAGTTGTGTGTTTATTTCCAACAACAAGTGTGTTTACTTTCAGAAGCAAGTGTGTTTATTTCCATTTTGCAAAGTGTGTTTCCTTTCAGCAAAGCTTTCAGTGTGTTTACTTTCAGCAAAGTTTTCATAGTATGATTTAAATAAGGTTTTACCAAGAAGTCCTTAAGACATTGAAAATATCCCCCAGAAAATACAAAAACAACTACAATCAACTACTAGATCAATAGGATTACTCTTATTGCATATAGCTTTAGACACACCCCTAGTTTGATATGACATCAACAAGAAGTTGATTAAATGAAGGGAATAACGACACCCATCAGCAAGCATGATTTATTCATTGAAGACTCTGGTGTAAGAAGGGAGAGTACCTCTCAAGGTACTAGCATTGGTTTTCTAATTGCTAAAAAGGGTAAGAGAATATTTTTTAATCATCTTCATCCTGCTGGACTATGTATAACAAAATTCATAAAAAGAGGAGAAAATGCTTTATTAATAAAGCCCATGACTGATTTTTATACCAGCTACATGGTGGAACCCTTAGAAGGGTTAGTGGGGGCATTTGGTCCTCAAAGTGCTCAAAGAATCAAGGTGAAATTTGTTTTTTTAAAAGAAGAGTTGAATTCAAGGTGCATTCATGAATTTAGCATCCCAATGTATGAGAATGGTTACCATTTTCATAGCTTGTTCAGTTATCTTTTTTTTTTCCATGTTTCTATTATTTGGGACAACATTTACATGCTTGGATGATTGAGGAAGACTATTTCACAATCACGTCTCAAGGTATGTTAGATGGGATAAACACATCATCCATTCACATTTCTCTTGATTCAACTAATAAGCATATGTTGGCAAAGAAAATAATGCAGGATCCCATGCTATGAAAAGGACATGTGGTATGTGGTATATTTATTGTGGTTAAATTTGCTAGAGGTAAGACAGTTTTTGGGATGCAATGGTTGCATGATGTTAAGGAATATGATGATGCATGGGTTGAAAAATCAAAGGAGAATGAAGATGTTGATCCTATTTCAGAAATTATGAGTTGTAAAGGTATGATGAACAGCCCCAATTATGCTATTTCAAATGTGTTGTCTTCTCTCGTGATGAGAATCAATGGGTACAACAAAAGGTATGAAGTTCCTTATGATAAATTTTATGGATGCATGAGTTCTAATGTTGATTTCCCTTTCTCTTGCATTTATGATGAAATGAAAATATGGGGAAAGAGAATAAATTATGATGAGGGATAAGCCATGTATATTACCAACATAGAAGATATTGATGAATTATGTCCATGGAAAGAGATGTCTTGCACAAAGAAGCTAACTCATTTATTTATTATCATTAAGAGATGTGAAGTACTTGAATGTGTTTGTACATTTGGGTTACTTGAAGTTGGAATCATTCATTGGACATATTGGCTTCCATATTTTGGGATATTTTCATTCACCCCTCATGTGGATAAAATGAATTTTTTCAAGGAAAACAAAGAAATCAGATTTCATGGTATACAAGGGTAGATTGCAAAAGATGTGATTGGTGAAGAAAGAAGCATGTCGTTGTAGTGGTTGAATTGTGAAGGAACTCAATCTCTTGTGGATCATGATGACATCACATGGTCTGAGACAAGTGGGGTATTTGATGACTCCTATTCTGATGGATTATTTGCTGCAGACATAGAGCCCACCATGATGACTTATGTGGAGAGTGAGTTAGATATGATGGAGACTTTGACTCTAGATGGGGTGAGTGGAGTCATGGATGTGGGTGTAACTAGTAGTGTTGCATATGAGAAAGTTAAAGAGATTGGGATTACAAGTTCAAATCATCTGATTTTATCATTATGTTGGTTATTTGAGGTTTTAGTAGACTGGAGATCTCATTTGTTTGTGGATTACTCCAAGAAATGACACACTTTCGAGATTCTGGATGGTCACATACAAGATGACAACTACAGATTGGAGGATGGGATGATCTTCTATAAAGGGAGATTGTACCTTGTGTTAGATTCATGGTTGAGGATGGAGATATTGCGAAATGTGCATTGTTCCTCTGTGACTGCGCACTTGAGCTTTGATGAGACCTATAGGTTCATGTCAGAGAGGTTCATATGGCACAGGTTGAGGGAGGATATCCTCAACTTTATATAATCATGTATGGTTTGTCACTATGACAAGTAAGAGCTTACGAGTTCATCATTTTTTGAGTCGACATGGGATAACACTCTTATGTATTTTACTACTTCAATGCCCGGTGAGCACTTTGCCCATGTGTTAGTTAGTGGAGAGATGAAATTAACTCATGGTTATTTAGTAGGTTCACATTCAGTGTAGGAGGTGGACTATGTGGAGATGATATTGTTGGTTGACTGTCTACTGGAGTCTTGGGACTTTTACTCCATGGGACACATTGAGATACATTATGAGGAGCCTTGCTCTCACATGTGTGCAGGTCATGTGGGAGAGTTAGCACCATTTGTGCATATACAAGTTATTTCCCAAGTTGATCCAAGGGATTTTGTAGGACTCAGGGTGGACTTTCGTACTCAAGAGCTGATCGGAGAGAGAGTGATGAGTCCCAGGATGATGGCATCAGAGTGGTAGGGATTGGACAAACTGGAAATCCTGATGTGGGTACCGGTGGAGATTTGGTTTGGGTATCATTATACTTCACAAACAACATTTATCTCAATACAACATGGAGGACATGATGACTACATGGTGTTTCTTGGTTACTTTAGATTACATTGATCTTTGGTTGATGATAGGGTGAGGTGGAGAAACTTACTTTGTGGTATTCAACTTCTGTAGCATGACATGATAATGCTTGGGGTCAAGCATTTCTCGGGAAGGGAGGATTGCAATGTCCCCTTTCCAATGCCTAAGGCCTAAGGGCCAATTCGAGTCCAAGATTTGGTCATACCCAAGGGGTTATGGATGTGGGGAGCTATTGGGTATGAATATCTAGTCAATTTTTTTATATTTCTTCGTTGGCATAAGCATAAAGTGTTTTGGAGGAACTAGACATTATATTTTGTCGTTAGGAAGGGGCCACATGACACTTAATATTCTAATTTTGTGTTGGGGGTCACTTTTGGACCAAGACGACTTAAAAGGGGAAAAGTAACTTAAGTTACTTTTATTTTATTGGCCCTTCCAAGGGAAAATGAGACTAGGGTTTATTGCATATCTTTTTCCTTGGAGAAGTTATATAAGGAGTTGGAGAAAAAGGAAGGATCATTCTGGCATACCTAATTATCTTCTTTCATGTGCAACTGATGGATTTCTTTTAGAGTTAAATCCCACAGGAACCCTAGCTTCGGTGGTGAGAGATCCATCCCTAGCTATCATGGCATTCTTCGGTAGTGAGAGATCTACTCTAGCTTGTCACTTTGGAGCTGTTTTCGGGACTGATTTACATAGATATTTTTTAGGGGTTTTAGAGGAAGGGTATAGAGGGTTTTGGAGACATTTGGTGATGAGAATCAGAGGGTTTTCAGATCAGATTTATGACAGCCATTTGAGCAGGGATTAGCATCACTTTGAAGGAATTTTCATCAATTTCCAACCCTTCTCCAAGATAGGTGAATTTTTTGGAATATTGTAGCCTATATTTAAGGGGTTTCAAGTGGTGCAAATTCAGATCTGAAGGTTGGAATATCATCTCCTATATTTGTAAATTTTATTTCCAAAATCTTACAATTTTTACACTTGTAATCAGAGAGTTATGAATTTTAGAAGTTTTCTAGCTGTCTAGGGCACGATGTAATTTTATGGCATAATTTTATTATCTAAAAAATTCCAATTTTTTTTTTCTTATGTTATTTATATTATTAGCAAGCTCTCTTTAAATTTTCAAGTAATTTGGGTGGATATTTTGGGAGATATTAATTTTCTAGTGTTCATTGTCCTAACTGTAAAAATATGCAAAAATCAGTATTTTACTTTGCTGCAATTTTAATATATTTTGTGCATTTTCAAGTGGTATCCCACAAGAGATATTTCACTGAACTGGAGAAACCTGATCCTATAACAAGCACAAGGTCACGTGCTATTCTAGGTAAGTCTTCCAATATTTCTTCTAGTTCTAAATCTAAATATACTCCTGTAGGATTTAATGATTCAAAATTTCCTAGTGTGCATTTCAAAATACCCTTTGTTTCTCAAACATCTACCCCTTCTTCCAAATCTATTCCTGCTCAAAAATCAGTCACTTCATCCCCCCTTATCCACATCTTCTACCTTTGATTTCCTAGAATATGTGAATAGAGACAAGGTGTAGATTACTAAAAATGAATATTATTGGACTCACCCTGAATAATTTGAGAGATTCATCTGATATATCATAAGTGGTATTTTAACACCCAATTATGTAACTCCTAGTTCTACTACCAAACCCACCTACACCTCCATCATAGAACATGATTTCTTTGTGTGCATCCAATACTGACAAGGTTGATACTTTATATGTCTCATTTCTCGTTGGAGAATATGTACTAAATAATTGCATCATATATTTTGGAGCCTCTGACAATGTAATTCCTGTAAAGGTCGCCAAGGCTCTCAAACTCACCGTGATCCCACCTGGTTGATCTTGTTACTCCTTGGAGTCAAAATAGGTCCCACTTGTAGGGAATGTTAAGGGATACATGGAAATTTCTTCCAGAAAAGAAGATGAGATACACGGTGCAAAAATTAGGAATTCTGAAAGCCAATATTTTGTACCAAGATAATAATAAGATGAATAGATTGACTAAAGAAGAAGATGATATTCCCATTTTTATAGGACTAAACATTCCTTCCCAAAGGATTATGGATCTTCAAGAAGCATTAAAGAACTTTGGGTTCCAAAAGGATATACTTGATTTTCTTGATGATGCAAGCCATAAAGAAGAGGAAATGGTTCTTGATGGTTTACAAATGGAGAAACCAATTTTTACACTTATTCATGAAGAGGAGATGTTCTCATTCCCATTTGAAGATGAAGATGATCTAAATCATGTCATCCATGGAGGGACAAGACCATCTTGTGATGATCCCGTAAAAGGTCTGAAGGAAGAATTGGTGTAATATATCTTAAGAGTCGCTGAAGAGATAAAAGATCATGAGCTTTATCTTGAACTCCTGATGCAAGCCATGAATCTGATTTGGAATCCTCAACCAGTGTGAATATTAGCCATGTTGAAACAAATCAAGATGATAAATCTGATGTCTCTCTTGAGCTAATAGTTGATGGATACAATGATGAAATGGAGTTATTTCCTTTCCCATTTGAAGAAGAAGACTCTTTCCATGAAGAAAAATTTAAATAGAGGTTACTGAATTCATCGAAGGAAAATATTCCCTTGACAAATAAGTAGTGAAATGTAATAAGTTTAAGGTAAATGAATTAATCCATCTAGATAGTTGCTTTAAGGTTCAAAATGAAGATTCTTCAACTACGTGCAAAGATGAACCACAAGAAGCAACAAATTATAACTCCGTGCAAGAAATCCTTGATGTAGTATAAAGTATGGAATACCATGAGCTAATTCTTGATGTATTATGTCATGTCATGGATATACAGGACAAGTATGAGGTTAATTCTTAGCACCGATTCAATCTTCAACCACCTCATAGTGGAGTAGAGATAAAAGATAAGTGTGAGGTTTCTCATGAAAAAGAGGTCAATAAGCATAAATTTAGGAAATAAAATAACTCTTAATATTCAAGCAATTAGAATGAAAATCATCCTTGGGGCTGCGATGGAATGCTCAATGAAGAATAAACTATGTGGATAAATGTAGAATGTAACTGGAACTATGAAACTGATTTCAAAGGGAATGAAGACAATGGAATTTCTAAGCAAAAGACTAAGCATCAAGAAGCTCATGTAGACTCACTCCTACCAAGTACACAGACAATCATAAAAGCACCTTCCTTTTATAAACAGTTAAGAAGAGGAGGCTTCTTTCTCGAAGCAGTCAATGGCTTCATAGAAGAACATAACTCAGTGTTACCCACTCAGGGGTAACCTATGAGAAGAGTAAAAGTGCTTTAGTGAAAGTGGATCATCCCCCCCATTGTACTATAGGTGATTTAGGTGTGTTTCTCTTTTTTTGTGTGTGACTTTCCTTTCCATTTTGTTGTGTGTTTTCCTTTTTTTGTTTTTGGTGTGTACGTGTTCTTCTTGTTATCTCCCTCTTGTATGTTGTACATGAATCCTCGAGGCCAAATGGATAAGGTGTTCATCAGTATATTGTAAAGTTGAGATTCTAGTATTCTTCATGTCATGTCTTCGCTGCTCTCAATCCATACCATGTCCCCAACCTAGAGCTTATTTTTGTCATGTAAATGTGTAATAGGAAAATTGACAATTTTCTCGCATGACAATGATCCCCCTATGTCGAAAATTTAAATTTTTACCCTTATAAATCACCCCAAGTCTGCCCAATAAGTCCAATGACCTCTTGTTGGATGTTAAATTATTCCCCTCTGTGAATTATGAAAGTGAAGTCAATCCCCCTAGGTGATTTCAGGAGTTCTTGAATATAGCTATTTTTGGTCAATTATGGGAAGGGCTACTGTATGATAGAAAAGTGATAGGTGAGCGTGAGAATCATCAAGTAGATTTTCTCCATACCCGACCTCCCAAGATTGTGTCAAGATAATTGGTGAAATTGGAATATATGTGGATATGGAAAAATTAGTTGTGCAATCCTAAATCCACTATATGCAATGATGGGAGCTACGAATGTAAAGCGAGAAAAGATCTTCTAACTTGAACTAGTGTTATGGATCGGTTCAACACTATAACTGTTCGGAGGCTCCAATCAATGTCGAGCTCTACCGAGATTCTGTCCATTGGTTGTTGGACTCTTGGAAAATGACCCGCGGGTGCTTCGTGTATGTTTCTGAACAGGTCATGAAAGTGACATCAAGAGTTGTAGACAATCTATAGGGAACTATGGATGATTTTTTAGTCTGACCCAAAAAATGTTAGCTTGGTTGGCTTCTACTTCTAAAACAGAAAGTTGTATAATGATATCCAGTGGGAGTGGTGAGGATCTGAACACTAGCATACGTAAGCCAGTGTTGATGTTTGATTGGTTTGCAAGCTTGTTGGGTTGTGGGACCAGGGGATCACAACTATGAATTCATTATTGTTGTGGACATTTTATGGACATGTGAAGAATCAATCCCATCTTCCGACTATATAGTAGTCGTAAGCTTTCTCAGCCTCTATATTCAATATTAGGAGCTGTGTGATCTTTTTGGAATACCTCACAGGTGTCCTAGTAACTTGTATGTAGGCCTGTATCTACGTCAGTAGGCCTGTATGTTTGTTCTCTTTCAGGTTCTTGTATGGTCATGTAGATACCCTATCAAGGAAATCTATGGTTGGGGTGGTTTGACCAGAACTCGTGTGCTTTGTCATCTTCAATGTTCAATTCTCTTAATTTTTCACTAATTTCTTATTGGTTTAAAATTTTTTGGAAGACATGGATCCTAAGTCCTTGATCTATATCAGCTAGGGTTGTGCAAAGATTCGACTGGGGTATTACTGGATCAAATACATAATCCCTGAGCACTCTTGGTCCTGTGATATTCATGCAAAATATAAACAAACTTAACTAAATAACACAAACTAACTATGAAATTGAATCTACACTATGTTTGTTTTTGTTTTTTCGAGATATAAACTTGAATAAATTCAAAGAGCAACTAATCTAGAAATAAAGCTTAAAACAAGCAAGCTAGCCAGATGTAGCTATTTTCTTGTGCATTTTGTGAACTGATGCAAGTATAAATATTTAACAATTTCGACTGAAAAATACCTTCAATCCTACCTCAGAAGTGAGAAACAAATCATGGCTTCTCAGAAGCTATCATTCCCCACAACTTCCCTGGTAATATTGAAGGCAAACCTTGACTGAAAAGAAATGATTTACTACTCTAGTTGATATGATGTAAACTACAACTTTGACAAAACAAACCTGGAGCTTTGCAGAATAGTGGAAAATCTAGTTGTATCGTAACTTGTCCCCTTAGTGTGATTTCTTCATTCCTACGTGTTCTTGTGAATCTAGAAAAGTAAGGATGTGGTAGCGGCATCAAGAGAAGGTATTTGAACAATGGTATCTTGGAGGTAAACTGAATGGAATACAAGTAGGAGAGAGATAGCGCAAGAGAACAGAGATTGGCTATGGGGTTCCTAATAGGATTGTTGCAGGGATATCACAAGACTCACCTAAAATTCTAGGACCTATTCTTCTTGTGATGAAACAAAACTATAATCCTAAACAAAACTAAATTGCAAATGAATTTCATCTAGAATTGATACCGTGCTAAGCTATTTTCTTAAAGAATAATAATGAAATGAATTTGAACTAGAGAGATCGAGTGATCTCTAAACTAAGAAAATGAAGAGCATTGAACTGAGAGGCTGAGAAAATATGTTAAGTCCTAACTTGCAGAGACTTATGGAGGAACTTCAAATGCACTAAATGATAAAAATTATTATTGAGAGGGGCCATTTACTTGTAAATAAGCTGGGTATTTATAACATTTCCACTTACCAAAAGGAAAGCTCAATTTGCCATGCTATATTATTAAAAATGGAGCACTACCATTACCAAGTGGCTGATCAACTCTTAAAAATGTAGAAGTGATGGAGAGTTGTAGGTGCAACTTGATTTCTATGTTCCTGAGTGCATTAGAAGCTTCTGGAAAAATTGGATAGGACCACCACCCTACACAGGGCAGCGGTTACAGGACCGCCGCCCTGGACATGGCAGTGGTCACGGGACCACCGCCCAAGCAGGGCAGTGGTTATGTAACTTAAAGACAAAAAAGTCAGAAAAAGGGGGTAGAGATTGAAATGAAGCATGTAAAGTTTTGGTAAGTAATTCTAGGATACAATTGTGCACTTGGCGAGATTTTCTGGACACTGAACACCTTGTAAAGAGATCTGAATCATCATTGGGGTTTTTCCCATAACCAATTTGTGATGTACAACACATATAATTTTGGGTACGTACATATTTCCCCCTCGGAGAAGAATTTTATCCATGAAGAGTCTCAAAACGGTGGGTCTGAGTATGGTGGTCCCGAAATGGGGAGTTAGAAGCTATACCTGACATGCCCATGTGCCGAAATGTTGCCATCAAAGTTCCTGCTATCTGCAAGACAAAAAGAGGACTCAAGTGTAGATAGATAAAATAAATCAAAAAATAAATAGTAAGTTAAAAGGAAATGAGGACTTACCTCGCGCGTCGGCACTCCAACCTACGTAAAAACACTCGAAACACGATTAGAATGTTATATATATATATATATATATATATATATATATAAAATGAACTCATTTTACTATTCATTTACACAGATTGATTTGATAGTTTTTGAGCTCTGGGACCCACGGTGACGGTTTTTGATGAGATTATAGTCAAATTTTTTGTGGTGAGATAGTGATCATGCCTCCGAGAGTAGAACATCGACCCACAAAGTCTCAAGTTATTTCTTCTCAATTTATTGTTTTTGAACCTAAAATGTAGAAATGATAAAATCTTTGTCTTGGGGAGGTTTATTTTTGAAAATATCAGTGTGAAATGAGTCTCTAGGGGGGGCACCCATAGGGTAGGTATTTAATTTAGAAAAAATGGGTGCATTTTTACCTTTTTGTTTTTTAGGGTCTTTTGAGGTGGTCGGCGATTCGGGACAGGACCGCCGCCCTGCACAGAGTGGCGGTCATGGGACCGCCACCCTATGATGGCAGTGATTACATGACTGCCACCCCATAGGGCAGCGGTTATAGGACTGCCACCTCATAAGGTGGTGGTTGTGGAACCGCTGCTCTGCACAGGGTGGCTGTTCTAAACAGAATGCCAAAAAAGTCACTTTAAATTATTGTTTTTGTATTTTTGATATTTTTACATGTTTTTGGAAATTTTTCCAGTTCGTTTATGATGCTAACTTATTCCTCTTCTCTATTTTGGGTGGATGTAGAAGGAGGAGTACATTAGATGGAGTAGAGAGAGGGAGTGTGATTTCCTCCCAGTAGTGTTAGATGCACTGTCTCAGGAAAAGAGAGATATTCTACAGAGGGCTAGCATTTAGAGGATTACACAGTTCCCTCATGTGGCACCTACTAGTCACATATTATGTGACTTATTTTCATACTGGGATGTTGATCGGAACAGTTTCTGATTTCCAAGAGTTAGGGGTGAGTGGACTATCACCCTGGAGGATGTTTACTGTATATTAGGGGTCCTGATTCTTAGGAGATGGTTGTCTCTTAAGACAACAGTGTCGATGTCTCAGATTGTTCAGTGGGCCACTTACATGGGAGATTTTGTTGTTTCTATGGGGTCAAATAAGGAGGTGAAGGTCCGCTCCATTCTTGATTATGATATCCCTATGCTCCGCAAGGATGTTATGGGTATCCTTTCCTGGCGGTTGATTGGGGACAAGGGAGGGGACACTCTCTTGTATTGTTTGGCTGCCATTATTACACAGATTTGAGGCGTAAGGCCATGTTTACACTTGGGGAGAAAAAATCCTTGGGACCACCTACCATGATTTATATAGGGTGGTTAGATTACAGGGATAGTCACTAAGCCACCCTACTCTTGTCGTCAGTTGGGTGTATGAGCGCATCATCCCCTATGGGAGAGGTGTACAGGTAGAGGATCCCAGAGTTGTCAGGGTAGCTAGATTGACAGGGATGACTATACTTAGGGTGCCACACTAACCAGTGGACTCCCTGACTACTACAGAAATGGAGGCCACTCCTTATTAGACCATGTCGGGGTTATGGGGAGAGGACACACACACACACACTGATTGCCTGCTTTTCCATAGGTCATTTGATAGATAGGATAGGGAAGTTGGAGGCCCATCCCTTTGACAGAGCGCCCCAATAGTTTTTCCTCCCCTATATTAACATGTTTCCTCCAATAGGGCCAGTGTACAAGTCTTTTTGTGAGGCCAGGGGAGGTCCTAGAGGCTGTGGTTGGACTATGGTTACCCCTGGAGTTCCTATTGCAGCTAGACAGGTGGTTCGGGCTTAAGGGGTAGCAGGTGCTCCTCAAGCACCTTTACTTCAGATCAGAGCTTCTCCTGCCCATAGTGGAGATGAGCCCATTGACATGGACTTAGACTCTAAGGAGTTCACTAGAGAGGATACAGAGGAGGAGACAGAGGGAGGTGAGACTGGTCAGACAGCCAAGGATGATAGTGACTCTGAGTGGCATGACACTTAGAGTATCTTGAGGGCCGAGAGGGTGGAGGAGAGCATAAAGAAGGTTACTCTGATTTCAAAGGAGTTTCCTTCTCGGGACATGGGGGGAGATGACGAGTCCATGGCAGGATGTCACTTCGTTCCAAATTTGGGGGAGGCACGCCAGTCAGTGGCAGTGTCAGTGGTAGGTGTAGGTCTTAGAGACCCTTCCTGGAGGCCTAGAGATCCGAGTGAGTTGTTACTCTTTTCTAAAATTTGCTAGCTAGAGATCTTTAGTTGATATTTTTTTGTTTTGCTTTTTTTATTTCAGTTTTGATAGTTTTCTAACTTGTTTATCCTTATTTTTATTTGCAGTGATTGGTGATGGATGGCAAGATTTGATTTGTTGAGTATGTGCAGATACCTTTTTGCTCCCCTCAGAGAGGACTCAGACTAAGATTTTTGAGGACATGGGTGATCCTTCAGTAGCCAGTAGGCATACCGATGTCTTTGCCTCTATCTGGCAGGTGGAAAGGATCATGAATTCTCTCCATGCTGAGGTAGTTGGATATAGGATGGCTGAGTGCTTGATGAGGAGGATTCATTCTCATAGTGAGACGGAAACTACTGGCCATGACCGTGAGCCCTCAGTGCATTCAGAGCACCGACATAGTCATAGTCCTAGACATAGTTGTGCACCCTCTTGAGGGATCCCATAGGGATTGAGAGACTATTTTTTTAGTGTTTTTTTGGATATTTATATGAGTGTTTTTGTACTTTTCGGGATCATTGAGAATTTTGACCATGCCTAGTGCATGATGGCATTGTATATAAAACATGATATATATATATATATATACCTCCTTTGGATCCAGATTTTATATCTAGAGTTTTCTGTGGTTTGTTTAGCATTTGTATACAAAAAAAAATTTTGGAATTTTTTTTTTTATATGTTCTTTAGAATGTATGCAATGGATGATAACAAATATTGAATAGAATGCTTCTCTTTTTGTTTCCTTTTGTAATGTTGATTTGAGATGATGTAAACATATTGTAGTTTCAAAATTTCAGCTTCTTTGGACAATATTCATTGCTTCTTGATGTAAACATGATGAATATGTAGCGATAATGAGATGAAATTGCCCCATTCTTGTCTCCACATAACTAGTAAGATGCGAGGGCTCAACACCAAGAACTAGAAAGGGCACAAATTGTTTGAGTTCAAATGAATGAAAATGATGAGAGAGAGAGACAAAGTATTGACAGAAACCAAACTTAGACCTACACACTTATTGTACTCAAACCTGCTACACAGTTCAGATATAACTTACTTTCCAGTTTATCTAGACTTGGACCCATAGATGGAAACTCGGTTGACTAAATCTGGTTTTAAGGATTTGATCTCTTTGGTACTTGGATGCTTATTTTCACTTTTCACAATACACTTTGTTTTGAATTTTGAAATACTAAGATTCACTTATTTACTTGAATGGACCCCCTATGCCCTGTCCCATGCTAATAGTAAGAAGTATGGGCTTATCATAGAAGTCATGACATAGGCAAGTAAGGGCATCTCTTTCCTTTCCAAACCTCACATCACTAGTAAGAGATGTGGGCTCATCACCGAAGATTGGTAGGGCAAAGAGATGTGTAAAAATAAAATATTTTATTTTTGTTTGTATTTTTTTATTTAATTTGATTTTGACATTTTTGATCTATAATTTTGAAGTATCCTTGTTTAAAAGAGATGTGAGAGGGACAGATGTGACACCAAGAAGCTTCTAGAATAGGCCGTAGGTAAGAACATCTTAACCTAGTAGAAGAAAATGAGTATGACCAAGTATGCAAACCTTGGTATGGTTCTTGTATAGATTTTTTTTGTTGAATTTGATAAGATGATTTTGAAACCATTTGATAATATTATGAAAATTGAAGAGATATGATTTGAGTACTTTTGCCAATATTTTTAGAATCTTGTAACCAATTGCTTAAGAATAAGTTCCTTGACTACAACATTTAAAAAACAAGTGAACATAATGAATTAACTAAATGGCTAATGCGATGTAGGTTGACATAATATAAAAAGAGGAATGTTTGGTTGCTTATGCATGAAACCATTTTAGATGCAAGGAATTGATATTTTTATTAAATTCCTCACCTTCTAGTGTGCTTAAAAGATATGTTCCATTTCCGTAGTCCTTCATGACTCAGTATGGACCTAGCCATTTGGGCTGGAACTTCCTTCCTTTGCCAATTTTCTTATCAATCCGGCTATCTAGTCTTAGAACTAGGTCTCCTTCGTAGACTTTCTTGTTATAATGCCGGCACATTCGGTCAGCGTAGGATCTATGTCTTTTCTTGGCATTTAATCTAGCCTCATCAAGACTTTCTAATTGGGAGATTTGTGCCTCTCTATAGGATTCTTCTCCTAGGATCCCTTGTAATGAGATGTGGAGGCTAGGTATCTCAACTTCAATTGGTATAGCTGCTTATGATCTAAATACCAATGAGAAAGGGGTTGATCCCTTGTTGGTGTTCTTATTGATGTTCGATAGGCCCACAAGGCTGGGAATAGATTCAGATGCCAGTCTTGTTGGTTCTCCTTAATTTTTTTAAGGAGAATGGTTTTCAGCGTTTTATTTATGGCCTTAGCCTGTCCATTGGCCTCAGGGTAATAAAGAGAATCCGTGTGGTGGGTTATTTTAAATTTACTACATAGTTCATAGACTTCATCATTTTTAAGGACATTCCATTATCTGAGATAATGACTTGTGGGACACCATACCTGCAAATGACTTGATTTAGAATAAACTTAGCTATTACAGAGCTTGCCATAGTGGTAAGAGGCATAGCTTCTACCCATTTTGTAAAGTATTCTGCGGCCGTTATTATGAAGTTATGGCCGTCAGTTGATGAGGGAGAGAATTTCCCTATCAAGTCTAGGCCCCATGTGGAAAAGGGCCATGGGGTCACGATTGGTTGTAGAGCTTGTGCAAGCATGTGAATCTCTTGAGAGAATTCTTGGCATTTGTGGCATTTACATACAAACTCTATTGTTTCATGCTCTAAGGTGGGCCAGAAATAGCTTATCCGATGTATCTTCTTAGCAGTGGCATGACCACTGAAGTGGCCTCCACATACTTCCACTATGGGATTCGTAAAGAATCCTTATAGGTTCTTCCATGTCAACACATCTTAGTAACACCCCATCAAAGGCTCTGTAATACAACACCTATTCCAAGATGATGTATTTAGTAACAATGATGTGTAACTGCCTTCTTTGTTGGGATGTGGCCCCTTCTGGGTATGTGTGGTTTATGATGTAATTGATTATATCGGTGTACTAAGGGCATGTAAAGATGGGGGGTCTGGTTTTGACAAAGTATATGCACTCGTCGGGAAAGTCCACATTTACCAGATTGCCTCCATCTAACGGATTGTGCAGCTAACTAGTCTACAATGATTTTTCCTTTAACATACTTATGGTTTACAAATGTTAATTCAAATTCACCCATTAGGATCATAAAACATCCTGCCATTTTAGACAAAGACCCTTGCATGAGGAATGTTCGTAAGTGATCTGTCTTGACAATAACCCTTGTTTCTTGATTCAGCATGTAATGCATTAATTTTTTTGTTGCAAAGAATATGGCAAGGCATTATCTTTCTGCCTACATGTAACATGTCTCATAGTTGAGTAACATCTGACTAATGAAATAAACTACAGGTTCTCGTTTATCATCGTCCTCTTGAGCCAACATGTAGGCTAGTGAGATATCAGTGGCCCATGAGTATAATATCAAAGGACGATATGGCCTAGGAGGCATTAGCGTGGGCAGAGACAACAGGAAGCATTTGACTACTTCGAAGGCCTCGTTGCATTCATCGGTCCAATCAATGCTATAATATTTTTTTAACAAATTGTTGATTGGATGGATGGAAAAACTTAAGTCTGGGATGAATCTTCGAATTGCACCAAGTTTACCAAGAAATGATCTTATGCCAGATTCATCTAATGGTGGAATAATTTCAAGAACGAACTTGGATTTTAGTTGGATCAACATCAATCCCTCATAGTGAGGATATAATGTAAACTAGAAGCTTACCTCCCGTTACACCATAATACACATTTCTTTGGATTCAATGTTACGTCATATTCAATTAACCGCGAGAGAATGATCTGGAGTACTTCCGGGTGATCACATTGCTTTTTGGCCTTGGCCAATAAGTCATTCACGTAGGATTCTACGATATTATGGATAAGATCATGGAATATATATGTCATTTCCCATTGGTATGTAGCGCCAGCATTTTTAAGACCGAATGGCATGACAAGTGTAATAGTAGCTTCCCCATGGAGTTATAAATTTAGTTTTAGCTTGATCTTCCTATGATATTATAATCTAATTATACCCTAAGAACCCATCCATGAGGGATAACAATCTCAAATCCATCCGTTGCATCAACAATAACGTCAATGGATGGTAAAGGGAAGTCATCTTTGGGAAAGGCTTTGTTAATGTCCCGAAAGTCTATGCAAATTCTTATCTTCCTATTCTTTTTTAAGACGGGGACAATATTAGATATCTGTTGTGAAAAGTTAGAATGGTTTGATGAACCCTACTTGGAGGATTTTCATCAATTCCTCTTTTACCTTAAGAGACACTTTGGGCTTCATTGGTCTTGATTTTTTTTTAATTGGCTTTGCATCTGGTTTGGTGACAAGATTATGTACCGTGATATGTGGTGCAATTCCTGTCATTTATTTGTAGTTAAATGTGAAAGCCTTTTGGTGTTCGTTGAGGATTTGGGTGTGTAATTCTACCTCCTCTAGAGTTAACGAGGACCCTAACTTCAAAAGTTTTGGTTCTTCCTCCGTTCCAATGTTTATATCGATTGTTTCTTCGATTAAGGAAGTGTTTCCTTCTTCAAATTCAGGTGGGGCCGAAGGTAGTTCCAAAATTTCTCCACTCTCTACCTCGTAGATGTCGAGATCCTTTTGTGGAGGAGACTCTATCATAGGATTTCCAAAATAGGAAGAGGAATGTGCGATTACAAAAAGATCCACTATGTGATGAGCGAGATGTAGCTTTTCATAGGTGTTTAGATGTTTGAGAGTGACTCTATCACTGTCGCAGTGATCTAGAATAGAATAATTATTCCCAACTTCTATATGATTCAGGAGCGGTTTTGTTGGTATTTTACGCACCAATGGTTCTGTACCAAGTGATACCATGAAACTTGTGTTTTCCAACTCATTGTTTGGAGTAAAGCGGGAAGCCGAGGTTGCTATTGAATCTATAAGATGGTTCTGCTCTCATGGGATCACTTCAATTGATATGAAGTTGAATCCTTTGCTTAGATCCAGTACTGCCATTTTATAGAGTTGTAAGTGTTCATCCCAGTCTCATATACCTTAGAGACTTGGTTTGCAACTAGGTGTGATTTTCCTAGCACTCTAATGTTATCAACGCCTGTTATTTTGGCTATGATGAGGCCAAGGGGGAGGGCTTCATACTCAACCCCGTTATTTGTACACTCAAGGTTTAACTTAAAGGAAAAGGCTAGGATATTTCCCTTCAAAGAAGTAAAGATCACACCTGCCCCAGCACCAAGATGACATCTAGCTCCATCAAAGTGGAGAGTCCAATATTTTTTTGGAAAGATGGATGTTGGGATATCCCTTGTGTCTATTTCTTTTGCCTCGGTTACTTCTACCATACAAAATATGTCTGATGGAAGAGACCCAATTCCTAGGATGTATCCCATGCCCATGGAATCAAATGGTAGGAGAATGGGTAGATATTTTTCTAGTAACTCTACAATTTTTGCGGTAGTCCCTAATGATACTATTTCTATGATGTTAGCCTCATTTTTGAGTGTTGAAATGCCCTCGACTAGATTTGTAATTTCCAATTTTGTTGTAGGTATCAACTTTTCTTTTGGTTTTGAACTAATTGGTTTCCTAAGTTGATTCATTGGTAATTCAAACTCAGAGTGAATGCCTGGTATTTTCTTCAAATCAGCTAGGTGTATATCAAAGGGTTTTGGGTAACCTTGTGCCACAAATACCTTTCCTAGGTGTAAAAACCTTACTTCTTGAAATAGTGTGGAAGGGATTGCCTTCATGTGATGTATCCATGGTCGACCGAGAATCATATTATAGTTGGTTTCCCGATGTATAATATAAAATTTGGTGAGGATTGTCTTAGGTCCTAAGGTGACTGGAAAGACTATGGTTCCAATTGAAGTGGATTTGAGGCTATCATAACCTCTTAGCGTATTTTGTGTTGTAGAACAATTCGTTTCTCCGTATCCTAGTTTTTGGTGAAAGGTGAAGGGGACTATGTTAACTGCTGCCCCATCATCAATCATTACATGCTTAACATAGTTATTATAAACCCATACCTATAAATGTAAGGGTGGGTAGCCTCTACGTGTAATTTTAGTGTTTGTTTGCATTTTGCTTATATCAAATATAAACTCAGTATCCCTATCTACCTACCCTGGAGGGTAGACATCAAAGTCTACATGGTTTACTTGTGTTTCTGAAAGAGGGGTGATGTTAATTAAATGACCAAGGCCTAATGCTTCTAAGATAGCAGCCCTATGGGCAGGAGAGTTCTTCAATAAATCCAAAAATGAAATATGAGAGAAGGTCTTCGTTAAGTCATTAATTAAATCATAAGCACCGATGGGTTTTACCAATGTTTTTTGAATTTTATCTGGTTCTAATGGATAGTTTGGAACTGGTTGAGAAGAATAATCCCATGTTCTTGTTATGGTTTCTATGGGTAACTTGATATATACTTCTACCAGGCCAACTATCTTGGTTTGTGGTCGAGTTCCTAACTAGGGTGCGTGAAGCTTCATGATCATTGTTTCCTGTTATAACACCCTTGTTCATTCCAATTGTATTTAACTTGTTATTATTAGAGTGATTTGGGAGCAGAGCGTGAAAGATCTTGATGGGTGCATTTTGAGGGGAGACTTCCCTTGTGTAAGTTTTGGCGTAGGTACTACAGAATTTGCTAAAAACATATCTATAAAGAGTTGTCTTTGGTCTTCTGGCAAACGTTGTATGAATTTATTACAATCACGGAAAGTTATAGCATCATGACCTCAGATTCTATGGAATCCACAGTATAAATTAGGATTATAATTTCGTGGTCATTGATTTAAGTCTTATTGTGGCCCAAAGCTTTGATTGGGTTCTTGATTGTTAAAATTATAATTTTGAGACTGATGCCTTTTGTTTTGGTTTTGATATCCATCTGGACCTCGAACAAGACCTTGTGATTGGATTCACTATTGTTGTTGTGGCTGTTTCTATAGGGGACAATTAAAATATACTGCATTGATTGTTGGACTAAAGTTATTATTATGTTGATTGTTAGCAGGTGCCAGGGTGTTCACAACATTTGGTCCTTTGACTTGATCAGTGACTCCATCTATTATAACCCCATGGTTTTTGTTAAGGATCTTGGGTCCTTGATTGGCATTTCCCATATTGGGATAGGTCGTAGTGTTTTGATTGGGAGTGATTAATCTCCCGTTTGTTCTATAAGTATTACGACCACTATCTATTGTCGTTTGATCAATTCCAAGAGAACTTTCGAGTACCTCATCATAACTCCTTAGCGGGAAATTCTATGACTTCTTCCTTTATCTCTCTGTACTGAGAGTAATGAAGGAATAAATTACATAGTTCCATCTGATCCATATTTGTAGCACTTGCTAAAGAGTATAAAATTGTACGTCATATTTGAATGAAATGGGCGAGTAGATTCATTGTGCTCTTGTTTCATGTGTAAGAATTATCTAATGCCTGTTATTAACAATTTGTTCATATTGAAATCTTTGATAAACTCTGAGACAAGTTGTTTAAATGAGTGTATCAAAGCTTTAGGTATTCTATAATACTAATCAAGGAAAATACCTTTCTTAAGATTTTAGGTAAATATCTTCTAGCAACAACTACATCCCAGGGGAGTAGTTCTCAGAATGGCCGTGGCATAGGCCTTGATATGCAGCATTTGGATCTCCGTCCCCCTTGAACTTAGGCAAATTCGGGTAAGGGGCCTTGGAAGCATGATGCCTCGTATGGTGAAATCTAGAGGCTCCTTTAAGTATTTTGAGTAAATCCCTACTACATAGGATTCAACCATTGATGGTGCCTGTTGAGGAGGTGGAGGTGGAACGGGTTGTTGATATGACATATCATATGTATTTACAGAGGTGCATAAGGAAACACTTGTGGTTGGGAAAAAATCCTAGGAGAATGATAACATATCTCCTTGAGGAGATCTTGAATACATTTTTAGGTACAGGAGGAACATTTCCCTAATATGGATTGTTTGGTGTTGCGCTAGGAGGTATCCTATTTTCAACTAGAGAAGCATTTGAGAATGCGGTTATGGTTGGTGTTTGTTACGAATAGCTATAAAAATGTTGAGGAGGCATGCCCTAAGCATTCCTATTCCCGTAATGAGGTCAACCTTTCTAGGGTGATACAGAGGGTTAGGAGTTCCTACTTGTCTCGAATGTGAAGCTTGATTTACTTGAGCAAGTTCTAGCCCTCTAACCCTTTCAACTAGAGCCAAGATGACTTTGATTGGTGATGATACAATGTTCTATCGTGGTGGCTGTTGTGGAACCCCTTGAGGTTTCTGAGGGGTATGGTAGCCTACTATGAATTGATCGTTGTCTCTGGCAAGCTTCACCAAGGAGTATTCTCTCATAAGATGGAGAAATGGAGGTGTTTTCATGGAGCAGGGTATCATGTTGTGTTGGCAAGACTTCCTATAGGTGGATACATCATTTGGAAGCATTGTTCGCTTCTTGTGTATTGTGCTAAGTAATCCTCATCCAAAAATGGAAGTGGATCAGACTGTGTACTAATTTTTGGTCTAAATAAAAATCTGAGGAGATGAAATGGACTCTTCAGTAAACATCATATTATTAGAGCTTGAGGGCTCCAGTTGTTGTGTTTGTGTGAGCTGGTCAAGCTCCTCAATTCAGAATGATAGAACTAGAGCTAGTTCTTTGAGGGGGAGTTTGTGATGACAAGTAGTTTCTTGAGTAATTTTCGGCCCATGCAAAGAGCGATGGTGTTTGTTGTCTACTTTTTTAACCAAAATATGTTTTGAGACTTGAGAGAGGTCTGCCGTATGCATCATATCCCAACATATTCGGGGGGTATATAAATACCCGCGAGAATAATGAGAAAGAGTGAAGGTGGATGACATAAATGGAAAATAAAAGGGGAGTATTTATTTGTTTCATGCCAGGTTCACCAATTTTGTACGATAGAAAATTGATATGTGAGCATGAGAATTATCAAGCTAGCCTTGTCTCTCCATACTTGACCTCCTCGAGGTCGTGCCGAGAAAGCCAGTAAAATTGGAATATATGCAGGTATGGAAAAATTAGTCAAGAAATCCTAAATCCTCTGATACACAGTAAAAAAATGGGAGCTGTGAATCTAAAGTGAGGAAGGCTCTTCTAACCTGAACTAGTTGTTATGGATCGGTCCAATAATATAGTTGTTCAGAGGCTCCAATCCATGTTGAGCTCTGCTGAGATTCTATCTATTGGTTGTTGGACTCTTGGAAAGTGACCTATGGGTGCTTCATGTATGTTTTCTGAATAGGGTCATGAAAGTGGACATGAAGAGATGTAGTGGACTCTATAGAACACTATGGATAATTTCTTGGTTTTGACCCAGAAAATGTTGGCGTGATTGGTTTCTACGTCCAAGAACAGAAAGTTGTATAATGATATCCAGTGGGAGTGGTGAGGATCTGAATACTATCGTATGTAAGCCGGGGTGGTCAATATTTGATTAGTTTGCAAGTCCCATTGGGTTATGGGACTTGGGGATCAGAACCGTAAATTGGTGGTTGTTGTGGACCTTTTATGGTCATATTAAGAATCAATCCCATGTATTTTGACTATCTAGTAGTCATAAGCTTTCTCAACCTTTATACGTTTAGTATCAGGAGTTATGCGATCTTCTCAAAGTACCTCACGGGTGTCCTAGCAATTTGTATGCGTAGGCCTGTATCTAAAACAATGAGGAGATCTCTTGCGTCTAGCTACGGAACTAGTGGGTCATAACCGAAAGTTTGTTCTCTGTTCAGGCTCTTGTATGGTCATGTAGATGCCCCTATCAAGGCAGCCTATAATTGGGTTGGTTTGACTAGAATTCATGTTCTTCTGTCATCTTCAATGTTCAATTCTCTTAACTGTTCACTGATTGCTTGTTGGTTTTCATTTTTTTAGAAGATGTGCATCCTAAGTCCTTGATTTATATCAGCTAAGGCCATGTAGAAATTCGGCTGGGGTATCACTGGCTTGAATGCATAATCCCTGGGCTCTCTAAGTCCCATGATAGTCATGCAAGATATACAAAAAATTAACTAAATGAAATAAAATGAATTATCAAAATAAATCTACGCTATGCCTATGTTTTGTTCTGTTTTCAAGATATAAACCAGAATAAATTCAAAGAGAAACTAATATAGGAATAAAGCTTAAAATAAACAAGCTAGCCAGATGTAGTTATTTGCTTATGCATTTTGTGAACTGATGCAAGTATAAATATTTAACAATTTTGATTGAAAAGAGCTTCAATCCTACCTCAGAAGTGAGAAAAAAATCATGGCTTCTCAGAAGCTATCATTCCCCATAGCTTCCCTGACAATATTGAAGGCAAGCATTGAATGAAAATAAATGATTTACTACTCTATTTGATATGTTGCAAACTACAACTTTGACAAACCAAACCTAGATCTTTGCAAAACAGTGGAAAATATGGTTGTATCGTAACTTGTCCCCTCAGTGTGATTTATTTGTTCCTTCGTGTTCTCATGAATCCAGAAAGGTAAGGATGTGGTAGTAGAAGTAGGAGAAGATATTTGAACAATGGTATCTTTGAGGTAAACTGAACAGAATGCAGATTAGGAGAGAGATAGCACAAGAGAACAGAGCTTGGCTATGTGATTCATAGCAGGATTGTTGTAGGGATACGATAAGACTCACCTAAAATTCTAGGACCTATTCTTCATGTGATGAAACAAACCTACGATCCTATATAGAACTAATTGAATTGAAAATGAATTTTAATCTAGAACTGATTCTATACTATGTTAAGATATTTACTTGGAAGAATAACAATGAAATTATTTTAAACTAGAGAGATCGAGTGATCTCTAAACCAAGAAAAATGAAGAGCCTTGAACTGAGATGTTAAGAACATATGCTAAGTCCTAACTCGTAGAGAATTATGGAGGAACTTCAAATGCACTGAATGATAAAAAATAGAGATGAGAGGGGCCATTTTCTTGTGAAACAAGTTGGGTATTTGTAGCATTTCTACTTACCAAAAGACAATCTCAAATTGCCATGTTATATCATTAAAAAATGGAGCACTACCATTACCAAGTGGGTGAAAAACTCTTAAACAAAGCAGAAGCGGTGAAGAGTTGCAAGCGTAACTTGATTTCCACATTCGTGAGTGTTCCTAGAAGGTTCTGGAAAAGTTCAGAAAAGACCGCCACCCTACACAGGGCAGTTGTTACAGGACCACCACCCTGGATAGGGCGTGTGTGTTCACCGGACCACCGCCCAGGAAGGGCGGCGGTCCTGTAATTTATTGAAAAAAAAGACAAGAAAAATGGGGCAGAGATTGAAATGAAGCATGAAAAGTTTAGATAAAGCATTCTAGGATACAATTATACACTTGGTGAGATTTTCTGGACTCCGAACACCTTTCGAAGAGATCTGAATCATCATTGGGGTTTTTCCCATAACCAGTTTGTGAATGTATAACACATACAATTTTGGGTACATATAGCTACCGCTGGCCTTCCCAAGACTGACACAACCCCTTGGAGTATAATGGAGGATACATATCCAACATGGATATGAATTCAATGTATAATAACATCATGGAATTTATTTTGGAATATTCAATAAATAGTTAGAGGAGTTAGGGTAGTTTCATCAAAACAATGTTCATCCACCTAGGTAGTAGACGGGGCCAAAAAAGCTACTAAGTGTCGAGAAGTGATTATGGGAGCTCTAGATAGAGTTAAGAATAAAACAATAAATATTCAGAAATGCAATTCAAATCCATATAATATTGTGAAATCATATCTTTCACAACACCTTGGTGCAATAGGTTTATATCTAGGTTTTTTCCATGTTCAACTAGGGAGCCAGATCCAAAATATGATTTTCAGGGTTTAAATGGAGAAATAAAGAGCTGATACCCCCACCATTGGATTCAAAAGGAAATTATTTAATATAAAATTTCTCCAAACAACTCACCGGGAACTCCAAATAAGGCCTTCACAAGTTCACTCGCATTTCCAATTAAGCCCTCAGTAGCTAGTTGGAGCCTTACCTCTCACCACACAGATGATCGCCAAATGTTGCATGGAGGAAAAATGTGAAAAATGATGTCCCCTTTGTCCCATTTTCCAAAGGTACATGAGAGAAAAGAAAATTTTCCTAGCCCCTTAAAGTCCTCAAGTCATCCATGTGACCTTCTCTAGTGCAAATTTCTAGGCCTCAGGAGCCAGTGGAGCTAAATGCTCAACCCTTAGATTTTTGCCAAGTGTCGCATGGACGCACATCATGAAAATTGATCTCCCTTTCATCCCTTAATGCTTAAGGTACATTATGGACACAAACATTTTCCCCACCCCCTGGTATGTGTTTTTGAATTGCTTTAAATCCGACACTTAGCCATTTTTCCCCCCATTTCTTCTTCACAACTTCACACCCTGCCATTGCTCTGTTCATTCTTGTCTATACACCCAGTCCACTGTTTCTGCTCCAAACTAGATCCTCCATGGCCACAAAATACTCCACTCTATAAAAATACATAAGTCTCACAGAAAAAATGGATCAAAAAAACAAAAAATGAATATTTTTCTCTATATAACCACAAAGTCTTCCCATCAAAAAATCTTCATATCTTTCAAAATAAAAATTGGATTGATATGTTGTCTTTTGTAGAATTCCTCATTTTTCAAAATGATCAAGATACAATAAATAGGAGTTCAAATGGTGCCTTGAATAATTTTTTCTAATAAAAATCCCATTTCGTGCCCTAGCTCACATTCGTCATATTTCCCATCAATCCAATGATGGAAATAAGCTAAAAAACTTGCACACATAATCAAAATGAAAAACCTATCAAAATGGAGTTGATTTCATCATGATTGGAGACAAAAACCATACCTCCAAATTTCAAGCTCCATTAATGGTCACCATGACAACTCCATGCCCGAAGCTACTTCTAGGAGATTTTGTTTTTAAAAATCCAAGCATTCTAGTAGATGAAATCAAGTGAAATTAAGAGGATGTGATAGCAATGAAAAGCCGAGTTCAAAAAAATATGTTCCATAAAAAACTGAGCACTAGAAATGTACTTTCCAAAAATAGTAAACTTTCCTACACATGCTTGCTATATTCGGTAAGTCTTCATTAAAAGTGACTACATCAAAGATAATGTTTACTGAAAGTCACCAAGAAGTTAGAACGAGTGTTCAAAGTAGAAAATATTGAAAACAAACACTTACTAAAAATAGTAATCCCCTATATGGGTGCTTACTAAAAATAGTAAGTCACCCCAAGAAGTGTTCAAGGAATTGATAGTGTGCGAAGAAGTGAATGAGGGAGTTCATCACATCAAGATGGTCAAGAAGAGGTAAAAATCACCTCTTACTAAAAATAGTAAGTCTTCCATCTGGGCACTTGTCATTAATAGTAATTTACACTAAGAGGGAAGTTTTGGCACAATGGAACCTAAGGGGATCATCATTCAGGATCATCCATGGGAATTTCTCACATGGCATTCAAGATCCATCCTAGGGAACCCAACAGTGTATTTTTACACTCACTGCATGGCTCGGGTCATAGTTATATCATATGATAGGTGTGAGTTGTGATCATAAGTATAACATTTCATTAAACTTGGCTAGCCTCCATGAGAAAAGATGAAGGATTTTCTCATGGTGCAAAGAGTTTGGAGATTCAAAGTTTGACTACATTTAGAGCTTTCCATCAAAAAAGACCAATGGAATTCATCAGGAGCGACATCTACTCTTCTTCCTCTCTCTCTTCTCTTCCTTGCCCAAAATTTATCTCTCCTTCACACTCTAACTATTCATTGGGGTTGCACTTTTTCATAATGTCATAAGTAATTTAAAATGAATTTATTTTCAATGTAATAAATCACTCTTAAGTTATAAAAGGAGACTTAAAGTTTTCCTGAGAATGTGAATAGTTTCAAGGCATATGAAGGGTCAATGGGAGTTATATAAAGAGTCTTCTCTTCCTATAAATTGTAAATCCATTCTCATTTCAAGAAGTTGGTGATTGATTTTGTAAATTAAAGAGTGTACTGTATTTTGAGAGAACAAAGGAGATATCCATTTTCTTCCATTTCCCCTCTCACTAGTTTTCCTCCATTCACACACTATGTAAATTTTTTTTTTTAAGAAATCAATTCAAGAAGGAGTTTCTCCCTTTTTGACTGAGGGATTTATTGCTACTTCGTGCTCAAAAATTCTATTTGTTCTTATTGCTATTTACAGAGTTGTTTATTCTCATTAATGCATGTGTTTAAATTTCTAACTAGTGTGTGTAAGAATATGATTTTCTACTTGCAACATTAGTTCTCCTATCTCATTTCTCACTCCCTTTTCCCTCTTTACAGAAAAACTCCTCTCTAGCAAGAAATTACTAGCTTTTCTACAGGGTCGTTAGAGTGCCCCTATTGGATCCCCGATCATAAGGCCACTAAGAAAATACACCTATTCACGCGCATCTAAATATGGAAGTTACACCGTTTAAGTAGAGGGACTTCGATTCCCAGATTGTTGGCAAGGAATCCATAGATTTAACTGCCTGAAATTTTTTCTCACCAACAGATCCATATGTACCAATCTCATCAACAAAAACTTCTCTTCTTTTGATCAAGAATAATTCCCAAGCACTCCAGAGACAAATACCAAGGTTGGAGGCATTCCATAATGTAAACTTGAGGAATGTGAAAATAAAAGGCATGGATATGATCCATATAAAGCTATGAAAGAAGATGAGTTGGGAATTTATTGCTTGCACGAAGGAAACCCACCTCTCCCTAGCATCACCAAATCAAATGAAAAGGATGACAATGAAGTGTGGAATCTATTATTTGATGTCTCAAGGAATAGACAAGGTGATGGAGGAGGATTCATACTCTTGTCACCTCAAGGTATAATGTAATATTCATCCTTCCTTTTTCAATTCAGTTGTTCTAACAATACGGCCGAGTACGAAGCATTGATTCATGGATTTCATTGCGAAAATAAAATATTTATTAAGGACTTACAAGAATTTGGAGATAGCGAGATCATTGTGAATGAGATTAGACTCCTTAATGCTACCAAGAATGATCTTCTAAAGATATGCATGAACTAGGTATGGGATATCATTGAATACTTTGAAGCATTTAACGTTAATCCCATCCCAAGGAAGATGAATGATACTACAGACAAAATTGTAGTAATTGGAGAAAAAATTGATCTTTTTGAGGATATCAAGAAGGATCGAACTCATCCTCACATCAAAGTGGTTGTCAGGCCATCTATTCTGAACAATCAAAAAAGTTTTCAAGTGTTTGAAAATGACCAAAAAAAATTGAATTTCTTACAAGAGGAAGATGATTTTTCTACTAGAAATTAAGACAGATTGGAACAATAGTATGGTGATAAATTTGATCAACTAAGAACAAACAAAATCCCAAAAGGCTTAGTGAATTTGGAGTCAATATTCAACCCCAATGACTAGTTCATAAAAGAGAAAGAAAATATTGAATTCAAGGGTGAAGATTCAGAATCAATTGGAATTGGAGAAGACAAAGTGATCCAAATTGGAAAAGTATGTACTGCTCAAGAAAATTATGATTTCATCCAACTATGTCAAGATTTTTCATATATATTTTCCTAGAGTTATAAATATTTTAGAGGCTTCAATCCAAGGTTGGCACAACACACTATTGAATAAAATCCATAATCCAAGCACATTAGATAAAAAAGGTCAGTAAGTCATCATATTGAACCTCTTATGAGGAAGGAATTGAACAAACTCATCGAGGCAAGTATTTTTTTTCCAATCAAACACTCATCATGGGTGGAAAAATTGGTTCCAGTGAGAAAGATAAATGGAGAAATTAGCTTATGCATGGATTTTTTAGATCTACATATAGCTTCACTCAAAGACCATTATCCACTTCCTTCCATGGAGAAAATCTTACAATTAGCAGTCGGTTAAGTTAAATTCTCATTGTTAGATGGTTACTCAGGATACAATCAAATCATGGTGAAGGAGGAAGACCAGTTCATGATAGGCTTCACCACCAAATGGGGAACCTATGCTTATAAGAAAATTCTTTTCAGACTATCAAACACCAGAGCCAATTTCCAAAGGGCAATGGATATGGTATTCAAGGGGTTGATTAAGAAGATGTTTCTTTTTTATCTTGATCATATCACTGTATTATCCAAAAACACAATAGATCACCCCTGCCACCTCAAGAGAGTTTTGAAAAGATGAAGGAAGTTTGGAGTATCTTGGAATCCTAAAAAATGTATATTCTCGGATCATGAAGGAAAGATCCTGGGCCACATTATGGCTAAAGAGAGGCTAGCTATTGATCTTCAAATATTTTAATCTATCAGGGAACTTCCATTAATTCAAAAGAAGGATCTTCACATATTTTTAGGGAGGATCAATTCTATCCAAAGGTTCATGCCTGATTTTTCCACTCTCGTTAAGCCATTAAAAATGATGCTAAAGAATAGTATGGAATTCAAACAGAAAGTATGGGGTAAGGATATTGTTGAGACCATTAAACATGTAATATCCCAAGCTCCAACTCTAATTAATCTGTACTTCTCCAAAGAATTCATCCTCCATGTTTTTTTTGGCTCAGATACAATCGTTTCTATCTTGGTGTAGTTGAACAAGGAAGGAATAGAGCAGCCCATAGATTTCTTCACTCAAATATTGGGAGATTATGAAGTGAGGTACTCTTTCATTGAAAAACATGTCCTCACTGTTATAAGGATCCCAAGAAAATTTAGACACTTGGTTTTGAATAATAAAAATTCAACCATTAGTATCTCATGCTCGGGTTAAGGAATTTCTCCTAAAAAAGGATTTGAATGAGAAAATTTTAGGTTAGATCACTCGTGTGATGGAATATGACATAGAAATGAAGGTGACCAAGTTGGTTAGTGGTAAGGTATTGTGTGAGCAACTAACTTACAATCAACATACTAAGTTAAAAAACAAAGGAGAATCTGTCCTAGTGTTATCCGTTGATCAAGATTAAGTAGCCAATACTATGCCCACTCCTTATTGGACTGAAGGTATGATACATTATATTCAAATAGGTCTATTCCCTTCGACGTTGATAAAAACAACAAGAAGACATTTTAGACTTCATTCTATCCCATATGCTCTCATTGATGGTATCTTGTTCATGAAGGATGTGAATGGAGGTCTTTAAAGATGTGTTTTAATAAATCATATCAAGAAAGTTTTGCATGAATTCCATGACGAGGAGGTTGGAGGTCACTTTTAGTGATCATGAAAGTTGGTTACTATTGGCCGACATTATTTAGTGATTGTTATGCATGGATCAAGAAGTGTAAAAAATGTGCATTCTACACAGGAAAAGAAAAGATAGTAGCACTACCAGTCCTCCCAATTTTAGTTGATCAACCATTCATCCATTGGGGGTTATATTTCATTGATTTCATCAATCTAAACTTAATCTAAGGACACAAGTGGATTCTAATAGCAACATATTATTTCACCAAGTGGATTGAAATGGTATAACTCAAAGAAGTAAATGAGTCTAGTATCTTGGACTTCTATGAGGGAATTATTTCCATATTTGGGGTTCTGGGTACCATCATATCATACAATGCTCTAGCATTCCTTGGCAAAAAGATCACCAAGTGGGCTATTAGAAATGGGATATACCTCAAAAATTCATCTAATTATTACCCTCGGCGTAATAGGAAAGATGATTCCACAAACAAGAAATTATTGAGAATCCTACGAAGAACTCTACATGAAAATAAGAGGACATGGCAAACCAAGATTAAATTATCCTTGTGGGCTGATAGAATCACATTAAAAATGTCAATAGGCATCTCTCCATACAAACTAGTATGCGGAAGGGAAGTAAGGTTTCCCATATCACTTGAATTATCGGCATCGGAGCTCCTCAAACAGTTGGAACTAGTTGAGTTTGAGCCTATGGAAGGAAAGTATGCAGAACTCTTGGAGTTGGAAGAACTAAAAGAGCATGCAATGTAAACAATGGAGAAGGATCAAGCCTTGATCAAAAGAAGATTTGACAAGAAAGCTAAGGCTAGAACATTCCAAGAAGGGAACTTGGTGCTAAAGTGGGATGCTGATAGGGAAAAACCAGGAAAGCATTTCAAGTCTGATGTTATATGGAGTGGTCCCTACATGATCATAGAGTACAAAAGTAGAAATAAATTCAGAATGGCTAAGTTAGATGGTGAGGAGCTGCAGATTCAATTTAATGGAATCTGTTTCAAGCACTTCTATTAAATAAAAATATCACCCTTTGTACATATTAGTCTAGGATTTTCAATTCCTCCAAGTTCTTGTGCACATTGTCTTGTTGTTAGTTTAGCTTTTAGTTTCCCTAAGTTCCTTGGGCATGTGTTCTATTACATTTAGGGATCTCTTTGAAATTTTAACCATGTTTCTTGGAAGAATGTTATAATAAGAAACTCATATTTACAGGAAACATTTTTTATCCTCACGTAAAATTCAAATGCAAAGAAACTAAAATTAGATTTGGGGAAAGGTTTCAATATATTTACTTCCTTGTTCCTATAGATCAGCATATGCATTTCTCATACCCCTCAAAAAATTAGAAAATTAGTCTTGGGGAACCTTATGGTATAAGCAATGGTAGTCCTACAGTGCCTTGCATATTTCCAGTTGATGGGAAACCCTGTAAATAATTTAAACTTCTCTTGGATAATGAGTATAAGATCAACCTCAAATCCTATTTTCTCATTCATTGGATCTTGCTCAATAGAAGATGTTCTAAATTATGAGTATCTCAACCAATTTTTGAGTTGTTCCATCCCTTTAAAAATGTTCTAAGCAACTTGCAGGAATATGGAAGTCAATTTATAGCAATTCTGATTTTCCTCTAAAAATAACCTATACCTCCAATTTTTATAGTGTCTTATCTTTGTTAGTTTTATTCTTCAGGCTTGGAAAGAAAAAAAAATTGGGACAATTTCAGAGGTCTTCATTTTTCATTCCCACATATCAGATTGCAAGAGGAAAGAAACTTCAAATCAAAACAATTTTCCACTCATGAAAATTTTAGGATTTTCATATAAAGATTAGAAAATGCAAGTAATGGCAGTCAATTTCAGTCTCAAGCAGTGCTTTAAGTGTCTTAGGGATCAAATTTTATTAGGTTCAAATCAGCTTTGGATGATCAGAAAGGACTCCATGCCTAATGGATATATACATGTCACTGGTCAGCCCCATCTAGCAGGCAGATGTTCCCGCGAGTTGCCAAAATTGTTATCCATTTTCACCCTGCGTGAAAATGGACAACTGGGTAGGTCTGCATTAAATTACTTCTTAAGGGGCCCTCACGGGTCTATATAGAGTATACATATATATTTAAGTGTTTTGGGGCATCAACAAGGTTTGAGGGAAGGTTGGAATCCATGAGAGGAATTTTTTCCTCTTCTGGGTTTTTATGAAGCTCACAGTCCATTTCGGGATGAGAAAGAAAGCATTGGGTCCCACCTGCAGATGAAGATAGCAAAAAATTAAAAATATGTTCAAAAAACCTTTGGGCATCTAACATGATCTTTGAGGTATTAAAGAAACTCAAAAAATATAGAAAAAATCAAGAGAAAATTGACAAAAAAAATACAAAAGATTTTGTCTAAAGCCCCAAGACAACTCATCGAGTTGTTGGGCAAGCTACTTTCTATCTCTCCAATCTGGTTATGAGATATCGAGCTCGGTGTTATAGGTTACATGACAGATCGAGGAATATATCCTATGAGCTTAGGTGAATTCATTTAGCTAAGGTCATCGTGATAGTGGCAAGTCACAAGGATGTGAGGTCAAAGTTGGTTGGCGGGTTCGTCAAGCTGGTCTAGTTCTACGCGTAAGGAAAGGAGTTAGCACAAAAAATAACTCATAAAATGGCTTGACATGGTGTAAAATAGTTCTTGGGTGTGATTTTGTGGCTGATGTTAACATTCAAATCCCACATGGCCTTACTTAACTTGGGACACAAGTTCCATACACTTATGACTTAGCCACAAGATGAAGAATGTGGGTCGAGGCTGACTTTCACACCTAATGTGCTAGGGAAGAATGGTTTATATTGGCCACAGGGCGTGCTCAGAGAACATAGGTTGGCCGCAACAATGGATGAAAGCACGTAATGTAATGTGGCCCAGAGATATCTTACACATCCAAATTGGAATAGTGGAACAGTCCATGTCGGCAATTCAAGCCCGATGCAGCCACATCAGCCGCAAAGGACACAAGTAGAATATGGGTTGTGGCAAGGAGAGTTCTCTGTCAAGCCATTATTTCCGCAATACAACAATGGGGTCTCCAAGATGAGGTCGATGGGTCAACACCAATATGGATTGTGAGCTGATAGTCAAGAGAGTCGACGCAATTCATGGAGGTTGAGCCCACTAAAGTGGAAGGTAATTCGGTCGGTGTAGTGTGTAAATTAGGCTCGATGTGTAAAAATGGTCATAGGGAGATGAAAATGGGTGCCATCTGTAGACATCTAAATTCCTCTTATGGAGTTTTACTACTCAAAGCACACCAAACACCCTCATTCTGAACATTTCTGTTATAATTAGTTATTTCCATTAATTAACTAACATTTTTTATCATTTTGGTTAATTAATGATGCTTTATTGATTAACTAACATCTTTCACATTTTGGATGCCAATTGACGATAAATCGTTAGTCATAATCCTCTTCCAGGAAATAATTAGCGTTAGTTAGCTAATTAGGTCTATTTACCCTTGTTTTTCCCAATGAATCCTATTATTGGCTAAAAATCCTCTTCAAAAGCTCATCTCAAAACTCTTCAAAAGTTCATCCAAGCCTCTTAATTGACCCCAAGTGGTTAATTAAAGCTCCTCACACACTAATCATTTGTTAATTCACTAATCATGATTAACAATCCTTAATATAATTTATACTTTTAGTCCTACATGCACTAAGATGCAAGTTTTCCCTAATTAGAAAACTATAAGAAAGACTAAGTACTACCTTTAAAATTTACATCATGCTTTGATTTGCATATCATATAAGAAGTATGATTAATAACCAAGCTCAACCTTTGCCTAAAGTCTTTAATGGGGTTAGTAGATGGGTATCCAATATGGCGTTGTAGTCATTGTTGGAGAGACCATATCACCTCTCTTGGAGTAGTAACAAACTGAATTTGATTTCCCTTTTAGATCTAACTAGGTCTATGTTAGTAAGGAATTCATACTAAGTAGGTATGCTTTAAGTTAGGATTGATTCATATATCATGTTAGTGTTTCATGCATTCCATTAATATTTTATCATTGATGTAACTATTGTTAGATTCAATAATCATTTATTAATTATACTATGTGGTGTTAGTCTTGTTAGTTTATCTATGCTCGAACTTTTAGTTGTCTTCATTTGGCATGCCCAATGGGACCTAACCCATTGCATGTTAATTGATTTGAAGTTTTCTAGATTATATTTTCAAGCTTTTTTAGAGTACATTTTCAAGATTTTAGATCAATTTCAATTTCAAATAGTTGTTTAAACTAGATTATTTGTAGTTTTTTGTTTTCATGTTCTTTGCAAGATTAAAGAAGGTGAAGTGTTGTCAAAATTGCATCAGAAAGCCAAAGATTTGAGCTTTTTCCAAATTTCCTTATCAAAATCTGTATTTTGATCACCTACAGGAAGGTGTGTACCCACACTCAAAGGGGTGCACCAACACATCAAAGCTCACACATGTGCTCTACTGGACAAGCATGTGCTCTGTTGGATGTTCCTATGCCTTACTGGTCATGCCTATGCATCACTATATTTTTGACCTTTGTGTGTAACTTGTGTTGGTGCTTCAAAGTGTGTGATTATGCCTCTCTAACCACTCATGTGTAACTAGACTATGTAATTTATACAAAGGCACACCTATCCATAAATGTATGCATTATTGTTTAAGGGATGCAGTCATGATCTATAAGATGTGCTAGTGCATAAAGAGGCACACTAGTGCACTCAGGTAAAGTCGGCTCAAAGTTCAAACTTTTAACTTCTGGTTTTTTAGACTACTATCATTTTCCAGAGATTATTAGTTGTTGTTGCTTTCAATTTTTTGATTTAGAGTAGGATATCTAACAAAATTGGCTTAAGGTTTGATCGGTGATTTTTGTAAAAATTTCTTAGGCTTTGATGATTAATTTTGTTTCCATGATTTGTATGAGTTTGTAATAGGGTTTTATATGCTCTTCTCTTGCACTTTGTGTGATCTTGAGAATTAAAAGAAACCTTAAATCTTATTTTTTTAACATTAGAGTAAGTGGGAAATTTCATTATTCATTTTTATGCTTAAGGGAATAAACTTTCATTTTGGCGTGTATCTGATATTTTATTTTAAGAGCTTTTCATATGATAACAAACCAAAGATAAGGCTTTTGTATGCTCTTATATTACACCTAGTGTGATCTTGAGAACCAAAAACAACCTTAGTTTTTCACTAAAAAAACACTTAGATTAATTGGGAATAAACCTTGATTTACAATGCATTATAGTAGTTATTTGATTTACAAGTTTTTCATTGTTATTTACTTGGGTTAATTGTTGTTTATCCTCTTCTCTTGCATCCTTGCATGATCTTGAGAATCAAAAACAACACTTAATCCTCTTTATATGATATTTTAAATCTTGTTAAACTACTAACTCTTGGTTTGAAGGACCTAAAAGCTTGCCAAAGAAATGATAAAAGAAACATTTTATAAATCACACGTGTGTTGTAGGTTGCCATTGGTGGACTAAAACATCATTACTTAATCCGAAAGATTAAAAAAACACCACAAGCAAAAGACTGTATATGTAGGTTTCGATTAAGAGCTATGAATCATCTGCTTAACTAGGGCATAATCTCTTTGGCATAAGCCTTAAGATACAACAAAAGAGATGGTCCTAGTAACCCCAAAGTAGTGTTGAGTTGTGGAGATTAATCTCTTCACTGACATACTTTTATAGACTTGCTAGAATAAACAGTAACCAGCATTAGTTGATAAACCATCATCAGTCACCCATAGATCGGTATTGGTGAGGAAAGGAGGAAACGACATCAGTTAGGGCTAACCGGCATCAGTTAAGGCTAACCGACATCGGTTTCTTATGTCTACTATAATTAAGTTACGCAAATCAAATCTATCTTTAGTTTTAAAGTGAATCTAATGGCTGTGATTGTATAGCTAATGTGCCCTAAGATTGTACATGCATATATAAGCATAAAGCTAGGGTTCAGGTAGGAAGAATTAAGTTGAGAATAGAGAGAATTTTCCTTTCAGAGAAAAAAGAGAAATTTGTAGAGAAGAAAGTGCTGACAATTTTTTCCCCCATGGGCAAAAAATTTCCTAAGAGGGTCCTAAAAGTGGTTACATGGATAAAAGGAGCTCGACGAGTAGCTCCGAGAGCTACTCGGTGAGTTGAGTCATGGATCGGCCACAGTAATTCACAAACCAACTCGGGTGAGTTGGGAGGAGGAGCTCATTGGTCTCGGGAGGACACATGGCTCAGGATCAAGCCCAAATGGGTTGGGATAACCATGCAAGAAGGATGATGAAATAATAGGAACAAGTTCAGTTGCCTGAACCAAACATGTAGGAGTTTGTTCAATGGAAGCTTGGCATCGGAAAAGTGAAAAGCACCAATTTACAGGAAAAATAAATGATCATCTTGTTTGACATAGAAACTAAACTCGGATGAGTTGAATACATGTTGAGTGAGAGCGAGCTCAGACAAAAAATTATGTCGGAGGAAAGAAATGGAAGGGTGGTTTGGCTCCAAACTCGTAGGCGGGGAACTTGAAGGAAGCTCGTAGTTGAGTTAAGTGGAAAAATGGGGGCTCCAAAGTGTGAAGTTTTTAGACTTCTGAGGTTTTAGATTTTGTAGTTTCGGTAGCTAGGTAGGGAAAAAATGAGAAAAAGACCTGAAAACATGAAACTTCGAAGTCTAAAAGGCTTGTGGGTTTTTGGGGTCAAATCTGTTTTTGGGGTCAATGACACTATAGATCGGGGAGATTAGAGTCCAAACACCAAAGCTCGAATAGACTTCGGAATTTTAGAGGTTCGGGCTCTTCACCAAAAAAAATGTAAAATCACGAGCTAATGCCCGAAATTCCGAAGTCTGAAAGGGTTCGGCATTTTACGGGTTAAACCTAAATTCGAGGTCAACACGGTAGGCATTTCAAACTTTCAGAGGTTCTGATTTTGGGATTCAGAGTTGGGTAGTTTTAGAGGTTTGTTTCAGGGATTGAGAAAGGTGTAAGGTTTGAAAAGTGCAAAGTTCCGAAGTCTGAATTTTAGACATTCAGGATTTTAGAGGTCTTTGAGGGATCGATTGGGTGAACAATGTCACAATCCCAAAATGCCCAAGGTTCGAAACCCAAATTATAGATTTTGGACTTCAGGGTTTCTAAGGTTCAGAATTCTGGAGGTTTCTGGGGTTTTTCGAGTGAACTATGGGCTGCACATAAAACATTCAGAGTCTGAACTCTGAAGTCCAAATTTTGGATGTCGGAGGTTTGAAATTTCATAACTCTCAAGCCAATTTTTTAGTGAATAGTGTTAGCGACTTCCAAAGCAAAAAAGCTCGAAGTTCCAAAGCCTGAAAGTCTGAAATTATGGATTTTGGATGTTATGATATAGGCTAAAAGTCCAAAAAGGAAGGTCAATAACTCACATTTTTGCATAATGACACCCTCATTTTTATATGGCCATAACGTTTTACTGGGATCTCAGATTTGCACAAAATAGGACTTTTGGATATCTTAAATTTAATAAGGTTTAATATTTTTTAAAATGATAATTATAGTCTGCCATTGAATGAAGCAGCTAAAGGTAAATTCTTAGTCAACATCTAGGAAAAATAGGCATATCTTCTAATGTACTTTACCATTTCATGCAAAATTATAGTAAAAGGAAAGGTGATTTTGGGATTCACTGTATGGGATCATCAAATTTCCTATTTTGAGTTTTCTAGACCTCTTAAAATTACATTGGTGAAGTGGTAGGTGAGGCCATTAATGAAGGTTGGTAGAAAGGTAAGGTCATCATGGGTCTACAAGGCCTAGACTAGATAGGAGGCACAATCAAAATAGGTTTTTTGAAGCACAAGTCAAACACATTAATGGAGGAGAGATTTTTTTAGATTTTCAAGCACCCATTACAGATTAAAGAATGGATTTTTATGGGTTTCTGGGGAATTTTAGATTTTCATCTTCTCTCTCTCCTCTGATCAAATTTCCTCTATAAATATGTAAGGGGTCGCATATTTAAAGAGTTGATCACCTTTCTTCTCCCATGCACCCCATTCAGCTTGGGGCTTCAAGCCTTCCTCAAAATTTGTAATGGCTTCATGCCTCTTCCTACTATAGCAATGTACTGTGTAAACTTTTATGGATCAATAAAACATATCTATGTTGCATTTTTTCTAGCCTCTATGTTTGTTGTTTTCATCTTACCTCTCATTGCATTTGGAGGATCTTTTTGTATTTCTTATTTATTACAGGTTTGGTGGTTGTGTTTGCCATAAAATTGTGAATTTTTACATTTTGGGTTTGTGTTGCAGTTGTCCAACCTCCCTAAGATTCATCCTTTCACCATTTTGTAGGGTTGGGAAGAGTGACTGACACTCCTCTCTTGGTGTATCACCACTCGTAGTGTAGCTTTCTTGCATGCATCCTTCTTTCCATGTCCTCTTGGAAGCATTAGATTAGGATTAGTTAGTGGTTTTCCTACATTAGGAGTAGTTAGTGGCAAGTAGGTTAGGATTAGGAACTATCCTTCTCTTTAGAGCTATCTTGTTTCGCAATGTCCCACACTCAAGATGGCTCCATGTTGTGAAATCATGCTGAATTCCCTAGTCCATAAACTGTCTCATTCGGGGGGTGGTGTGATTTTACCCCAACAGAAAGTACAAGACATCCAAGAAGGTGTGGAAGATTGCAAATATTCATTGCATTTCCTCTGTGATAATAAATTGGTTGTTTCTTGGTGGATGTAGCCCACACTAGGTGAACCACATTAAATCTTATGTATTGTTTCTTCTTGTTTATTTTCATATTGATTGTTTTATGCTTAGATCTGATTAATATATCTTTATAACCGGTTTGTTAACCCAAGCAATTGGTATCAGAGTATCTTTGTTTGAGGGTTGTGTGTGTTGACAGATTTACTCGTAGAGGGAATTCTTATTGAGTGGGAGAAAAGCAATGGGAGATGAAGGAAAATTTAGAGTATATAAATTTTATGGCCGTGACTATCTATTATGGAAGATACAGGTGGAGGATTATTTGTATTAGAAATATTTATACTTACCTTTGGATGAGAAGACAAGACCTGCTAAAATGACTGATGAAGAATGGAAAATTCTTGATAGAAAGGCTCTGAGATCTATAATATTGAGCCCGACAACATCTATGCCATAGAATATTACCGAATCAGGGTATATGGAAGAGTTGATGAAATATTTAGCAAATCTATATGAAAAATGTAGTGCTTCAAATAAAGTTTATTTCATGAAAAATTTGTTTAATTTAAAGATGCAAGAAGGTGGGTCTGCATCAAGTCATTTGAATGATTTCTAGTCTATTGTAAATCAATTAATATTCTATTTGAGGATGAAGTAAAATAAATTTTATTATTATGCTCTTTTCCAGATAGTTGGGATAACCTGGTAGTGGCTGGTAGTAATACAATGTCTGCTACTAATGTTTTAAAGTTTGATGATGTGGTTAGTATAATATTGAATGAAGAAATACGTAGGAAAAGTATAAGATAATCATCATCTGGGAATGCTTTGAATGTAGAAATAAGGGGAAGGAAAAAGGATATATCTAAGAGAAATAATGATGGGAAATCAAATTCTAATAATGGTAGATCTAAATTCAGAGGTAGAGGTATAATCTGCTCGATTTTTGGAAAGAAAGTTCATGAAAAGAAAGATTGTTGGTTCAAGGAAAACAAAGAGAATTTACTAGATAAAGGTAAAGAGAAAAATGTTGCTCCAAAAGAGGTAATGTAAGATGCCTTAATTCTCTCCTTGGATAATAAAATTGAGTCATGGGTTTTAGATTCACTAGCTTCTTTCCATGCAACCCCCAATAAGGGCTATTTCAGAAATTATGTCCAAGGTAATTTTGGGCATATTTATTTAAGAGATGATGAACCATACAATACTACGGTATTGGTGAAGTTCATATTAAATTGTAGAATGGAAATACATGGATATTGAAACATGTGAGGCATGTTCCAAGACTTAAAATAAATCTAATTTTTGTAGGACAATTGTGTGAAACTGGTTGCATGGTTACACTCACAACCGAATCTTGGAAAGTTACAAAGGGATATTTTATTGTAGCAAGAGGCAAGCAGGTAGGATCTTTTTATTTGTCTACTTGTATTACTGATTCTTTTTATATTCTATCTACTTTAGATTTAAATACAAGCATGTGGCACAATCGGCTAGGCCATATGAGTGAAAACATAATGCAAAGGGTAAGTTATCAGATCTGAAATGAGTAGATCATGATTTCTGTGAGAATTTTAGTTTTGGAAATTATAAGAGAGTCAGATTTCTCAAAGTTGGGGAAATAAAGAAGAAGAATAAATTGGAGCTTGTACACTCAAATGTGTGGGGACCAGCCCTGATAGATTCTCATGGAGGATACCAATACTATGTTACTTTCATTGATGATTGTACAAGAAAGGTATGGTTTTATTATATTAATCATAAATATGATGTTTTCAAAACTTTTAAAATATGGAAATCCCTTGTTGAAAATGAATCGAATTCAAATTTAAAGTACCTTAGATCTGACAATGGTGGTGAGTACTGCAGCAAGGCTTTCAATGATTATTGTTCAGTAAATGGAATACGCAGAGAAAGGATAGTTCATAGAACACCACAGTAGAATGGTGTTGTAGAGAGAATGAATAGGAAAATCATGGAATGAGCTAGAAGCATGAGGATACATGTTGGATTTCCCTTACATTCTAGGTGGAAGGAGTAGACACAATGGTTTATTTGATTAATCGTGGACCTTCTAGTGCACTGAATGGTGGAATACCAGAAGAAGCTTGGACTAGAAAAGAGGTAGATCTTTCTTTTCTTAGAGGATTTGGATCAGAAGATTTTGTGCATATTGATAAGGAAAATAGAAAGAAATTGGATGATAAATTCAAAAGATGTACTTTCATTGGTTATGGATCCGGTGATTTCAGATTCTGAGTTTGGGATTTAGAATGTTCTAAGATAATTAGGAGTCGTGACATTGATTAGAATGAAAAGAGAATGTATATGGATCACATTTTGGTACCCAAAGGTGAAATAGTGGAGAAGTTTGTGGATGAAAATGAAATTTTGGATTCAAAATCAACACCTATAGGTTTACATAGTAATCAATATCGGTTTACCCCTGATTGACATCGGTCCCCTGTACCGGCATTGGTTAGCCAAACCAGCATCAGAAGAAGATGATCAATGTCGCTCACTGTCAGAAGTAGATACAAATCTACATGAAGAGAAGATTGAGCCTCCGGAACCCCAAATCTCAGTGAGAAGGTCACAAAGGGTAAGTAGACCTCCAGAAATATTTTCACCTTCCTTATCTTAATTATTATTGACTGATAGTGGTGAACTAGAAATATTGAAGAAGAAATTCAAGATAAACCCCACAAGTAGTGGGAGCATGGCTTGAATGAGGAGATGGAATCCTTAGAGTAGAACTAAACATGGAATTTGGTTAAGTTTCTAGTAGGTAAAAGAGCATTTCAGAATAAGTGGGTTTACAAGATCAAGGAAGAAGAGGGTGGATAGAAGAGATACAAGGTAAGGCTTGTAGTAAAGGGATTTAAAAAGAAAGTAGGTATTGACTTTGGTGAAATGTTTTCTCCTATTGTAAAGATGAATTCTATTCATATTGTATTGAGTTTAGCTACAGTAGAAGACTTGTATTTATAGAAACTTGGTGTCAAGAAGGCATTTCTTCATGGTGATTTAGATGAAGAGATTTATATGAATCAACCTCTTGGGTATAAAGTCAAGGGTAGGAGAAACTTGTGTGCAGATTGAAAAAGATCCTATATGGGCTCAAGAAAGCTTAAGGAAATGGTATATGATGTTTTATAGTTTCATGCATGAACATGGTTATTTGAGATTTGAATCTGACCATTATGTTTACTTCAAGATGCTTAAAAATGGGAGCTATATTATTTTTTTACTGTATGTGGATGATATGCTTATTGTAGGATATAGTATGTAGGACATTGTTTAGATTAAAGAAAATTTAGCTCACACATTTGTAATGAATGATTTGGGAGCTGCAAAGAGAATCCTTGGCATGAAAATTCACAGAAATAGGAAAAAGAGGAAGTTGTATTTGTCTCAGGAGTATTATATTAATAAGGTGTTGGAAAGGTTTAATTTGTAAAATTCAAAACCTATGAGTATATCTATTATTGGACACTTCAAATTGAGCAAATATCAGTGTTCTACATGTCACACGAGGAGGTTTAGTACATGGCACGAGCTTCATATACTTCATCAGTTGGGAGTTTGATGTATGTTATGGTTTGTACTAGACTAGACATTGCACAAGCAATGGGAGTTGCGAGAAGTTTTATGGCTAATCCAGGCAAAGAGCATTGGAAAGTAGACCAATTTATTCTCAGGTATTTGAGAGTGACATCTGGCATGTATTTATGCTATAGAGGTTCATATAGTTCTTTCCATGGCTATTTGGATTCAGATATGGCTGATAATTTGGATGGCAGGAGGACCATCACTCGATATGTTTTCATGGTAGGTGGCACGATAGTTAGCTAGATTTCTAGATTGTAAAATGTTGTGGCCATGTCTACTATAGAGGCTAAGTATGTTGTAGCTATAGAAGCTAGCAAGGAGATTATATGGATGAGTAGGTTCGTGGAAGAGTTAGGAAAGGAGTAAGAGCAGATTATACATTAATAGTTAAAGTGTGATTCACATGGAAAATAACTCAGTGTTTCATTATAGAATGAAACACATTCAGTTGAGATATTACTTCATATGTAAGGTATTAGAGGATGGGAAACTAAAGTTGGAGAAAATTCATACACATGAAAATCTAAAGGATATACTAACAAAACCATTGGAAAAGGAGAAGTTGGAGCTACACTCCACTTCTATTGGTCTTCGAGTTTGAGACTCTAAGAAGGAGAAACAACCCAAAGAAAAGGATCAAAGGATGGAGTTGTACGATATAGTGTAGTAATTTATGTCCAAATTGGATATTTTTGAGTTGTGGAGCTTAATCGCTTCACTAGCATGCTTTTACAAACTTGCTAGAACACACAATAATTGACGTCAGTTGACAAAAATTTTGTTGGTCACCCATAGACTGGTATTGGTCAGCCAAGGAGGAACTGGCATCGGGTAGCGCTAACTGGCATCGGTTAAGGCTAGCCAGAATTGATTTCCTATGTGTGACTCCTATAATTAAGTTGTGGGAATTAGATCTATCTTTAGTTGTGAAGTGAATCTAATGGTTGTAATTGCATAGCTAAAGTTCCCTAAGATTGTAGCTACATAAATAAGCATAAAGATAGGGTTTAGGTAGGAAGAATTCAATTGAGAATAGAGAGAAGTTTCATTTGAGAGAAAAAGAGAAATTTTTATAGAATAAAGTACATGACATCGAAGAAGGTGTGGAATATTGCAAATATTCATTGCATTTACTCTGTGATAATAAATTGGTTGTTTCTTGGTGGACGTAGCCAAAACTAGTTGAACCACGTTAAATCTTGTGTATTGTTTCTTCTTATTTATTTCCATATTGATTTTTTTATGCCTAGATCTAATTAATATATCTATACAACTAGTTTTCCATCCCCAACAAGTAGTCCACACAAGAGGGAACCATGTAGATGAAACGAAAAGTGTTTCACTTACCACTTGACTAGTTATACATTTTTGAGATTTAGAGTGAAAGATATCTCCATTACAACCCTAGTGAGAATACACATGAACGCTTTAATTTCTCATTGTATTCACATGGGGTAAAGTAAAGTTGGGATACTCCAAGGTTTAATCTCCTTGGAAAACTAAGATCACAGAGGTACCTTATGACACTTAGTTGAGTGAACCATATAGGAAGTCATTTCTCCTTGAAGCCAACTTTTCCGAATCAAATCCAAACATGTTCTAAAGAGCCCTCACGAAGCACTAACTTCTCTTGGAGTCAAAAATTTATCGTACAAACAAGGGGATACTACATTGAATTTGGAGCTTAGTGATATTCATCAAGAATCCTATGGCATGTTACTTTTTCCTAGTTTTTCACTTGTCTTGAGACAAGGAAAAACTCTGCCGAAGTTACGCTTAGTTTGATTCATCCCTATTTTGTTTACTCCTTTGTTTTCTTATTACCTATTTGGGACAAAAGGAAAAAAAACATATGCGGATATAGCTAGAGATAATCATGTCCACCATTTTTGTATTCACTTCCATGACCATGTTGCGAAAGGAAATGCAAGTGTTGAAAGTGTGAGTTGTACATCATCATACTCTAGTAGGCTCGTAGTCTTAAAACCCATATTGAGACTACTTTTCATTATAACTAGGTTATCTTATCACTTTTCTCCCTTAAGGTGTTACGCTTCCCACATTATATTTCATTATAACTAGGTTATCTTATCACTTTTCTCCCTTAAGGTGATATGCTTCCCACATTATAGCAATATAATTGTGATACTTACATCTTGTTTCCATTATGAAACTTATTTAAAGTCTCTATCTTGTATTTTAATGCAGCTCACACACATAGCAATTCCTTGGTATAATTAGGATTAGTTTTTGATCCTGGGGGCTGCTCACACACATAACATTGCCTTGATTTTTTTATATTGTTAAGGTTACTTTGTTTGCATCATGGTCAACATAATTTTGAAACTAAAAATCTTGCTTTATCACAAAAATTGGTTTACTTTTTTTGAAATCGTGTTGTCAACATAGCATTTTGATACTAAAAATATTGTAAATTTCATCACAAAAGACTTGGTTTACGTTTCGAAATAGTGTTGTTACACTACCCACATTTGTAAATTTCATTTCCCAAGACTTGGACTTTGTTTGTGTTCAAAACTAGTTTTAGTATACTTTGTGTATTTAAAATTTGACCTAAGTGGTGATATTGTGTTGTCACTATCTGCTTTGAACCTATCTAGGAAAATCATAGGGAGTAAAGTATTGTTGTGATTGGTTTTTAGTCTTGTGCCTAATCGTCTTGTCATACGTGATTCTTGTCATATATTTCATTGATTAGAATAGTTTATTATTTATTATTTGGCATCCTTAGTGTCACATTGACCTTTAGATTCATGACCATTTGACATTCATCATTCTTTGTGATGACTTTCACGTTGTTACACTGCTCGAATCATTCTAGGATCCATTTCACCCTTAGAAAAACCTTTCTTAATATACCTTCTATCGCAAGGATAGGGTATTAGAAATTAGCTATCAATCCTTTTTTTTCCTAAGTTAATCATTGTACATTGTACATAATTTTCAAATCTTAACGAAAACATTTCTCATCAAGAAACTATCTCATCAATTTGAACACTCAAAAACATTTCCTTTATGTCTTTTGTGTTGCTGCATGTCTATCTGGTTGTTGTTGAGCTACCCAAATCGACATATAAATTTATTCATTAGAAAGAAGTTACATCACACTATCTCATTCTAGGAACTCAACGTCAATAATTACTTATCATGACATGGTTCCTTATATGTATGACAATAAGGAATCAAATTTTCAACATTCCCCTCAAAGAATTCCCATCATGGCTAAGCCTCGTTTGGTTCTTCATGCTAAATAAACCGATACAGTAGCTCATTCCCCACCTTCATCTCATAGGCAGTGGTATGGCTTGGACACTTTTGATATAAATTATTATTTGGGTTCCCCCACTTTTCTTCTGATTCCTCTCAATCTTCTGATGATTTTTTATCCAAAAAATATTTTGATTCCCCTTGGTCTTTTGAAGATTCTCATCATATTTATTCACCTCATGTAAGTTTTAAGTCTTAATCCTCCATTTCTTTACAAGAATCTCCTTATGAGTCACCTAAATAACATCTTCCTTTAAATATTTGTGTGGCCCCAAGTCTCACTAATCAAGAATCTAATTTGGTTATTGGACACGGTCCTCCCTTCCTTTACAAGACCTCTCTTATTCGCCACCTCAACAACCTCTTCCTCCATTGAAGATCTGGAAGAATAAAAATTCATCTATTTCGACTCATACATCATAATTTACTGCCATGATGAATGATCCTATTGCTTTCCCAACAATATGCCATCTTATAGGAAAACCTATGCTAATCAGTTCAGATCAACATATTATACTCATGAGACATTTAGATCCAAATGTACTTGGTCTCTCAATTCATCTTATTTATCAATCCAAATCTAATCCCACTTTATCTCTGATTCATTTTGATCATACCTTACACTATATTCATCCATCTTGTAAAGATCAATGTTTTTGTCCATGTCGAACCATTCACAATAAACGATGTGCTAAGATATCTTTCAACGCACTATCCAATTTGTTTATGGATGTAATAAGGGAAAATTTTCCTGTCATCAAATATCTTCTTTATCTTCTACATCATTTGGACTTGTTTCTTCTATTCAACCTCCCATAGTAAAAAAAAAAATACCCCTACCGATTGATTTCTTTCAAAAATAAGAAGTAATCACAGAATTCATGGGGTCACATGATGACATTCCCCTAGAGGGTAACCCACAAGAATTATATTTATACCTCAATACGTTCATGTAGTATGGGGAAGAGGTGGATTTCATTCATCTAAAAATATAGGAATACCATAGGATCATCGCATTTGATCCTCCTCTTATTCTTCCATCTTCACATTCTTCATTTTGTGATGAAATGCCTGGGTCTAAAATTGATCCACAACCTATATTCTCATTACCTAATAATTCTTTATCTATTATGATTCCTTAATCAAAATCTCACCATGGGTCACCACCTGGTATCCCATCATCTTGTTCTATATGTGGGCCACATCAAATAATCCCTTCATCATCTATTTGGGGGTCACCTCCTGATAGCCCGTTACCTTCTATTCTAGGGCCACATCCTAGCATCCCTTTATCTTCTATTTTTGGGTCACCTCTAGGTAGACCATCCTCTTCTATACTTGGGGCACATCCTATTAGCCCATCATTTTTTATCTATGGGACACCACTAGGAAGTCCTTCATATTCTATCTTAGGTCCACATCCTAGTAGTCCTTTATCTTTAGTCTATGGGACACCTCTTGGTAGCCCATCATTTTCAATTCTCAGACCATACCCTTTATTATTGATTACATTTTTCATCTATCAATGGTTGTGGAAATCCCAATATCATTTCTCACATCATTTCTATTCGTCCACTTTACTCTGCTACATCTTGGGATCGGACAAATCAGATAGTAGCGTAAATGAAACTCAAACGATTTCTTCATCAAACTTATATCACAAATTCAAAGAGATCCAAAGATCCCAACAACTCAAAAGGGCATAAATTTAATAATCAACCTCGATTTGAAAATTCACACCAATGCAACCATCAAGTATGTTGTAAAGTTCATAAACCTATGGATCAGGAACTCAAGCTCCCGCTCACAAAATCCACATTTTAAGAAAAAAAAAAATCATTTTGTTGAGTATAAACTCACCATGATCTTTGAGATCGTGGATAATATCACCCTTGATAAGAAAACATGCTTAATATCCCTTATCAAGGAAATCACGAACATTATTTTTGGATCTTGTCACGCAAATTGATATTGATTAGTCCTAATTTCCTAAAAAAAAAAAAAATTATTTTCAAGAATTCAAAAAAAAAGAAAACATTAAATTAGTATTAAAAAAATAAAAGGTACAAAGATCAAACATTGCAATCAAGTATTTCATATCCATGGATGTTCTTTCTTCCCCTTCTTTTCAATTCACGACAAAACACGGCTAACCCCTACAAAAATTTGATGAAGTGGAAGTGATTTTGCATTTATGGCCTCTTTTCAAAGAAAATCGGGGTTTCGGTGTTACCAAAAGCTCGACATACCTCAGTTTACCCAGGTGCTTTGGTCGATGACATCCGAAATCTGGAAACCCGCTTGTATTGAAAAAAATCCTTTGAATCGGGTTTTCAGAAATTCAACGCATCGTAACGTACATAGTTAAAACATGGTTTATGACATCTGACTTCCGAAATTCCGAAACCCGCCTTGTATTGAGAAGACCCTTTGTATTCGGGTTTCGGAACACCCCAAAGCATCGGAACATCCATGCTCCAAAACATGTTTATGCGCCATCTTCTCCGATTCCCGAAGTCCCTCAATCCTTTGTATGCGGGTTTTCGGGCTATGTAGCACCTAAGCACTTCATGGTTTTGTGCTCTATGTTTTTCGAAACCTGAAAACCAGAATGCACTAAATCTCTTCATGTCGGGTTTTCGGACCCCTCCAACATCTGACATGGCATTCATGGCCGAATGGGTTGGTGAGTTGGCACGTGCCGAGCTGAAGTGTATTTATTATAATTTTCTTATAAATACACAGAGTTCCACGTCATTCTTACCATTCAGATTTTTAATTCGCGGATTTTTTTCGCATTGATCTTCCGCTTTCAAAACCCGCAAACTAGCATGGCCCGATTGGACGTTTGTCGATCTTACCTATCTCGAATCAAAGGTATTTTCTTCCCTTCTTTATTCTTGATTTTTATGAATCGATGTTGCGAGAGTTTATTCCCCAATTTTCTTGCCAGTTGTTGAGGTTTTCTTCCCTTTCTTTTTTCTGTGTGTTTTGGAAAGGGGTTTTGGGTTTTTAGGGTTTATTTTCTTTTTTGAGGACTATCAATTGATGTTGTTTTCTCCCAAAATTCTAATAAGCATGATGTGATGGAATATGAATAACAAAAAAAAGAAAGGAAGTTGTATATGTGGAATACAGGAAAGACTTTGTTTTTGCTTCGGTGTTTGAAACTGTTTTACAGATTCAAAGGCCAGGCGTATAACGGCAGCTTGAAGAGGTATCCAGGGTGTTCTCAACATTCCGACCTAAACGTAAGTGTCGGGAATCTCTGACGGTACTCATCAAAAGTGGGCGCCGGGTTTCTCCATGTACGCCATTAACAGTGAGTGCAGGGTTTCCGCTTGTTTCCAATCATCAAAAAGCAAGTGTCGGGCTTTGCCAAAGTTCTGACAGATCAAACTTGTCGGGTCTCAGGGTTTTCCGACATCTCTCAGCGCTGCGGGTCTCCTTCTTCCAGCGCATTTCAATCAATCGGGATTTTCCAGTTTGAACAGGAATCACCTGAGTTCCGAGTCTTTCTCCTCCACATTCTTCTGTGGGCCTGGTCCATCTAAGGAGAAGGCCGACTGAGAAGGTCTAGCCAGGATGAACCTAAAAAATTTAAGAAATAGATCCCCCATCATATATGATTGTAATTATGATATCAGGGGATACTGAACTTGGCAACATAGATATGGACGACTTTTGGAATAGGGTGAAGAGTTTCTCAAACCCCATGGATGAGGGCTTTAGCTAATGTGGTTACCACGGCAGGCAGGGTTTCCCATGTCTGACCAAGGTCACAGAGTTTGTTTTGGCTTGTGCGTTCCAGTTAGGACCGGGCTTCTCGTTCAGTAAGGAATCAGGCTGGTGAGGGTATTATCAACTAGATGGAGTTATTTGATGATCTCTGAAACTTACCTAATTTCGAAACACGCCTTTATTGAGAGACCCTTTATATTCGGGTTTTCGGAACCCCAAAGCATCGGAACATCCATGCTCCAAAACATGTTTTATGCGCCATCTTCTCCGATTCCCGAAGTCCGCTCAATCCTTTGTATTCAGGTTTTCGGGGCTATGTAGCACCTAAGCACTTCATGTTTTGTGCTCTATGTTTTCCGAAACCCGAAACCCGGAATGCACTAAATCTCTTCATGTCGGGTTTTCGGACCCCTCCAACATGCTGACATGGCATTCATGCCAAATGGTTGGTGAGTTGGCACGTGCCGAGCTGAAGTGTATTTATTACTAATTTTCTTATAAATACGCGGATTTCCACGTCATTCTTACCATTCATATTTTTAATTCGTGGATTTTTCGCATGCTCTTCCACTTTCAAAACCCGCAAACTCGCATTGCCCGATTGGATCGTTTGTTTTCGATCTTACCTGTCTCGAATCGAAGGTATTTTTCTTCCCTTCTTTATTCTTGATTTTTATGAATCGATTGCGCGTATTTTCTTCCCAATTTCTTGCCAGTTGTTGAAGGTTTTCTTCCCTTCTTCTTTCTGTGTTGTTTTAGAAAGAGTTTTGGGTTTTTAGGGTTTATTTTCTTTTTTGAGACTATCAATTGATGTTGTTTCTCCCAAAATTCTAATTATATGCATGATGTATGGAATATGAATAACAAAAAAGAAAGGAAGTTGTATATGTGGAAATACAGGAAAGACTTTGTTTTTGCTTCTCAGTTTTTGAAAAATGTTTTGCAGATTCAAAGGCCCGGAGTATAAAGGAAGCTTGAAGTATCGGGGTTTCTCAACATTCCAACCTCAACAGTAAGTGTCGGGAATCTCCGAAGTTCCGTCATCAAAAGTGGGCAACGGGTTTCCTCCCGTGTCTTCCATTAACAGTGAGTGTCGGGTTTCCGCCTGTTTCCATCATCAAAAAGCAAGTGTCGGGTTCTCAGGGTTTTCTGACATCCTCTTCAGCGTGTTGGGTTCTTCTCTTCTTCCAGCGCATTCAGTCAATCGGGATTTCCAGTTTGAACAGCATCACCTGAGTTCTGAGTCTTTCTCCCTCCACATTCTTCATGTCGGACCCTGGTCCATCTCAGGAGAAGGCCGAGAAGTCTAGCAGGATGAAGTACAAATTTAAGAAACTAGAATCCCCATCATATATTGATTGTAATTATGATATCAGGGATACTAAACTTGGCAACATAGATATGGATGACTTTTGGAATAGGGTGAAGAGTTCTTCTCAAACCCCATGGATGATGGCTTTAGCTAATAGTGGCTTGCCCCTTGCAGCAGGCTTTCCCATGTCTGCCCAATGTCCAGAGTTTGTTTTGGCTTGTGCGTCCAGTTACGACTCGGCTTCTCGTTCAGTAAGGAATCAGGCTGGTGAGGTAGTTATCAAACTAGATGGAGCTTATTTTGATGATCTCCTGAAACTACCTAATTTCGAGGAGTATGGGGACCTAAATATCAAGTCGGCTCAGAAGGCTTGGGACAGTAACCAGGAAAATGCATTAAGGATGTCAATAAGAAGTTCTTGGTCAAGGAAAAACCAGTAATATCTAGATTTCCAAGAACTATTCCTAGATGTGATTTCATACAAGAAATCAATGACATTATCACCCTGCTGAGCCGGGTTTTTGGCTTGCCGGAATCAAATTTATTTCATGGATGGATGTATCAGTTTATGGTCACCATCAAGAAGAACCAGCAAGGGATTGACTGGGGAACCCTTATCAGTAATGAGATTGACTCTCAGATGACGACGGTCTTATCAACCGGAAAGTTTTATATGTTCTCATATGTGGCCTATGCAGCACCTGGGATGAGGAGCTATCCCGGACTGGATACTAAAGGAAGTAGAACGACAAACCCAGTCTATAAGTATTATCCTCAAATAACAAAGAAGGGGTCCAAGGATCATTTTAGGAGGGTGAATGACACCTTTTTCTACGAGAACATCTGCCGGCTGAACCCAGGGCTAAGAAAGACAAGGGTATCAGACGAAGCTTGGACTGAGGTATCTAAATGGGGATGTATCTTCTTACAGTTCAAGAAGTTTACCTACATTCGAACGGTCATGTACTTGGGAGAAGCCTTTCCGTCTACCTCGCTATCCAAGGGGATAGATTGATACTAATAGAATTGGTCAGACAGCTATTGGATTTTCACAAATTCCAACAGAGCAAGCATAAGGCAGCAGTATCCTTCCCAATTTCTATTGGGAGATATACTTGCTCGACAGTGGCAAAGGCTAAAAATGTTGAATGTGAACTCTAGGAGAAATTAAAGAAGCATATGAAGTCTTAGGATGGTTTTGACATCCGAGGAGTACTTAGAACCTATAGAGCCCAACATCTGCATAGGCCTGACATTGAGGATATCTGGGTGGATCTGCGTAACGAAGTTACAGTTCGCAGAAAAGATAATAGTAGGTTAACTATTAATGAGATTCAGACGCTAGAGCTTTCTGATTTGCCAGATGGCACAACTGACAATGAAAGTGTGTTGGATATGTCCTATGATGGGCTTAATGAAGATCGATACGTTTTCCCGCCTATTGATTGGTCAGCCAGCGAAAAAGCCTCTATCACAGATAGGTCGGCTCTCATTCTTGCTCGCACCAAAAAATGGCTCTCTTCTTGGGGCATGAATTTTAAAGATGACAAGTTTCCAAATTTGACTGAAACGGAGGTGGGGCCCTCCCAAAAGAAAAAGGACAAAGAATCTTCTGGGGGGTCTATAAAAATCAGGATTCCCAAGAAGAGGAAAGAAAGACAAATCTCTTCAATTGTCTCTTCAGCTCAAACGGTGGTTGTGCCAGAATCACCAACACCACCAGAAATAGGGGAGATTAATTTAGAAGAAGGAGGAAGCCAGCTCTTGACTTCACCATTTTCTGATTGCTCAACTGGAGAGACCTTATCTCTTGCATTCAAGGGCTTTGGAAACTGAATCTGTGCCTCCCCCTCAACAACCACTTCAGCCTCCTCATTCCCCATCCACTTCTTCAAGCATGGACAATATTTTCTCCGGGCTCTCACCCCTCTCTGCTGGAACCTAAGTGATCACCAACACTCCCCCACAACCTGTGCCTCTATTCATTGCACCTACTACCACGTTGGATGTTGTTCCCCCTCCAATAGTAGAATATTCTCTCCTTGAGAGTAGAATACCAGTTACTACAACATTGGAAATTTCCTCTGATACTCCACAATGGTTACTCGAGCAAACTCCGAGGAAGAGGAAAGTGATTGTACCCCTACCAGCCTTTGATTTCAGCTCACTTAAGGCTTCTACTACGAAATCAGCCAAGAAACCCAAAACAGTTTCAAGGGTTTTGGTAGATGCTTCAGGAGATAAGTTCGCAGAGATTGCCACTCCCTCAGCTGACAAAACTAGAGATGATGTAACAGCTGCTGATTACCAGGTAACCAGGGTGGCTCTAGGGAAAGTAACAGCAAAAGGGGCACAGCAAGATGCAAAGGATTCCATAGACGTCCTGTGCCAAAAGTTGAAAGAAACAAAGGACAGCAGAAATGAGCTTAAGGAAAAAGTGGAGCAGTTGACAGAGTTTTTGATTAAACTCTCAACACCCCTGGAATCCATACAATCTTCTTCTGTATCTGTTGGATTTGATTTCTCATCGTTTCCTACGATTGAGAAGATTGCTAAAAAAGGAAGGGTGGTTGATGAATGGATCCAAAAGTTGCTCCAACAAGGGAAGGAAGTGATTCAAGACGTGGTGAAAGTTCATCAATCTTTGGGGGAGATTCAGAAGGAAGGAGAGAAGATGGATGAGGAATTCACTGAATAAATTGGACAGCTCGATTTGACTTGTGAAGCTCTCCAAGTGCTAAAGCAAATACCAGCACATCTCTTGGTAGAAGAAGGCGTTCTTCCACATACAGATAAACACTTTCAGCTGACCAAGGCCATCAAGTTCAGAGTAAAGATCCTCAACGAAGCCTGCAGCAAGTTGAGAGAATCAAGGGATAAATTGATCGATGGGAAAAGTGATCTGGAAGAAGAATTGCTGAAGATTTGTCCAAAGGTGTCAGTTGGGAATGCAGGTATCCTATCACCAGATGATCTCTTCAAACAAGTTCAGGAATCTATTCAGCATGAACCTGTACACGGATTTGACCTTGAAGTCATTGGTCAGTTTGTAAGGATTGAGCACACTTTAGAGGCCTTAAGAAAGCTCAGCAAAGGATTGAAGAAACTTCCCGGCACTACCAGTGATGTTCATGAAACCTGCGAAATGTGGAATGATCATTCCACTGCGCCTGATGAGAATGAAATGCAAGGCATTATTCGGAAGTTCCAGGAGTTTCGTAACAAACAGTCTCAGCTGGAGGAGGAGAAAGAAGAAGAAGCAAAAGATGATGATTCAGATTAATTCCCAACGTCCCATGTCATTTCTATTTTTAGATTGACATGTCTTTTTTATTTCCGTTTTGTCATATTTTTGATTCATGTTTTGACTTGATCTCATGCGTGAGAGTCATGCAAAACTGAACTCCAGTTAACATGCTACTTTTTAGGATCTGTCCTGTTTTATCTCTAGTTCCTTTTGTTATAAATAAGGGATGCCTGTGCATTCAAAAGGGTCGAGAATTTTTGAAGCATTAAGAGGCTATTGGAGAGGAGAAAAACTTTGTGTTTTCTTTCAATCATTTTGAAGAATGGAAGTTGATATTGTTTTACAGACTTTGTGTTGTGAAATATATCTTATTTAAGACAGTGTTCTTATGTTCATGATCTTAAAGCTATTCTATGCATAGAATCTCAGTGTTTCTAATTATCTCGGACACTATATCTGTGATCTAAAACTCGTATGATTATTTCGTGCTCTGTGTTTACTTGAAAGAAAATACGTTTCTCACATTTCTTTTCTACCGTGCTTCTTTCACTGTAACAGTTTCTAACCTATTTCACTTACGAAAGCAATATCCTTGAATCGTGTGAATGTGGATTTCAGGATTTCATCCCAACCCCCAATGGTTAGATTAGTGTGAATATTGTATATATTATTGACTGTGTTTTAGATTAGCAATAAACAGGCAGCCTCACCTGTCTTTGAGGAGGAATTTAATCTGGTAGTAGAACAATGTTTTGATTAGAATAAAATACATCTCCATCAGTTCTATGGATGACTGGAAGGCATCAAAGCAATGTACATATTTCCTTTTACAAATCCATTAAAAAAAAGATCAACTTTGAAAAATAAATCATTCCTACACATTGGATAGGGTATCCTCACTTGTTGTCTATCAAATCTTCCCTCCAAGAGTTAATAAAATCCCACGTGCACACACTAGATATTAATGAGTTAACATGATTAATATTTTACCAAGTGTCTTTTTTGGACCTTGTTCAAACTCTTACTTTATTCTATATCTTGTCTCACGATTTGTGCGTTTGGCTAACCAATTCTTCATTTCAAGGATTCTAAAGCTACATCCATAACACACATATTTTTTACTTCGTTCAAAACATCCATGTGTGTAAGATTGCCTTTTTCCCATGTTTGAGGGAACATTTTTCTCCTTTGACAAAAACACTTCTACTTATTTCTATCAAACATTTTTCAGATAGCTTACGCTGGGGGCATCCTTGCTCCTTCATAACATTTCACTGACTCATGTTCATCATCATGATGGACCTATCTATCTTGGCCCCGATCCTATCTTCTATGCATGAATATTTTTCCTTTGTATATTCCCATCTAACGTTGGGGGAATTTTCATATCTTCATGTTCTTGCATACACGCCTGGCATTCTCCCCTTGTACATCCCATCTGTCATTGGGGGCATCCATGTTTATTCATTTATTGTTCATAGCCTTAGAAAAATTCTAGAAAATCATTAAAACATTCAAATATGTTTCAAAACTCTGAAAACATTCAAATATTTTATTCATAAAAATCAAAACATTTAAATATATTTCAAAAATTCAAAACAATATTAAAATTTCAAAAAAGAAACCCAAAAAAGGGTAAAATCATTAAAAATCCAAAAATTCAAAAAAATTCAAAAATCGGTAAATAGCATGCACGCAGTTGAAGCCTATATCAAATGCATTTTCCTCAAAACATTGAAATTTTTCCAACAAAAACATATGTCTTTAGTTCTTGTTTTCTATTGTCTCAAACGATTCATAGATCATTATGATCTACATCCATTAACAAATTTGGTTTTCTTACTATTTATGTTACACTCGTACAATAATGAGTTGTCGAGTGATGTGTCATATTGCATGAATGATTTTTCATAGGACTACTTGTGTCTTCCATTATTCCCCTTGCATGTATCCTTGTTTGGGGCACCATCTTTAACCCTTTTCGTTACAACACGAACATTTGGGAACTAATGCTTGATAATAAAAACATTAATGCAACTACCTTGAACGTTGTTTGCTTGAGTATATGTGATTGTGCTTGTTTCTCTGTTAGGTTAGCCAGTTTACTTTCTCGTATTAAATTGCATTGCGTATGTTACATGGATTTAAACATTTCTTGCAATGAATAGATGTTTGTACTATAGTTTTCAATGTTATTATACACTTTTGTTGTATGCATATATGCTAATAAAGGCCGATGATTTAGATCATAGGGGAAAAATAATAAAACAATGTTTCTTATTGAAGATTGGATGAAAAAGGTTGTTCCCATTCCCTTTTTTCATTTCTTATCACTATTAATTTTTCTTCCTATCCACTTGGGGTAATACAAATCCTTTATATCCCCATCCAATTTATTCTATCCGGTTCGATCATGTTTTCAATTTTCAATCGACTTCTTCTATCACTCCATCGACCCTCGAGGGGGCATCCTTAATTCTACTAATTTTTCTTAAATTCTTTTATGATTGTCTATTATATTTAAAGTGAATTCTTTTAGTTCACCTCAAATAGGGGCAAATATAGACACCTAAATTCCACTTACACAGTTTTATTGCTCAAAGAACACCAATCACCCTCATTCTGACCATTTTTATTAGAATTAGTGATTTCTGCTAATTAATTAATGTTTCTTACCATTCTGGTTAACTAATGACACTTTATTGATTAACTAACCTATTTCACATTTCGGATTCCAATTGAAGATAAATTGTTAGTCATAATCCTCTTCCGGAAAACAATTATTGTTTATTAGCTAATTAGGCCTATTTACCCTTGTTTTCCCTAATGAACCCTATTATTAGCTAAAACCCCTCTTCCAACAATTCAAAATCACCCCATTTCCCTCCAAGACATCTCAAAACACTTAAAAATCTCATCCAAGCCTCTTAATTGACCCCAAGTTATTAATTAAGGAACCTCACACACTAATCACTTCTTTATTCACTAATCATGATTAACAAGCCTTAATCTAATTTGTACATTTAGTCCCACATGCACCAAGATGAAAGTTTTCCCAAATAGAAAACTATAAAAAATACTAAGTACTACCTTTACACTTTACACTAGGCTTTGATTTGCATATCATATAAGAAATGTGATTAACATCCAAGCTCAACCTTTGCCTAAAGTCTTCAATGGGGTTAGTAGATGGGTATCTAATATGACCTTGTAGTCATTGTTGGAGAGACCATCTCACCTCTCTTGGAGTAGTAAAAAACCTAATTTGATTTCCATCTTAGATCTAATTAGGTCTATGTTAGTAAGAAATTCATACTAAGTAGGCATGCTTTAAGCTAGGATTGATTCATATATCATGTTAGTTGTTTCAAATAGTCCATTAAGTTTTTATCATTGATGTAACTATTGTTAGATTTAATAAGAAATTTTTAATTAGACTATCTAGTGTTATTATTTGATGAGTGTCGTTGGGGTGCATACTTTAATTAATTTACTTTTTCAATCTAGAGGGGCGCACTGACTATTTTCAACAAAGGGAATAGTAGGAACACATACTCAACATGGGTTTCTATCTTAAAAATAATAATTCATTAAACTGATCGTTATTACAAATTAAATGCATGCAATTAAAGTAATGGAATTGAAAAAAAAATGGAAGTTAACTAAAACATTAACATTAAGGAATCCTTTGCATTCGGAAAGAAATAGTAAACTTGTAACAATAGTTGTTAAAGAACAAAGAAATAAAGTAAGAATGAATCAACCTCTCATTGGGTAGGAGTGTCCCTTCCTCCTACCCTTCGATCAAGTTTGTACCGAGCTTCTAGAAAAATAAAATCTCCTGAATTTGATCTTTATTGAATTCCAAATATGTTACTAGAATTGAAAAATATAGAACTCTTAACTCTAATTACATTCTCTCTTTTAAAAAAAAGATTCCTAGTCTCTCCATGAGACATAGTTATTCTGAATGCCTACTTCTAAATCTAACTAACTTTTTAAACTAAGCAATTCCCTTGATTCTTGGTAATACATTAATGGAGGGAAAAATTCGTAGATGTTTGATCTTGAAGTGTTTATAATAACTGAAGAGGGGATCTGTGATTGAATCATTGAAGGAGTCAATCACCCCTATAAGATTCTCCAAATCATAACTGATTAAAGAAATTGAAGTGATGGTGAGTCTTCAGTCAATATTGATTCTCTCTTCTTGTGTCTTGAATGTTGATTGATAAATGGCGATGATTCATGGCAAAAAAAGATGTTGCCATATGGAATTCTAGAATCTAAGTTATCTACATGCGTGTTTTTGTCACCTAATATTTGAGGGATCGAATTTGATGAGCTAGATGCTTGAATTTACTATCTTTAGGCCTTTATTAATGAGGATGAGATTCATGCACGAATACATGAACCAAAGTCCTGCACTTACACATGAAACAAATTCCTACACCAACATATGTACTAATTCCTGCGCTCAATATAATTCAACATATGCACTTTTTGCACACGCAATTAATGTTTATCCATATTATATTCAAGCCATTTATGCACAATAATTAACAAGTTGAAACATCAAAAGTACACACAATAATTTCCCATAAACATAGTAAAGTAGTAAATATAAAGTATGTATTTTTCCATCATGCATAATAATATCAAAAGTAGTATAGGTTCTAATAAGGCTTAAACATAATTACACAAGGTTTATTATGAAAAAAATGGGGCTCATCACCTCCCCCTGAATAGAGATTTAGGTGGTCTTTCTGCTACCTACTAAGGAGTTCTACTATCCTAGAACAATTATACTCATTTGTGAATGTATGTCATGTCTCATCAACTATTGTATCAGAAAGCCCAAAGTGATCCACCACATTCTTTCACCAGGTAGTATAACTATCTTCTTCCTAATCATTAGTTGAGTTACATCTTGGTATTGGTGCAAGAAGAAGAGGTGTCCTATAGCACATTCCAATCCACTACTCCTTAAGTCCCAAAATAATTTTGCATACATATTTTTCCCTTTTTAAAGACCACCTTAGATTAGTGGGTGAAATGAATTCCTTCCTTTCATATGGCTCAGCCAACAGTTGATATCGTACCTGTGATGTAAGAAAGTTGACATTAAAACTGGTAATCACTTTCTCCCGGAAGTTCTTGACATAATTCTACAAAATTTCAATGCACCTGTCTATGAGACGTAGACAATACATTTGTGGTCTAATCCTGTTGAAAAATTTGAGTGGTGCAGGAAAATCATGCCTCATGAGGAGGCCTACTGTAGACACTAATTGTACAAATATTTCCCTTGATTTATTTATTCACCTTGATGTATTAGGGTCAAAACAAATGACCTCAATTGAACTTCTCCCACATAAAAATTTATTGGTATTTCAATTTTCTCAGGGAGCAAGAATTTGTGCACATAAAATTCACATAATAAATTATTTTCAACATCATTTATAGCAGTGTATGCTCGTATAAATTAATGATCATATTTAAATTCAATGTCTAATCGTGCTATGTCTCTATTGATTTTCCATTTTAAGAGTTGTTCCTTTAAGAATAGGGCATAAAAATTAGAGGGAGGTCTGCAGGGGAGTGCCTGGTCATATAACTGACTAACATGGAAAACATTTTTTTTTAGCAACTCAATTTCTTCTTTAAAACTTGTATTCTCTTCCTCAACTCTTTTCAACCGGTAGCATTCTTCCATCCATTTGGTCACCCCCTTCAATACAATGATTTGAGGGAAGGCCTAATCTTGTTATTTCTACAACTGAGTAACACATGTTTCCAATTCAAATTTAGAAACTTATAATACATATACTTGTGGCTCCGTTTATCGCAGGACTTGTTTTAATTGAAGAGTTTCCTCTTCCTATACCATACTCTGCAGTTCTTGAATATGTTTTTTTATTGAGAAGATAATTGATGGGAAAAACCAACATCCTTATCTTCCAATAATGTTTGCAATTAGTTAACCATTTCCTGGGCCATTTGAAGTTCAAACTGCATTTTAGACAAGGACAACACATTAGGAAACAAAGTATCAGGGTCTAGAGGAGAACTAGGTTTTCCTTCCTCCATGGGTGCTTTACCTTTATCCCTAACCAATCCTTCTTCATGAATGGAAGGAAGAGTTGGATCAGTTAGAGATTCAAGTTTGGTTTCAGTTGCTTCACGTTCTTCCTTTGTGAATGGATTTTCCTATAGGGATTCAGGGATAACATGGTATGTATGAGAGGTACGAAGACATTTTCTAGGTATAATAGAAGTGGATGAGGGAGAGTATGATTCTTGAAATTTAAGCCACCGTCTCATGCTATTTCTCTTTTTCAAAAACTTATGCTTGCAAATTAAATGAATGAGACCCTAAAACTTGAGATAGGTTACCCCCTAGTGAAATTTTTCATGGGAAACAAAGATAGATTCCCAGAGAAATTGGAGAAAATTAACTTATACTAGGGTTTTGCCTTGTCTTTTCATAAATGTATGAGGATCCTCACAACTAGACCTAACACTATCTCATACTTCCCTTCACAAGTAAAATACCTAATCAACCATTTTTCTACCCCTACCCATGGTTCTAGTATAATCAGTATTTTGATTCATTTTTCCTTCCCTTTACTATCAACTACCAACTTTAATTTTTCTCTTCTTCCTATTACAAATATCTTAATTAATTCATGGTATATTTTCCATTCAATAATAGCTAAACCATCATTTGGAACTCCATAGAATTGACTTTTTATAGTTGCAGAGAAGGGTATTTCCTTACCATTTATGGTTGAGTAGATTTCCTCCATATTCCTTGCGAATTCGTTTGTCATGGGGATGTTGAATTCTTCATATGCCAGGAAAAAATCCAACCACCCATCTTTATCAAAAACTTTCACTTAATTCACATCCAGAAAGAGCTCAATTAAACTAGTAGGCTCATGTTTGAGTCTGGGTCCCATTTTAGGTTTGAGGAAGCATTAAGGAAGAATCACAGGACTTGTAATGTAGAAGTTGCTAGGAATATCACAAGAGAAGTATGACATAGGATAGAGAGAAACCCAATTGAAAGCACAAATGTCAAATAAATTGTTTTGCATGGTATATAACTGAATGTGGAAAAATCTAGCCAAAATCTTAAGGTGATGGGATGAGTATTTGGATGCATGTGAAAAATTATGGTATTTAATGGGTGGTGGATTTGGAGTAGATTTTTGGACATGTGATATGATTTGGGAAAAGGTTCATAATTAATATACATGATGGAATAAATTAACTTTAAATTTAAAACCTTACAATGATAAGTGTGATTAGTTATGCATACCTTGATATTAATTCTTGTCAATCTCTGCCATTATTTGCAATTTGAAGTTTGACACCTCTCCGCTACCTTTCATGATGTCATGTTCCATGCATAATTGGTACTACTTTTTTATTTTTGTTGATCAATTATGGAGAGAGAAGACCGAAATTGTTAGTTTTTGATCTTCTCTGTTAATTTTTTTCATGAAGCATTGGGCACCATCTCTTGTTTTCACCCAATTCTCCAGAGGAAGATGATTTCCATTTCTGTTTTCAATCATCCCCTTTTTATTTCTTTGCAGATGACAGTTCAAGTGTACATTGTGATAGGCAAAGAAATCTTGCCTACACAATGAAGATCTGAATCTTCTTGTATTTCTCTTTGAAACTCTTGTTAAGATGCTAGTTTATGGTAAATCCTCAATCTGTGACCATTAACCAACATGAATTTCCTTTCACCATCAATTGGAATCAATTGGACAATCTGATTATCATATACTTTTGCAATTTGGTAAGGACCCATCCACATCATATGTATATTCCCTTTGAAATATTTATATTTTGAATAAAAAAGTAAGGCCCGATATCCTTTTTGAAATTTCTTTGGATTGATTTTTTTTTCATTCCAGAGTTTCCTTTTTTGCTAGATGATCTCAGTCTACTACAACACCTGAAACCTAATCTCATCCAATTCATTCAATTGAATAATTCTTTATTGTTTTACCTCGGTAAATTCAATTCCCACTAAAATATCATCCTGAATGTCTAGATTTCAAATTCTATGGGCTTGATTGGTTTCTTACCACATACTAATTCATATGGTGTAAACCTATTATTAATTTCCATGCAATATTATAGCCCCATACTAATTCTGGTAAATTTTGAGCTTAATTTTTCCTTGAGATGTCCACCGTCTTTGTGATTACGTTTTCCAATTCTCTGTTGGTCTCCTCTACTTTCCCATTTGATTGTGGATGGTAGGGGGATGAATTTTTGTGTTTCAAACGATATGTCTCCATAAAAGAGTTGATTACCCTTGACATGAATTGTGTCCCTTGGTCTAAATTTTTTTATCTTGGTGCTCCAAATATTTGGAAGATTCGTTCATAGATAAAATTTGCAATATTCCCATATCTTGCACATGGCAATGCCTACACTTCAGCCCATTTGGTAACATAGTCAGTACAAACTAATATATACTCCTTACCTTGTGAGGTTAGATCGAATGGCCCAATGAAATCTAGACCCCATTCTCAAATGGTTCCAGAAAAACTTGTGGTTTGAAGGGCATCTCAGATGTAAATGTTGGTTTCCTTATTCTTTGGAATTTATCACACCTCCACAAATACTTCTTGTCATCCTTAAACAAGGAAGGTCAATAATACCCAGATCCTAGGATTTTATGAATGGTTCTTTTCACCGAATACTGGCCTCTTGATGGTTCATCATGGCATGTCCATACGATATCAAATATTTCTTTCTCAGCAACACACTTGCGTAACACATGATCAAGACCAAATTTAAATAGGATTCCATTCAACCAAGCATACATCACACTCTACTTAATTAATTTCTTCTTTTGGTTGGGTGTGAAAAAGTTTGGAAACTTCCCTATGGCTAAGTAATTATCTATGTCTACATACCAAGGAGAGGTGGTAGATAATGTAAACAAATATTCATCTAGAAAGTCATCACTTACTTGTTCATATTATTCTGAAGTTGTAATCTTAGAGAGGAAGTCAGCCACAATGTTGGACTTCCCTAGTTTATCAACACTTTTAATATTGAATTCATGCACTAACAATAACCATTTGACAATTATGTCATGCACTAAAGGTTTATTCATGAGACATTTCATGGAAGAGTGATCAATATGTACAATGACTTCATATACTATAATATAATGTCTAGCCTTATTTATTGCATATACCATGGCTAGGAATTATTTTTCAGTTGTTGTATAATTTTTATTAGTAGGAGAAATATTTTTACTAATATAGTAAATTGCATGTAATGGTTTCCCTTCCTCCTACTGTCCTAGGATAACACCTATTGCTTCATTGGAGGCATATGTTTGAATTTGGAATGGTAACTCCCAATTGGTACCTCTTAACACTAGAGTACTAATCAGTTTGTCCTTAATTTCATCAAAGGATCCTTGGCATGTTTTTTCCATTCAAAATTAGAATATTTAGTTAGTAGAGCAAACAATGGAGAATCAATTTTACTAAAATCTAATATGAACCTTCGGTAGTAACCAGCATGACTGAGAAATTTTTTTACCTCCGTCTAATTAGTGGGTGATGGAAGTTTCACAATGATGCTCACCTTATCTAGGGAAACCTTAGTTCCTTGTATTAAAACATGACAACCTAAGACAATACCTTCTTCCATCATAAACAAAAATTTCACGTGGTTCAAGAAGAGTTTATGTTATTCATAATGAGCAATAGATTTATCCAAATTACTAATTGCTTCTTTAAATGTTTCTCCATAAACTGTAAAATTGTCCATGTAAATTTCTGCACAGTCATGAGTGAGGTCTAAGAAGATAACTAGCATGGATCTTTGGAAAGTAATTGGGGTGTTGCATAACCCAAAAGGTATCACCCTGTAAGAAAAGGTCCCCCAAGGATAGGTGAATTTTTTTTGTCTTGGTCTTCAGGTGCTACTGTTATCTGATTGTATCCACTAAATCCATCTCGAAACGAGAAGTATATTTTACCTGATAAGTTATCTAGGACCTAATCAATAAATGGTAATGTGAAATAGTCCCTGTGAGTGGCCTTGTTTAACTCTCTATAGTCCATACACACTCTCCATTTCCCATTCTTTTTAGATACTATGACTAAAGGAGAAACCCACCGACTGTTTGAAATTGGGTAAATAAAACCTACATTCAAGAGATTTTCAATTTCAGTCTTAACATTGTCTCTAAGTATTGGGTTGATCCTTCTTTGAGGTTTCCTGACTGGTTTTGCCTCAGTGTTATAAATGTGATGCGTACAGATGCTAGGGTGTATACCTTTCATATCGCTATATTCCAAAGAAAAATCTTGGGGATGAGAATAGAGGAGGTAGAACAATGTATTTTCCTTTTCATATTTTAAGCAACTGTTTATTGCCAATGTTTTTCCAGGAAGAACATGAAATTATTTTGTATTAGGTTGAATTGAATTGAACTTTGGATAAATCCTCAGAAGTGCATTTAATGGAAATTTATGTGGTAGAAGTCTGTGCACCAAGGTTATGTTTTGAAATAAGCATTTTGTTAAATCTATGTTCCTCGCAAATGGAAAAATAATGGGCTAGATATTCTCATCCATGAAGTCATTTTTTATCTCAGTAAGTTGCAACATCGAAGTAGTACATGAATTAGTTCATGAGTTGGGAGTAGGACCTAAAATGAACTTAGCGCAGGACTTATGTGCATGACTCAAACTATGTATAGCATCACCATCATGCTAGTCACATTGAATTTGATCTTAGTGTTCTCAAATTACTACCATGTTGAGAGAGGAGATAATATCCTCATAACCATCAGATTCATCGTTAGAAAAATGTTTGTTGTCTGTGTAAAATGGTTTATTTGTAGGGTGTAGTGACAATTTCTTGGAATCTTGACCATTGGTAATGACAATATTTCTTGTCCTGTAGTAAATGAGGGCAGAAATTGTATCTAACCAAGGACATATTAGGATTATGTGGTAGCCAATATTTCTATTTTTTGTTTTGATTATCATGAAATATACCGCATAGTCCCGGGACTCAATTCTAATAGTAACATACTCTATTATTCCCTTGGGTTTATTCACTGAAAGATTTATAATTTGCAAGACGATATATGTTGACTGAGGTTCAAAGAGTGCCAATGTGGATAGAGTATCTGTAGTCATGAAATTTATGGCAGCTCCTAAATCAATGAGGGCGTTAGGGATTTGGACATTTCCTATGCAAATAGTTACAATAGGACTTCCAGGATCCCCATACTTAGGAGGAGGATTAGTTCCTTCTAAGATGCTAGAAAGTTTCCAAACAACATGAATGGTTTTTGGTTGATCCCTCCTTCTCCCTGGATTCTTGAAACAAAGCTATTTAATGGTTGTGTTTAGTTCAAGAATATCTTTAAGATCCTATAGCAAAGGAATGAAAATACTTAACTTCTCGAGTCCTTGAATTAATTCTAACTCTAGCTCCTCAGGAACTATGGCAGCTTGTTTCTCAGCTAGTCTAGATGGAAAATGAATGTCAATGTCTGATTGATGATTTTCTTCAATAGGCTTAGGCTACATTTTCTCTGGTACTTTGTAGTCTTCAGGGATCTCCTCAATGACAAGAGAATAAGGTTTGGATGTAACCTTCCCTGAACATAGCATTATGTTCTTACAATCTAGAGAGTTTAGTGTAGGGTTATTATCTATTTCTACCATATATGTTGGATTTCCCTACCTTATATTTTTAGGATTTTCTATAATTTGAGCAAGTATTTATGGCTGCATAGGTTTTTCAAGTTTGAAAACATTACTTGGTCTAGCCAAAAGGGCTTGTTGACCTTGTGATCTCCATTGATTATAATATTGTTTTCCATACCCTTGTGGTGCATTCTACTGTTGTTGGTACTAAGGATTATATTGTGAGTATTGAGGAATGTTTAGATGTGGAGCCCATGTTTGTTTTTAAAAAAAATTGGTTGTGCATATTGTGGGCTCCACTACTATGGAACTTGTTGGGCCCAAGGGGGTGGTAATGACCATGGTCCATTCCATTAGTTTTGAACCCATTGTGGATTTTGCTTGTAGTTTTCGTTTTTGTTAGACTAAAAATTTCCTCCCTGTCTCTGACCCATGTAGTTAAGCTCAGATTCTTCTTGATTTTTTTTCTTTAAATGATTATTTAGTAGGGGAAGCAAACTACACTGATCATTGGCATGATTAAGTTCACAGATAAGACATATTTATATCTTGTCTAATAGACATGCCTTCAGTCTATGTTTTTCTCTACACGTTGGGTAGTAGATGAACAAGGGCTCTGTATTTCTATCCTTTTCTCTATCCATAGTAGTGTTGAGTTGAATTAAAATATCATTTTTCAAATTTGTAATTTTTGTTTTTGTTTCCTAAGATTGGTGTGAGTTCTTGAATAGTTTTGAAAAAGGTTAATGATGTATGTGAACTCTAACTTGTTCATATCTCCCTTCCCCATTAGGTTGAATGCTTCTTGTGTGTCATCATCTAATCCTTTAAGACATAAGGTTTTGAGTAAGTTAATGTTTAGGCCATCTCCATACCTTCTATGAAGAAAAAAGAGCTGGTCTGGGTAGTCTTCTACACTTGCATCCTCTTTCTGCTGAATTCAGAAGAGTTCTTCTTTCTTATCCCTTACTCAACAGTAATCCTAGTATTTTTCTAGGAAAGCGTGTTCCATTTCTTCCCACGTATTGATGGAATCCAGGGTCAACCCCATAAGCCATCTCATAGTTGAATCTTTGAAGGTAGAGAGAAAAGTTTTAGGTTTTTTGCTATCAGTAGTGTAGTCATAAGTTTGACACAAAACCTTAAATTCAAAAATGAATTTATCAGGGTCATCTGAAACTAGCCCCCGAAATTTTGGCAAAATTGAAGGGGGTCTTTTTTTCATAGGATCTTGATCATCAAGATCCAACCGGATAGGATAGGTAAATGTTCTTCTTGGAGGATTTTCTACACCATTATCCCTACCATTGGGATCAACCATCCTATTCTAAGCAACATGTTGTTCCACAGGTTGGTTTTGAGGGGGGGTTTGAAGGTTTATCCTAATAAATCTTCCTCTATAGTATCTAGGTCTAAAAATACAATCCTAACATACTAAAAATGGTTCCCTAACTATTGATACTGAACTTGGTTGTGTGTGTTCCACATACTCATCCCATGGGATCCTTTTTGTCACTACAAAGTCTCATGATTATTTTAAAAATAAAGAGTTACGAAAATGAACTTTCGAAATGGAAACTTACCATACACCCTTACAGTATCTTCTAGTTAGCACCTTAGCCTTTGAAGACACCTTATTCCACAGAAACGATGCCAAAAAGTGATGAGTTTCATTGGGGATTGTAATTTAATCTTTCAATCTAGGGCAACATCCAATGTCTATTTGCAATAAAGGGAACAATAGGAACACAGACTTAACACGGGTTTCTACTTAAAACTAAGAATTCATTGAATTGATCATGATTACAGATGAAATGCATGTAATTAAAGTATTGGAATTGAAAGTAGAAATGGAAGTTAACTAAAAAATTAACATTAAATACTACATTACATTTGGAAATAAATAGTAAACTTGTAATAGAAATTGTTAAATAACAAAGTAAGAAATTAAGAATCAATCTCCCTCTCATTAGGTAGGAGTGACTTTACGCACCCAATATTGTACGTGCTAAATTGTCAGAAAATGGTTACAAGAACTCCCAATGATGGTTCAAAGTCATTTCGAGAAGGTGTTTGAGCTCCAAAACCTATTCGCAATGTATATTTATAGCCTAGACATACTTACCTAGCCTCCCCATGCTTTTTCCCAGGTCCTCACCTCTTTCTGTGTATGTTTTTTCTATTAGTGCCAGGACCGCTGCACTGTCTGGGTGGAAGTTCTGAAACTGTCGTCTAGGCAAGGCAGTGGTCTTGAAACCACCGTCATGCATAGGGCAGAGGTCCTAACCACTTTTTCTAGATTTTGTCATACGTGTTTCTAATATGTTACGTTTCACTTAACTTCACTTTTAGGACGCATCTGTAAGCCAAATTGTCTAAAAATATTTTTGATTGCTTGGTTCTCCTTCCCTCTTCTATTTTTAAATATATTTAACTAATTGGTACTGTTGGTTCTTTCCTTATGCATGAAGGCACCTCCCAACCCCAATTATTATATATTTCATGCTCGTGTTCAAGAAAATGGTCTGAGAATTTTTGTGTATCTTACATTGTATTGCTACCACAATATTGCTAGGAATTGCATAGCCAAGCTCAGATCGCTTGTATTATCTCTCTTCTACCTGCATTGCCACTAGACTACCTTCAAGGTGCCATTGCTCAAGCGTCTTCTTTTGATGTTGTTCTTGCATTCCCAATTCCTTGGAATCATATGGACACTCGAAGAAATAAAGGAACAAACTGAGGGGAAAGATACAAATATAACTAGATTTGCCGAAGCTCTTTCTCATCTAGGTTGGAGTTGTGTGCTTATCTTCTTTATTTATCAAATTGTCAATTTCAAAATTGTTAGTTTCAATTACATATCAAATAGAGCAGAGAAATCGTTCATTTAAATTAATTAGGTAATTACAAATAGATAAAATCATTAGGAATCTCTCTTTTTGACATTATGGGGGAAGTTGTGAATAACAATAGCTCTTCTGGGTTATTATTTGTTCTTTACCTCTGAGGTAGGGTTTAAGGGGTTTTTTATTATATTAGATTAGTTGTTTTATATTTTAATTCACAAATCCGCACAAGTAATTAACTACATCTGGCTAATAATTTGTATTTAGTTTGTTTATTAGATTAGATGCATTGCTTGAAAACAAAAAAGAATAAAAACATTTATTTTTGCTAGATTAGTTTCCTTTCATTTGCTTTGTTCCAATATATTGTGAAAACACCAAAAACATAGATTAGATTTCTTTTGATAGTTAGTTTGTGTTACAAAAATTACTCCAATTCGATTCACATGACCATCAACAATCTGTAATAGGAAAATATTACAGTTATGATCCCCTAGTCCCACAACCCAACGTGACGGAATTGATATATGAGATTGACACAAGTTTTAAGTTTAACAATTTTGTGCACACCTACAACATTTGCTAAGAAAATAGAACAACTAAATATAATTTCTAATCAAGCCTATGATTACTAGATTGCTCCTGACAATAGGGTGATATTACACGCATGACTATACAAGGGCCAAAACCTCCACGAGTATTTGGTTGTGATCCCTAGGTCCCACAACCCAATGGACCTGCTAACCAATTGGATATTGACACTGGTTTGAGTACACTGGTATTTAGTCATCGCCAGTTTGTATTGAACATTGCAGTCGATCAGGCTAAGAATTTTTGGACTAGACCAGAAAATCATCCATAGTCTCTACGGCTCCATCACACCTCTCACTCTACTTCCATGACCTTGTCTGGACATCTATACGAGGCACCCACAAGTTACTTCCCGTGTGTTCAAAAACCAATAAATAGAATCTTGGCATAAATCTACATTGATTGGAGTCTTCGAGAAGCTATCATATCTGATCGATCCATCACACTGCTTCAGGTTAGGAGAGCATTATTTTCCTTAGACTCACAGATCCTAGTACTGTGTGTAGAAGACATTAGATTTCCCAATTAGCTTATTTGTCACTACCACATCCACATCCACTTCTTTTCTACACCGGCTATCTCAACACGAACTTAGGAGGTCAAGTGTGAAGAAAGTCACGTGTTAATTTTTTGTCATACGAAATTGGTGAACTCGACGTGAAGAGCTAGTCTCTAAATGTTTCAGCTTTTCCATTCACTTTCCATTTTCCCTTTATTCAAAGGGTATTCTTGTACCCCCCGAATATGTTAGAATTTGAAAAATACGGTCAACCCTTTCCAGGTTAGAACATATACAATTAACAAGCAAGTGAACAACAATAGTCATCTTTTCTCTCAACATGGGTAGAAAATCGTTCAAATTCCCAAAATCCTCTTCTTCAAGGAGTCAATGTTGGTTCTTTTGTATGAATGAAGAGATTTACCAAATCACCCAGATGTATGCACATGAACAATCAAGTTCTAATAACATGACTTTCACTAGAGAAGAAATTTCATCTCCTTGGGTGTTGTTTCAAAAGTCCATTAGCATGCAATCGGACCAACTCCTGCATCTAGATGAGGAGTACTTATCACGGTATACCGGGAGTGAACAACATTTCCAGAACATGAATGAGGATTTTGATAGGTTTCAGTGACACATCTATGTATTGCTTCAAAACAAAAACACTACCCCTCTGAAGACGGAAAACATTGCCAATGAGGGGTGGCAGCATCATGAACAATTCATAGTAGGATATCACACTCCTCAACAACCTCCAAAATATCAACAACAAAAACCTAAAAAAAACACTTCCCCATCAACATGAGACGTCGTCTCAGCATTAGTAGAAAAATTCAAGGAGTTAGAGCTTTCCCAAAATGCTCAAAGTTCATATGCGGGGCAAGCAAGAAATTCTCATTATCCACAAGGTTAAGAACAAAGGCTCACTGCACAGAATCCTTTGGTTTATACAAGCACTCCAAACCCTGGGGATTTACTAACTAGGACATGAAACTTAGGTATGCCCCCACATGCCACATATTGATATCTACAACACGCACCAACCGAAAGTGCATTTTCTAACACCATACCAGCTGGAAATGCAATGTTCAATGGCTTCGTGCCTTCAGTTCCATACCAAAGCAGTCAACCCCAATACATACACATGTACTGTAAATCACCACAGGGGGACATGTACACTTACAGGGGTCCTTATAGTCATCCGCAAGGGATTCCATATGCCCCAACGAATGCTTACACCTTGTAATTTAAACAACCAATGCAACCTCCACCTCCCCAATAAGAATTGTCAATGGTTGAAACATATGGAATGAGAACCTATTCTAAATATCTAAAGGAGCCTCTATTTTTTTCCATCCGGAAAATTATACTTCCAATACCCTTTCCCCATCTTCTAAATTTTAAAAGGGAGGGGGACCATAATGCTCATGTCAAAGCTTACACGACAGACGTCCGAGAGCTACTCACGTGGGATGTGGTTGTTGCGAATATCTTCCCTAAGAAGATAGAAATAATCACTCTCAACTGGTATGATAGGATACCAGAGGCCTCAATACACTCTTTCAAACAACTTGTGTCATAATTTATAAAGGCTTTCGATATGAACAAGATCTTAAAGACATGAATCAGAGAATTCCTTCACATCAAACAAGAGCATAAGTATGCCGCCCACTTCATTAAAAGGTGGTGAAAGGTTCTCTACTCATCTGTAAGTTATCCAAACATGGACCAGACAAAAATTTGTTATCAATTCCTCCACACCCTCAATAGGGAAAAAAAGGAAGAGGTTCAAAAGTTCACACTAAGGAGATATGAAGAAGTACTAGAGGGTACTCTCGGAATTGACCAAATTGACATTGGTTGTAAGACTTATTGAGTGAATGGAAAGTTAGTCATACCAAACCAAAATAACCATGATTATTCCAACAACACAAACAACAATCAAATACTGAAAATAATTAATAAGAATCATGGGGTTACGACCGATTGTGTGACTGACCAAATTAAGAAGCCTAACATTGTCAATACTCCCAATACAAACACTACAAGCAACAATAATAACAATGGAAATAATCATAGAAACAATAATTTCTTGCCCTCTGTCAATGTTGTGGATTTTAATCGTCCTCAATAGCAACAACAACAAAAGCAACAATCTTAGCAACAAAGACAAACACAAACCCCAATACCTAATCAATACCTAGGTGGGTATCTAGACCAATTCTAAAACCAAAGGCAGAGGTTCCAAAAATCTAATTACAACAACCAACAACCAAACAATAATCATATTTTTAGACCCCAACAAGGCATGAACCAAAGGCCTTGGGATTATGATCCTGATCTATACTGTGGCTTCCATAGGGTTCACGGGCATGATGCAAGAACATGACACAATTGCAAATTTTTTTACAACGTTTGTCAAAAGATCAAAGGTAGTTGTTAGTTGACATGTTTTTAGCAAACCCAACCACACCGACTAAGAACACTCACATGGGACTGGTATCCCCACAAAACACACTGCTTGGAATTTTTAATGACCCTCTTCCTATACGTTCAAAAAATGGTAGATTAGACCCCAATGGTTTAAACAAGGGTATTATAATATAAACTCACGATTGTGAAGCCTTAACTTTGTCGAACCCATAAGTGGCACCTCTTTTGGATGACCACCAACAAATGAAAATTATGGTATTAGTGGAGTTAGACGTCGAACCTTAGATTAACGATGCCACAAGGACCAAGGACTATTCCTCGTAGCCAATTCTAATCTACTCGACTATATCAGATGATGTTTGTGATACATTAAGAAATTTAGTAGGAGATTATGACTTGATCACTGACTTAACTAAGAACTTCTCTCACATTTCCTTCTTAGATATGTTAAAGAATTACCGTGCTCACAGAGCCGTTTTACTAGAAGCATTGGGTCTTGGTCATTTGATTAATGTCACCCCTCCTCCAAAAGCACAAATAAACCATGTGGACTTTGATGTCTATCTAGCGGGGCAGCCTGAAAGAGATGTTGGATACGTATTTGAGATCAGTAAAATGCCCATAGATGCTGAAATAACTCCTAGAGGTAATCTAGATTTGTTTTTACAAGTTTGGATTTATAACAATTATGTAAAGTGTGCAATGATTAATGAGGGGGAAACAATTAATATAGTTCCCATCTCTTTTCTACAAAATTTAGGTTACAGATAAAAATTTTTATCTTCAACACGAAACACGGTGAGAGGATATGATAGCCTCAAGGTAATGTTGATCGGCACTATAATGTTTCAAGTCAACCTTGGGCCTAACACGGTGTTAACTAATTTTTATATTATAGACCGAGAAACCAACTATAATATGATTCTTGGCCAGCCTTGGACTAGTTGCATGAAGGAAATTCCCTCCATGTAGTTTTAGGAAGCTAGGTTCCTGCACTTAGGGAAGGTCTTTGTGGCATAGGGTGACCCAAAGCCCTTCAACATACATTTGGATTATTTAAAGAAGAAGCCAAGGATCCATTCCAAATTCGAGCTTCCTACAAATCAACTGAACAAACCCACAGGTTCAACACCAAAATAAAAATTGGTCCCTATAATAGAATTATAGGTCACAAGGCTAATTGAGGGAATTCTGACAGTCAAAGATGAAACCTTCTTTATAGAGATAGTGTCTTTAGGAACTACGACAAATATTGTCGAGCTGTTGGAAAATAATTTTCCTATTATTCTTCCATTTGATTATATGGGTATGGGACATACCTTGGGACTCGGTTCTCTTCTAGCAGATGAATTCTGTATGGTTGAAGTAATTGAGGTGAAAGAAGAAAGTTCAAAGGATGATCCAACTTCCATCTTTCTGAGTAACTGTTGGAATCTCCATTTTTATGGAGCCAAGTGTCTCTTTCGTTCTAGGGTATGCGTGATTCTTACCTCTCCAGAAGGAAGGATTCTACCCTTCAACTTCAAATTAAATTTTAAATGCACAAACAATGGGGTTGGATATGAGGTTCTTCTCCTTGGTATCATTGTGGCCAAAAGAATGGGCACTCTTAAGATCAGGGTACTAGGTGATTCACAACTAGTTACAAATCAAGTATCTGAGGTATAAAAGACTAGAGCTGAACACCTACAACTCTATAAGACAACAATGTTGAACCTAACAAAGGGGTTTGACTTCATATCATCTGAAGGAATCCCACGCAAATAAAACCTTCTTGCATACTCCATAACAACTTCCGCTTCTTGATTTACTCTGAGTGGTGAGTTTGAAGACACAAACTTCATATTCTCAATTCGTGCTCAACCCTTGGTTTGTAGAGTACCCGTTACCCTAATGTTGACATACGTAGAAGTTGATAATAAGCCTGTCACCTCAAACCACATAGATAACGATGAAGTAACTCTAAGATGGTTAAACTCTCTCACAAAATTACATCTTACGCATCATAAGGTTGATCTCTCTCTAATTCCACATTCTTCCTCCTATTTCAGAAACCCATCGTGGAGTATTCGCTAGGAAATGATATTGATATTTATAAGGTAGGAGAAGAAGGGGATTTAGAGATGCTTCTAGCCCAACCTGAGTTCAAGAAAGGAAATGCCTCCTTAATCGAGTGAATGATCGATATAAACATAGGGATAGAGGAGGAACCATGAATCTTGAAGCTGGGATCCTACCTAACTCTAGAGGAGGTAGAGATACATACCCAAGTCCTCAAGGAGCATTAAAAATCCTTCACATTTACCTAAAAATAAATTACGGGGATTACACCATAGATTGTAGCTCATAACCTAGTCACCAAGTCGGATGTGAAATCTATTAAGAAAAATTCAAGGCCTATGAAGCCAAAGGTGGCTCGCATGGTCAAGGAAGAAGTAATGAAGAATCTACATGTAGGGTTCATCAAGCCAATCGATTACTCACAATGGGTGTCTAACATAGTCCGTGTTCTTAAAAAGAATGGAAAGATTTGCATTTGCATAGACTTTCAGGATATTAATAAGGATTGTCCTAAAAATGATTTACCATTACCATCCTGTTGGAGAGAAAATTTATCAGGTGGAAAAACTTGTGGATTTCTTGCAAACACTCTGGGAATCTAAGTCCCTCTACTTAACTGGTGCAACTAACGTATGTGCATGCGAGAGAAAGTGTGGATTTATGTGGTGGTATTTCGACTGGGGATCCAATAGGGGCAATCCACTGACCATGTGGAAAATCTAGCAATCTCTTGCTAGCGAAGTATTCATCTGTAGAGTGGGAAAGGGGAGTGAGAAAATAGGTAGGATAACTAATGTTGTAAATAGAAAATTAGATTCCTACACACACACTAGTTAGAAACTTCAACACATGCATTTATTGGAAGAAACATCTCCTGTGAATAGACAACAAAACCAAATAGAATGTATTGATAACCCAAGTATCAAGAAACCCCTTAGTTAAATAAAGATAGAAACTCCTTCTTCTTATATTGATTTCTTAAATCAAATTTGTACATAATGTGGGAATGATAGAAAATTTGAGAGGGAAAGAGAGTAGAAGAAAATGGCTATCTCCTTTGCTTTTCTCTAGGTAAAATGCACTCTTGAGTTTACAAGATCAATTAACAACCCTTTGCAATGGGAATGGCGTTACAATTTATACAATGAGAGGTGACTTATTGTCTTCCTCACAACCCTTCATATGCCTTAATATGACTTAAGACTGTTCATATTCCACTTTAAATATTTAAGTCCCTTTTATAATAGCAAGGTGAATTAATTTACATTATGTTTCTAAAGTCACTTTTAAGTGACTTAAAGGAATATCAAAAAGTGCAAACCCCATCAAAGAATTAGAACATTTGAAAGTGAGGGAAAGTTACAGGAAGAGGAGAGAGAAAGAGAGAGAGAAGAAGAAGAGGTGATGTCGTTTGATGAAGTTTTTTGATCCTTATTGATGGAAATATCCAAATGAAGTGAAACTATGAATCTTCAAACTCTTTGCACGATGTGAAACTCCTCCAAATTAGCTCACGAACATTTTCCTAGTTGAATAAACTAAGGTGGATTTTGAATGCCCTGTGAAAAATGACTAGGATTCTCTTGAACAATGATTTCCCCCTAAATGATTATCCTTGTACATCCCATTGGGACAAAACTTCTTTTTGATTATAACTTACTATTTTTAGTCAGTGTGAAAAAAAACAACTCCCTCGATCCTTTGCTGAGTGTTGTGACCTTGATTCCCCTTTCTCCCTGCATTCCTCACTCCTTTGGATCAAATTTCTATTTTTAGTAGGTACTCAAGGGCTCACTTACTATTTTTAGTAAGTTCCAAAAATGTCCGTTATGCTGAATTCTCAGCTGTAGTGCACCTCCAATGTCTTTGTCTTCTTCGTATGTTCTTCTATCGATGACTTTCCCAAAATAGCAGTTCCTAGGTAGTAGACCTGCTATTTTTAAAAAGTTTTCCTCTGGGAGTCAGATTGATGTGGAATTTTTTTTTTATATGCTTTTTTGACCAATATCCTCCCTTTAAAATTTTGGGCCCACCCGCTTAATAGTCCAGGAGATTTTAAAGTTTTTAATTTTCGGACCTGGCAGTGCTTCTGGGTACGGCAACCATTAATGGACCTCGAAATTGCAAGTATGGTTTTCTCCTCTGTTTGTGAAGAAAATTATATTTTTTATGTGAGTTTTTTATTCTGGTGCTTCACATGCAATCTTACTTCGATCCAACAACTGGTTTGATGGGAAATCCCAGTTCTTTTTTCGTTGAGCCGGAAAGGAGATTTCTTTGTTATGGATGCTCTATCACACATGGGGGGAGTTTGAATGTGTATTCTTGATGGCCTTGGGTAGAGTAATGAGCAGAAAAATATATCTTGTTGTTTCATGCATCCGTTTGGGAGATTTCTTTAACTTCTCATTTCATGGCTATGGAGTTTTCTCCGTTTTCTCCTTCTGTGCTTCGTGCTTCTCCTTCTGTGTTTGATGAGGATTATTTCTGGGACCTACATGCTTTCATGGAGTGGGAGGGGAGTGAATTTTAATCAGGTCTGATTTGAGTTCTTGTAATGGTGGAGTTATGGAAGAAATTTCCAAAGGAAGTATGGAGGAATGAAGTGCACATATAACTGTTAGAAGTTAGAAGCGGAAAGAAAGTGACACTTGGAAAATTTTCAAAAAGATATGCACAGGTACAGCTTGGGTGAATTTTTCCATGCTTGACTTCCCTAACCTCAGGGACATGAGGGACATAAAATTCCACAGTTTTCAAGAGCATGACATGTGGCATTTGATCCAACGATAGGGAATGAAGGAGGAAAAAACTGATTTAAGGCACCTGGGGGCTGAACTACGGTCACGTGGGTGTCCAAAAGACTCCCCATAGGGGCTGGGTGCACTTTTCAAGGTCTTATATCCCCCACCTTAGGTTAAAAAGGGACATCAAATTCCACGGTGGTCATGGAGCTGGCACATGGCACCCGATCCAACGACGGGGAATGAATGTTCCAAACAAGCACCTGGGGGCTGAACTGCGGTCATGTGAGTGTGCAGAAGAATCCCTAGGTGGGTTGGGCACATTTTTCAAGGTCTGATGTCCCCCACCTTAGGTGCATAAGGGAAATCAAATTACATGGTGGTCCTGGAGCTGCCACGTGGCACCTGATCCAACGGCAGGGGATGAATGCTCCAAAAAAGCACCTGGGGGCTGAACTATCAAGTCTGGAGGTCATATGAGGGTCCTAGAGGTCACATGGGTGCTGATAGGGCTTCAAGGTGGCTGGGTAAAATTTTACAACCTTGGTTTCCCTGACCTTGGGGAACATGAGGGATACAAAATCCATCCAGGCTCTTGGTGCTGACACGTGTCCTCCCAAAAATTTGGCTTAGTCCTGAACTTGTAACAGTGATAAATTGAGCTCCTGATGGAATTTTTTGGAAAATTTTTATATGATCCTAACTGGAAATGGATTTCTAAATCCAATGGTGGGGATTTTATTTCTTTATTATTCCATTTGGTCCCTAAAAAATCAGATTTTTGATTTTTTACTTCACCTATACCTAAGAAAAATTACCTATAGACCTGATGCACCAAAGTGTTGTGAAAAATATTATTTTACCATCATGTAGGTCTTGGAATCCTCTTTCTAGAGATTTTTTTTTCTCCTAACTCCATTCAAAGCTCCTGGAATCTTCTTCTGACGCACAACAACTGTTTTAGGCTTGTGTACCACCTAGGCTTGTGAACCCTTTTTTTTTACTCAGATTGCTCCAAGTCTTGCAAAACTTCCCAAAAAATTCAAAAATAATTTCTATTATATTTTAATGACCCGAAAATAATAAGATTATTACTACCTGATCTTGGAACCTTGTAGGATTTAAATATTTGTTGATGATTTTATCCTTTTAAGTAATCAATTTAAAAATTAATGCAAGACAATAAGACAATTGCACAAAGATTGATTACAAAGTTCAGAAATTGCCTACGTCTCCAGGTTCATGGTCGAACCATTCCACTAGTTAAAAATTGTAAGTTACAATAGTAATTTCACAAGAAAACCTAATGGAATTTTACTTTCCTATCAATAAACTAGTTCTTCAAAAACTTCCGATGATCAATCAAATTGTTCTTCACTTTCCTGATGCACAATCTCCTTCAGCTTCGATCGGCCTTCCCGATGCTATCAATGTGACGCTAGCACTCCGGTCGACAATCCAGGATTTGCAAGTAATTGGTGTGGCTCAATGGGCCTATTGGGTTGTTTATAATTTACTCCCAATCACAAATATTTCATCTACTATTGCCTAAAATAATAGGCCAATAAACAATATTTATTGACACATCTCACAAATAAGATTAACAAATAATAAGCTCGGGTATGTCTCCACAATAATCTTAACAAATAATAAGCTTAGGGTGTGTGTCCCTTACAATGCAAATGGGTTCCCTATTTATACAAAATTAGGGCCCAAAAAATATGCAATATAATTTATCTTAAGGATATTATAAGCCTCATCCCGTAAAATGAATGGGATCAAATATTCCAAAAATCCAGTTTGCATGTTTAAATGGGATTAATCCCCATGTTGGCAGCTTAACATTTGATAAGGGATTAAATCCCATAGTGGGCAGGATTGTTTAGTTGGTATAAATCCCACATTTTGTGGTTTGATAATTTTTAAGGCTTTAAATAGCCTTCCTCCACGCAAACATAGTGGTCAAAGGACCACTTTGGAGCATAACCACCCCCACCTTGATCACTATGTGGATTTCCACACATGGCTTTGCCCCCTCCAACACTGCTTCACCTTCTCCCTTCCGCATGGAAGTTTGGCAATAGCATGGTTAAATTGGTGGTTACGAGAATTATGTGGGATTTAATACTAATGTATAAACATTAATATATAGTGGTTTGGCATAATTGTGTGGCATTTGGAAATAATGTGTAGTGGACTTACCAAGTAAATAAAAATTTGACCCATACCATGGGGTATCGAAAATAATTAACTTGGTCTTCATGTAGTCCAATTGTTGTCTCCTGATAGGCAAATTGAGTGAATTCGATGAGTGGTGGCAAGCCACGTAATGTTTCATCATTTCCTGATAGTTCATCTTAGTACCCCTTTGACAGAATCTTTATCTTGCAACTCTGTAACAGAAACTATCTGGAGGGATTACCTCATCATCTATGAGAATCGCTATGCACATCTCACTGATCCTGTCATCAAGACCGGTGGATAGAACTTCATCAATTTTGGCCAATGAGTTTTGTCTCACATGTCGTATTGCGATTGGTCCAATTTATTCGACCAATTGACTAGAGTTGACTTACATCTTGACCAAACTGTGACCGAACGATAACTATATCTTCTGATTTCCGTATGTCACGTTCCCATCAATCGTTGGAAAGCTCTCGAGATGATCTTCTGCACTGACGACATTTAGGGATGTTTCAGGGAAAGTTAAAAAATGATCTCAATATGGCCACACCTCCCCACATTTGTTAAGGCTTTTTGTCCCAAATCATATTCCATACTGTCCTCAATCTTAAAAACTTTGATGGCTTCCATCAGGAGCTCGCTACTGTAGCTCAGGACCCTTCAGTTTCTTCTATGGCTCTAAGCATTCTCACTTTGTACAGAAATTTACTCTGATCATGGGACCTGTGGGTCATGGGCTCATCACGAGATGATTTTGTCTCTTCCACTTAGATGGCCTGACTGAAGATCATCCACATCCTTCGCTTGATGGTGCTAAGTTTTTGAATGAAACCTCAATGGTCCTCATCTGTGTAGTGCTAAGCTTCATGATAAACTGAATAACTTTTCTTCTTGTAAAATCATCAAGAACCATCTCCTCTTCCTTGTGGTCTGCATCATCTAATGATTCGGGGCTGTCCTCTTGTAACCTAAAATCTCCCCAAAGTTTCTTCAAAATACAAATCTCTTCAGGAAGGCATGTCCGGGCCTATCAAGATGGGGATATCCTCTTTCTCCTTGTTTTTCACAAAGTGATTCATTTGCCTGCTACCTTGATACAAGATGTTCGCTTCCGAGCTTCCAGAATTTCATACCGTGTACCTCATTTTCTTCTTGGGAAGTAATTTATCCATGTCTCCCTTCACTGTTATGGTTTCGGATGACCAATTCATCTGAATTTTCCCTCCCAAGTCTCGAAAGAAACTTCTACTCAACAACATTCCAAATGAGGCTGGGACATCGGCTACCAAAATCATCGCTGAAATTTTCTTTCCCGGAAATTTGGCAAGAGACACTTGTGCATCTTTGATCTTCCCTACAAGTGGGACCTTTTTTGACTCCAAAGAGTAACAAGAGTCACTAGGTGGAGTCATTGTAAGTTTAAGAGCCTTGGCAACCTTCAATGGCATCACGTTGTCTGAGGCACTAGAATCTATTATGCAATTGTTTAGTACATATTCTCCAACAAGAAGGGAGACATAGAAAGGTTCAACTTTATCAATCTTCAATACACTCAGAGAAAGCATGTTCTATGAGGGAGGTGTAGGTGAGTTTGGTAGCATGCCTTTGGAACTAGAAGTTACAACATTGGGTGTTAGACTACCACTCCTAATGTATCGAAAAAACCTCTTGAATTGTTCAAGATGAGTCCGCAAATATTCAGTTTTAGTAATCTACACTTTGGCTTTGTTTGCATATCCTATGAAGTCAAAGGGAGAAGATGCAGATAAGAGGAATGCAGGGACTGATTTTGGGGTATGGATAGGCTTGGGAGTAGGATTTGATGTTTGAGGAATGGAGGGTATTCTAAAAGGTACACTAGGATATTTCAAGCTATTACTGGTGATGTCAAATCGCAGCACCCCTGAATGTCTGCAAAATGATGGGTTGAGACTCTCAGTACGATTACATAACATGGAGCTTTTCCCAAGTGTGGGACATTGTGAAAACGGAAAAGCTCTCCGGATGAAGGCCGGTTCCTATTCCTCTGTTCAGATGCACATGTAGAAAATGTAGAGGGTTTACAAAAAAAACTAATCTAACTTGCCAAGGAGACAGGGTAAGAAAATGCATAAAATAAAACCTAAACTACAGAGGTGATGCATCGAGGAATGAAGAACACTTGTCTTGCCAATAAACACAGACCATTAAAATGCAATACAAGATCATGCACAGATAGCCAGATTCACAGTGAAAGATCAGGGGGATGCAAATGAATACAGAGAGGGTTGAGAATCATCCATAGACATGCATTAATTTGCTCCAAATATTGATACAACACACTGCAAAATGCCAAGAGACAAGGTTGCATTACAGTTTTAGATGGGAGGTTTGATCTCCACAATTTCACCTGCCAAAGAGAAGAAGGGAGGGGAAAAACAAGAATGTCCAACCTTTAGAAAGAAGCCCCTCCTTACAATTTATAGGAGGAAAAAGAGAGGGAGAAGAGAGGAATTTGAAATCTGCCCCAATTACCTCCAGAATGCACTTAACTCATCTCATAATGATGGTAGGTGAGAACCCCAGCGAACCCAAAAGTGGCAAACTATATTTTGAATTTAAAGAATTTTTTCTCACCCAATTAAAGATATCCAGTCGTAGTTGGACAGAGGACCTCGTAAGCTATCCAAAAAGTCCAACCTTGCATGAATCTGAGCTCCCAGTCAAAATTTATGGCCATCTGAATATCTACGCAAGGGTCTGCTTCCTGTCAGTGCTCAAAATGTTGCGCCTCCCGAAGATGCGCCATAGGTGCATCCATGTGTGTGTCGACATCCCTTTACGTGCACCAGGGGCACATCCTTTACCCTGTCGACACTCATTGTCATGCGCCTCTTCTGTGCACCAAGGGCGCATCCTTTACCCTGTCAACATGCATTGTTGTGCGCCACTTCAGTGCGCCAAGGGCGCATCCTTTACCCTGTCGACATTCATTGCTGTGCGCATCTTCCATGCACCAAGGGTACATCCTTTACCCTATCGACACTCATTGTCATGCACCTCTTGTGTGTGCCAAGGGCGCATCCTTTACCCTATCGACATTCATTGTTGTGCGCCTCTTCTGTGCGCCAAGGGTGATAAATGTCAGGGATTTGAGCTTCTTTGATTTCTATATTCTTTTGCTTGTCTATATCTACCTGGGGGAAAGATATATACAACAATTACATTTTGTAGGAGCATATTTGGGTTAGAAATGGAAGAGACATTGGAAGAATTACATGGGATTTTAGGAGTCTTCTTACTTGCTACGGGATCAGGATCCAACAATGCAGAATTCATGGAAGATGGAAGTGGGGATCCTCGACTAATTATTTTATTTTTTGGAGTCACCATAGGAGGATCATCAACCTTATTTTCTTTTGTAGTAATGGAGGGAGATGATATTTTCTCATAATGAGAATGAGTGAATACCACAAATGAGAAACTGGGTGCATCTTCTTCATAACCTCCATAATACTCACAAAATCTGATTTGTGCACCATTCTCAAACTCATCACTTTCTAGGAAACTGTCACCTTCACTTTCTTGTTCAAGCTTTTCTTCATCTTCTTGAAATATGCAATTTATGTTCATGGGTGCAGCCTCCAAGGTGAGCCTTTGGGGTGCTCCTGTAATCTGATTTTTGTTGTTCCTTTGAGAAGATACCCATTCAAATAATTCCCTCTTCAAAGAGGCCATCTCATTCGCCATATTTTACTGTGATGGATTGGTTCTCTCATCTCCAGGATGTTGGGTCTTTCCCTTTGATGGGTTCTTGATCTTTCCAAAGAGGATGAGATCATCATCAAGTTCAATTTCCATCCTTTGTGCTTCTACAACATTCCTTAGTTGGGCTCTTTGCATGAAAAACCCTACTTTAGATGATTGAGCATTGATGAAGAATCTCTTGACATTGTTTTGAGATGGTGAATCCTCTTCAAGAATCCTGTGAAACAACCATTTGAAATGAGCCACGAAGTCTCTCATGGTTTCATTTTATCCTTTGCTCATTTGAGCCAACTACACAAAGAGGCCTTTATATTCTTCAGTTTATTTAAATCTTTCCTCGAATGTAGTATTGATGTCATCCCAACCAATTATGGATCGGGAAGGTAGGAGGTAGAACTATTCTACTGCTTTTTCTTGGAGGGACTCCACGAACAATCTCACAACAACGTCTTCATGTTGGACACTAAGAATTCGACATGATGTCATGAAAGTAGCTATGTGTTCTTCAAGATGTTATGTGTTGTCACCTTTGAACTTTGAAAATTTCTTACGGGAACCCGTTGGTTGATCGTGAAGAGGAGGTTCAAGAGCAAGCGGGCCCATATTCCTTCCCCATGGAACAATGGGTTGAGGTATTTCTTCTTCATCTTCCATCGTTGTCTCTGTTTCAAATTTTACTTCAGCCAATTCTTCTTCAAATTACATCACTAGAAAAATTTGCAATAGGAATTTGAAAAGACACCGTAGAATCTGAAAATTCACATGCAAAAATCAGCAATGTGTCTTTTAGCAATGGACTTTCATGTAACTCTTTTTTTCTTTTTTTTTTCAATATTTGGAATTTTTTTTATTTTGAGACCTTGTGATCATATTTTGGGTGCAATTGCTACTAAATCTACCCCACGATGGGTGCCAAAAACTATTGGCGAGAAAATTTGTCGGGTGGAAAAACTTGTGGATTTCTTGCCAACTCTTTGGGAATCTAAGTCCCTCTACTTAACCAGTGCAGATGTTGTATGTGCATGCGAGAGAAAGTGTGGATTTATGTGGTGGTATTTCGACCGGGGATCCAATAGGGGCACTCCACTAACCCTGCGACAAAGCTAGTAATCTCTTGCTAGGGAATTCTTCATCTGTAGAGCGGGAAAGGGGAGTGAGAAAAGAGGTAGGAGAACTATTACTACAGGTATAAAATTAGATTCCTACACACACACTAGTTAGAAAATTCAACACATGCATTTATGGGAAGAAAAAACTCCTTGAATAACAGCAAGACCAAATAGAATTTATTGATCACCAAGTATCAAGAAACCCCTTAGTCAAAGAAAGATAGAAACTCCTTCTTCTTATATTGATTGCTCAAATCAAAGTTGTACATAATGTGGGAATGGTAGAAATTTGAGAGGGGAAGAGAGTAGAAGAAAATGGCTATCTCCTTTGCTTTCTCTAGGTACAATGCACTCTTGAGTTTACAAGATCAATTGCCAAGCCTTTGCAATGGGATGGCGTTACAATTTATAGAATGAGAGGTGACTTATTGTCTTCCTCACGACCCTTCGTATCCCTTAATATGACTTAAGACTATTCATATTCCACTTTAAATATTTAAGTCCCTTTTATAATAGCAAGGCGACTTAATTTACATTATGATCTAAAGTCACTTTTTAGTGACTTAAAGGCATATCAAAAAGTGCGAACCCCAATGAAGAATTAGAACATTTGAAAGTGAGAGAAAGTTGGAGGAAGAGGAGAGAGAAAGAGAGAGAGAAGAAGAATAGGAGATGTCACCTAATGAAGTTCGTTGATCCTCATTGATGGAAATCTCCAAATGAAGTGAAACTATGAATCCTCGAACTCCTTGCATGATGTGAAACTCCTCCAAATTAGCTCACGAACGTTCGCCAAGTTGAATGAACTATGGTGGATTTTGAATGCCTTGTGAAAAATGACTAGGATGCTCCTGAACAATGATGTCCCCCTAAATGATTATCCTTGTACATCCCATTGGGCCAAAACTTCCTTTTGAGTGTGACTTACTATTTTTATTAAGTGTGAAAAAAAACAACTCCCTCAATCCTTTGCTGAGTGTTGTGACCTTGATTCCCCTTTCTCCCTGCATTCCTCACTCCTTTGGATCAAATTTATATTTTTAGTAGGTGCTCGAGGGCTCACTTACTATTTTTAGAAAGTGCCAAAATTTTCCGTTCTTTTGAATTCTCAGTTGTAGTGCACCTCCAATGTCTTTGTCTTCTTCGTAGGTTCTTCTATCGATGACTTTCCCAAAATAGCAGTTCCTATGTAGTAGAACTGTTATTTTTAGAAATTTTTCCTCTAGGAGTCGGATTGATGTGGAATAAAGTTTTTTGATATGTTTTTTTTTTCCTAATATCCTCCTTTTGAAATTTCAGGCCCACCTGCTTAATAGTCCAGGAGATTTTAAAGTTTTTAATTTTTGAACCTGGCAGTGCTTCTGGGTATGACAACCATTAATGGACCTCAAAATTGCAGGTCTAGTTTTCTCCTCTGTTTGTGAAGAAAATTATATTTTTGATGTTGGATTTTTCTTCTGGTGCTTCATGTGCAATGTTACTTCGATTTGAAAACCGGTTTGACGGGAAATCCCACTTCTTTCTTCGTTGAGCTGGAAAGGAGATTTCTTCATTGTGGATGCTCTTTCACACATGGGGGGAGTTTTAAGGTGTATTATTGATGGCCTTGGGTAGAGTAATTAGCAAAAAAATATATCTTGTTTTTTCATGCATCCGTTTGGGATATTTCTTCAACTTCTCATTTCATGGCTATGGAGTTTTCTTCGTTTTCTCCTTCTGTGCTATGTGCTTCTCCTTCTGTGTTTGATGAGGATTCCTTCTGGGAACTGCATGCTTTCATGGAGTGGGAGGGGAGTGAATTTTTATTAGGTCTGGTTTGAGTTCTTGCAATGGTGGAGTGATGGAAGAAAGGTGTAGAAGAAGTATGGAGGAATGAAGTGCACATATAACTGTTAGAAGTTAGAAGCGGAAATAAAGCAGCACTTGGAGAAATTTCAAAAAGATATCCACAGGTAGGGCCTGGGCACATTGTTCCATTCTTGATGTTCCTAACCTTAGGGACATGAGGGACATCAAATTCCATGGTGGTCAAGAGCGTGACATGTGGAATTTGATCCAACGATAGGGAATTAAGGAGGAAAAAGTTGATTTAAGGCACCTGGGGGCTGAACTGTGGTCACATGGGTGTCCAAAAGACTCCCCATAGGGGATGGGAAATTTTTTCAAGGTCTGATTTCCTCAACCTTAGGTGCAAAAGGGACATAAAATTCCACAATGGTCCTAGAGCTGACACATGGCGCTCGATCCAACGACAGGGAATGAATGTTCCAAACAAGCACCCGGGGGTTGAACTGCGGTCTCGTGATTGTGCAGAAGACTCTCTATGGGAGCTAGGTGCATTTTTCAAGGTCTGATGTCCCCCAAATTAGGTTCATAAGGGACATCAAATTCCATGGTGGTCCTGGAGCTGACACGTGGCGCTCAATCTGACGACAAGGGATGAATGCTCTAAAAGAGCACCTAGGTGCTGAACTGTCAAGTCTGGAGGTCATAGGGCTTCAAGGGGTCTGGGAACACTTTTCCAACCTTTGGGGACATGAGTGACACAAAATCCCATCAGGCTCCTGGTGCTGACACGTGTCCTCCCAAAAATTTGGCTAAGTCCTGAACTTGTAATAGTGATAAATTGAGCTCCCGATGGACTTTTTTGTAAAAAAATTATACGATCCTAACTGGAAATGGCCTTCTAAATCCAATGGTGGGGATATCATGTTTTTATTATTCCATTTTATCCTTTAAAAATTAGATTTTCTATTTTTTACTTCACTTGTACCTAAGAAACATTACCTGCAGACCTGATGCGCCAAAGTGTTGTGAAAAATATTATTTCACCATCATGTAGGTCTTGGAATAATATTTTTGGAGATATTTTTTTTCTCCTAACTCCATCCGGAGCTCCAAGAATCTTCTTCTGAATCCCAACAGCTGCTTTAGGCCTATGTACCGCCTAGGCTTGTGAACCCTATTTTTTACTCATACTACTCCAAGTCTTGCAAAACTTCCCCAAACCTTCAAAAAAAATTTTGATGATTTTATAAGGTATTCCATTCACCTCCATGTTGAATTTTTCCCTTCTGTTCCACTCCAGGGGGTTGAATCTAGTCCTGGGAAGGCCAACGATAGCCCTTCCCAATACTGCCAGAAGATAGCATCTTTTTAGAACTCCCTAAAATCACCTAGGTGGAATGAGTGGACTTTCCTAAATCACCTAGGGGGATAGTTTATCATTGGTTGGGAGGTCATTTGGACTGACTGGATAGAACCGAAATTGCCTAGGAATGATAAAACATGAAAATTTCAGCATAGGGGTATAATTGTCGTGCTCAGAAATTATCAATTTCTTTGTTGCACATTTACACGAAAACAACTGGCTCTATCTTGGGGACATGACATGGAATGAGCACAGTGAAGACATGGCATGGAAATCCAAAATCTCAACTTTAGACCATATAATTCGTTGACCAGTGCCTTATCCATTGGGCCCTGCGGAGTCATGCAAAACTTCTAGAAAGGAAGATTAGAAGAAGGAAACACATGACACACAACAGGAAGGGAAACACACCTAAAAATCACCTATGGTACAAGGTGGGGGACAACCCACTTTCACTTAAGCACTTTTCATTTCTCAAAAGTTACCCCTGAAGAGGTAACACCGAATGATGATGTTCTGTGAAGCCGTTGACAGGTTCCAGAAAGTAGCCTCCCTTCCTCAACTACTTATGAAAGCTAGGTGCTTTCAAAATTGTCCTTTTAATTTGTAGGAGTGATTCCATATGAGCTTCTTGATGCTCAATTTCTTACTTGGAAATTCCACTGCCTTAATTCTCTTTGAAATTGGTTTCATCATGCCAGTTTCCTTCCATGTTTATCCATATAGCTGATTCTCCATCGAGCATCTCATCACTGCCCCAATGCTGATTTTCGTTCCAATTCCTTTGATATTCTGAGTTACTTTCTTTCCCAGGTCTATGCTCATTGACATCTTCTCTATGAGAAACCTTTGATTCATCCTTTTCCTTCACTCCACTGTGAGGTGCTTGAGTACTGACAGAAGGATTGGATGCAAACTCATACTTGTCTTGTATGTCCATGACACTAGTGAAGAGATCAAGAATCAGCTCGGGATATCTTCTGCAACTTCTACTGCATCTAAGATTTCTTACACGGAGTAATGTTTCATCATTTCCTATAGTTCCTCTTTGCACCTTTGAAGAATATTTATCTTATAACTCAAAGAAACTATCTGGAGGGATTACCTCATCATCTCGAGAATCACCACACTCTACCGATCCTTCATCAAAAAGAGCTTCATCTTTATAGGTCTCGAAACTCATTTCTTCAATTTCTTCATCATGGGAAGAGTCTTCATCTTCAAATGGGAAAGAAAATATCTCGATTTCGTCATTGCATCCATCAACCATTAGCTCAAGAGTGGCATCATACTTTTCAATATGGATAACCTTCACATTAGTTAAGGCTTCCAAATCAACTTCCTGCTTATGTTGCAGATTTGTGGCTTGCATCAGGAGCTCGAGACTGAGCTCAAGATCTTCAGTTTCTTCTGCAGCTCTAAGAATTTCCTGTACAGACATTTCTTTCAAACCTTTCATGGGCTCATCACAAGATGATTTTTTCTCTCCATAGATGGCCTGAATGAGATCATCTTCATCCCCAAATGGGAATGAGAATAACTCCTCATCTTGGATAAGTATTTAAGTTGATTTTTCTTCTTGAAAATCATCAAGAACTGTCTCCTCTTCCCTATGATCTTTATCATCTGGGAATTCGAGGCTGCCCTCTTGTAACTCGAATCCCCTCAATGATTCTTCAAAATCCAAATCTCTTTGGGAAGGCATGTCTCGGCCTATCAAGATGGGGATATCCTCTTCTTCCTCAGTTGCCACAAAGTGATTCATCTGCCTGCTACCTTGATACAAGATGTTAGCTTCCAGGCTTCCATACTTTCGTATAGTGTACCTCATTTTATTCTCAGGAAGAAATTTCTCCATGTCTCCCTTCAGTGATATGGTTGCAAAAGACCAATTCATTTGAATTTTCCCTCCCAAATCTCAGCATAAATTTCTACTCAGCAACATTCCAAACAAGGCTGGGACGTCTACTACCAAAATCATCGCTGAAACTTTCTTGTTTGGAAATCTGGTGAGAGCCATCTGTGTATCTTTGACCTTCCCTACAAGTGAGGCACCAGAATATATTATGCAATTATTCACTACATATTCTCCAACAAGAAGGGAGAGGTAGAAAGGTTCATATTTATCAGTCTTCGATGCACTTAGAGAAAGCATGTTCTGTGAGGGAGGTGTAGGTGAGTTTGGTAGCATGCCTTTGGAACTATTGGGTGTTAGACTACCACTCCTGACATATTGGACGAACCTCTCAAATTTTTTAGGATGAGTCCGTAAATATTCAGTTTCAGTAATCTACACTTTGGCCTTGTTTACATATTCTATGAATTCAAAGGGAGCAGATGCGGACAAGGGAAGTGAAGGGGCTGATTTTGGAGTTTGGATAGGCTTAAGAGCAGGATTTGATGTTTGAGGAATGGTCGGTATTTTGAAAGGCACACTAGGAGCTTTCAAGGAATTATATTTTATAGGAGCAGATTTAGATTAAGACTTGGAAGAGACATTGGAAGACTTACTTGGGATTGCGGGTGTCTTCTTACTTGTTATAGGGTCAGGATCCAACAATGTAGACTACATGGAAGATGGAAGTGGGGATCCTCGAATGATTATTTTATTTTGTGGAGTCACCACAGGAGGATCATCAACCTTGTTTTATTTTGTAGCAGTGGAGGGAGATGCTCTTTTCTCATACTAAGATCAAGTGAATACCACACATGAGAAACTGGGTGCATCCTTTTCATCTTCTTCATCACATCTAGAATACTCACAGAATCTTATTTGTGTATTACTCTCAAACTCGTCATTTTCTAGGAAATCACCACCTTCAATTTCTTGTTCAATCTCTTCTTCATCTTCTTGAAATCTGTAATTTATGTTCATGGGTGGGGCCTCCAAGGCGAGCCTTTGGGGTGCTCCCACAATCTGATTTTTGTTGCTTCTTTGAGAAGAAACTCATTCAAATAATTCCCTCTTCAAAAAGGCCATCTCATTCACCAAATTTTGCAGCGATGGATTGGTTCTCTCATCTCCAAGATTTTGGGCCTTGCCCTTTGATGGATTCTTGATCTTTCTAGAGAGGATGAGATTGTCATCCAATTCAATGGCCCTCCTTTGTGCTTCTACAATGTTCCTTGGTTGAAATCTTCGTAGGAGAAAGCCTACCTCTGGTGATTGAGCATTTATGAAGAATATTTTGATATTTTTTTGAGAAGGAGAATCTTCTTCTGGTATCCTGCGAAGCAATTGTTCGAAATGAGCCATGAAGTCTCTCATCATTTCACTTTCTCCTTTCCTCATTTGAGCCAACTGCACCAAGAGGTCTTGACAATCTTCAGTTGATTTAAATATTTCCTCAAAGGTAGCCTTTTTGTCATCCCAACCAGTGATGGATCGGGAAAGCAGGAGGTAGAACCATTCTACTTATTTTTCTTGGAGGGACTCCACAAACAATATTACAGCAACATCTTCATGATGGACACCAAGAATTCCACATGATGTCGTGAAAGAAGTAATGTGTTCTTCAGGATGTTGTGTGTTGTCACCTTTGAACTTTGGAAATTTCTTATGAACTTGTTGGTAGATCGGGCAGAGGGGGTTCAAGATCAAGTGGGCCTATATTCCTTCCCCATTGAACAATGGGTTGAGGTATTTCTTCTTCATCCTCCATTGTTTCTTTGTCTTCTATTTCTGCTCTTGCTTCTGTAAATTCTTCTTCAAATTCTTATTCTTCTGCGAACTCGATGTTCAATGGTGGTTGAAAAATGGGAGAATTTGAAGGAGTTTGGATAGGATTACTAGGTGAACTTCTCGAAGATCCAGATGAAGAGGAGGCTGGAGAGAATAAGTATGGATTATCTCTAATTTGTTCTCGCTGATTTTGCAAAGCCTCGAAATTGGAATTAGCAACACCTCTCGACTTCCTCAAGCTAGTGTATCTTCCTTTATCCAGCTTTTGGAAACTTTTGCAGTCGGAATACGAAAGGACACTGTGGAATGTGAAAAGTCACGTGTAGAAATCAGCCGTGTATCTTTTGGCAATGGACTTTCATGAAATCCCTTTTTTTATTTTTTTAAATATTTGATTTTTTTTTTGAATTTAGAGACCTTGCAGTCATATTTTGGGTGCAAATGTTGCTAAATCTTCCCCATGGTGGGCACCAAAAACTGTTGGCAAGAAAATTTTTCAGGTGGAAAAACTTGTGGATTTCTTGCCAACGCTCTAGGAATCTAAGTCCCTCTACTTAACCGGTGCAGCTGCCATATGTGCATGCACATGAAAAGGTGGATTTCTGTGGTGGCCTTTCGATCGGGTATCCAACAGGGGCACTCCACCGACCCTGAGGAAAACCTAGCAATTTATTTCTAGGGAAGACTTTTTCTTAAGGTGGGAAAGGGAGCAAGAATAGAAGTAAGAGAACTAATGTTGTAGGTAGAAAATCAAATTCCTGCACACACACTAGTTAGAAACTTCAACACATGCATTTATGGGAAGAAACAACTCTTTGAATAGCAACAAGGCCAAATAGAATTCACTGATCACCAAGTATTAAGAAACCCCTTATTCAAAGAAAGCTAGAAACTCCTTGTATTGATTGCTCAAATCAAATTTGTACATAACGTGAGAATGGAAGAAATTGAAGAGGGGAAGAGAGTAGAAGAAAATGGCTATCTCCTTTGCTTTCTCTAGGCACAATGCACTCTTGAGTCTACAAGATCGATTTCCAACCCTTTGAAATGGGAATGGCGTTACAATTTATAGAAGGAGAGGTGACTTATCATCTTCCTCATGACCTTCCATATGCCTTAATATGACTTAAGACTATTCATATTACACTTTAAATATTTAAGTCCCTTTTTATAATAGCAAGGTGACTTAATTTACATTATGTTTCTAAAGTCACTTTTAAGTGACTTAAAGGCATATCAAAAAGTGCAAACCCCAACGAAGAATTAGAACATTTGAAAGTGAGAGAAATTTGGGGGAAGAGGAGAGGGAAAGAGAGAGAGAATAAGAAGAGGAGATGTCACCCAATAAAGCCCGTTGGTCCCCATTCATGGAAATCTCTGATGCGGCGAAGTTCTGAATGTCCCATTGTGCCAAAACTGTTCTTTGAGCGTGGCTTACTATTTTTAGTAAATGCCCAGATGGGGGACTTACTATTTTTAGTAAGTGTCCATTTTCATTGTTTTCTGCTCTGGATAATCATTCTGACCTTTTGAAGATCTTCAGTGCACACTGCTCTTTCCATAGCCACTTTTGATGAAGACTTACCAAAAATATCAAGCATGTGTAGGAAAACTTACTATTTTTAGAAAAGGTGTTTCCAGTACTTGATTTGTAATGGAACATAATTTTTTTGGACTCTTTTTTTCGTTACAATCACACCCTTCGAATTTCACATAGTTTTGCTCACTAGAATGCCTAGAAATAAATTTTGAAAATTTGACCTAGCAGTGGCTTCGGGCACGAAGCTGCCATGGTGGCCATTAATAGAGATTGAAATTTTTAGGTATGGTTTTTGTCTCTATTTGTAATGAAAAAAACTCCATTGTGATAGGTTTTTTATTTGGAGCTCGTGTGCAAGTTTTTAGCTCGTTTCCATTGCCAGAATGACGGGAAATCCGACGAATGTGAGCCGATGCACGAAGAGAGGATTTTTTTGGAGAAAATTATTCTAGGCACCATTTGACATCTTGTTTGTTTCATCTTTATCATCTTGAAAAATTAAGGATTCTACAAAAAACAACATCTCAATCCGACTTGTATCTTGTGAGATATGAGGATTTTTCGATTAGGTGACTTCATGGTTATCTGGCAAAAACCCTTCACTTTCTCCCCGTTCTTTGTCATTTCACTCCATTTTTCTCTGAGACCTGAATATTTATGTGTATTCATGGTGTGGAGAGTTTATGTAGCCATGTTAGAGCTGGTTCAGAGAAACAATGGTGGACCGGGTGTCTGGACAATCATGCAAGGAGCCATGACAAGGTATGAAGTTGTGGAGGAGAAATGAGACGAATAAAATGACTAAGTGCTGGATTTAAACTTTAAAAACATGCACATGGAGGGGCTTGGAAATTTTTTATGTCCCTAATGTCCCTGATCTCAGGGACATGAGGGACATTAATTTCCATGGTGGTCAAGGCGATGCCATGTGTCCTCAATCTGACGGCAGGGGATTTGCTTGAAAAATGCACCTAGGGGCTGAAAGTCGGTCATATGGGTGTCCAAATGACTCCCCATAAGAGCTGGGAACATTTTTCCATGTATTATGTCCCCCACCTTAGGTACATAAGGGAAATCAGTTTCCACGGTGGTCCTAGATGTGACATGCGGCTCCTGATCCAACGACAGGGAATGGATGCTCCAAAAAGGCACTTAGGGGGTGAAACTCGGTCACGTGGATGTCCAAATGAATCCCCATAGGGGATAGGCACATTTTTCAAGGTATGATGTCCCCCACCTTAGGTGCATAAGGGACATCAAATTCCACGGTGGTCCTGGAGCTGACATGTGGCGCTTGATCCGACAACAGGGAATGCATGTTCCAAATAAGCACCTGGGGGCTGAAATATCAAGTTTGGAGGTGATATGAGGGTCCAAGAGGTCATGTGAGGGCTGAGAGGGATTCAAGGGGTTTGGGTGCACTTTTAAAACCTTGATGTCTCTAACCTTGGGGGACATGAGGGACACAAAATTCCGCCAGGCTCCTGGTGCCGACACGTGTCCTCCCCAAAATTTGGCTAAGTCTTGAACTTGTAACAATGATAACTTGAGCTCCCGATGGAATTTTTTGGAAAAAAATTATATGATAATTACTGGAAATGGCCTTCTAAATCCAATGGTGAGGATATCATGTCTTTATTATTCCATTTGATCCATTAAAAATAGGATTTTTTATTTTGTACTTCACATGTGCCTAACAAAACCTGCTTGCAGACCTGATGTGCCAAAGTGTTGTGAAAAATATTATTTCACCATCATTAGGTCTTGGAATCCTATTTTTGGAGATATATATGTTTTCTTCTAACTCCATTTGGGGCTCCTGAAATCTTATTCTAAAGCCCAATAGTTGCTGTTAGGCCTATGTACCGCCTAGGCTTGTGAACCCTATTTTTTACTCAGACTACTCCAAGTCTTACAAAACTTCCCCAAACCTTCAAAAATTAATGTTCCATAATTTTCTAATGTATTCCATTCACCTCCATGTTGAATTTTTCCCTTCTGTTCTGCAATCCAGGGGGTTGAATCCATTCCTGGGAAGGCCAACGATAGCCCTTCCCAATACTGTCCAAAAGACAACATCTTTTTAGAACTCCCTAAAATCACCTAGGTGGAATGAGTGGAATTTACTAAATCACCTAGGGGGATGGTTTATCATTGATTGGGATGTCATTTAGACTGACTGGATAGAACTAAAATTGCCTACGAATGATAAAACATGAAAATTTCAGCATAGGGGTATAGTTGTCTTTCTAAAAAATTATCAATTTCCTTGTTGCACATTTGCACGAAAAAACTAGGATTAGGTGTCTTTTCCTATAGTCTATTCCAGAGGCTTCATGGTGTCGCATCTATCCCATATACATCTCTTTGGAAATAAGAACATTCTAATTATTTTTCCTAAATGAGTAAGTCAAATGTAAATCCAGAGACAATTTTTATTTTAGACATTTCTTTGCCTACCAACCTTCGGTGTTGACTCTACATCTCTTACTGGTGATAGGAGCAAACACGTCAATGTGTCTACCAGCTGCTAATGGATGGCCTTAGTTCGTGGTCATTTTGTCTTGGGTCTTCCTTGAGGGGATCAATAGGGTATTCATGCACACCCATCGAATGAGCTCTTACCACTCTTGTGTAAATGATGCAAGAAAGAACAAAAAAATACATAATGAGTTAGGAAGTCATAAAATGAAAATCAAAAGAGAAAAAAAAAGCTAACATGGCTAATTAAAAAAGTCAAGAAATGAGTATTAAACATACTCGGATCTCCGGGCATCCATGTAGGCTTAGTGGCTATTGTTGGTGATGTTGCTAGTGGCTACAGCCCCCCCCAAAGCCAGAGGAAAAATTTTGTCTCATCACTAAGTTTTTTCCCCCTCTCCACCTTGAGGAGGTGTCTCCTCTAACACCAAGGGTTCTCTCTCTACACTCACCTTCTCGTGGGCTGCTCTCAACATCTCCTAAGTGTCATGCCACTCAAGGTAGCTCTCCTCCCCGTACATATGGGCTTCCTCACCAGTCTCCACAGCACCCCCTCATCCTCCTCCTTAGTATCCTCCTCTACTGAATCCCCCTAAGGCTCGTTATCTATGTCCTCCTCATAATCAAAGCCTACATCGATAGGCTCATCCTCATCTCTATTGTTAGCAAGAGAGACAACAATCTGGAGTAAAGGTTCTCGTGGGGCACTAGCTTCCCATTGAGCATAGTTCACTCAGCTAAATACAATAGGCACACCATGGGTAACCAATGTCTAACTAGGATCTCCTCTAGGGCCCCTTCGGGCAACTTGAATGGTCCTATAGACTGGTACCACTAGAGGAAGCATATCAATATATGGGAGGTTGAACTACTGAGGGACTCGATCAAATGGATGAGTCTCCAGTCTCTTGGCCCTATTAAGAAACTGAACTATGGAAGAGCATGTTACCATTGTCGTAACCTCCTACCCCCATAGCCCTGTCATGTCCTGGTAAGGTGTGACAACCATGTTTGCACTAGTAAGAGAAGCCACTAGTTGGTGTGGTGTCCTGAGAATTGACGTAGTAATCCAACTAGCCAACCAGAAGGCCCCTGGATCCAACACTAGTACTCCCCTCGCATAGGGAATGAAGCACTCAAATACCTAGCTTATAACAAGAATGGGGTGACTCAGTGACTACCACTGCAATCGGACTACCCTGTATAAGTTGTGGTAGGTAGTCCCCAAGATGTCCACTCTTAAGGTGTACCTATAGCCACGGCCCTCCATCTGTGTGATAATGGGAGCACAACAACATAAGATGGTGTCACCTACCTTGTCCCCGATCAATTGCAAGGACATGATATCCATAATGGCTCTCTAGATGATAGGAATAGGAGCAATGGAAATGAACTGGACCTTCATCCTCTTCTTCGAACTGGATGAGAAAATGATGTCTCCCATATATGTGGCCCACTGTGTCATCGCTGCCCTAGATCCATTTGTCTCTAGAGTCAATATCCTCCCAAGAATCTGGAGCCTGACGATACGGTATACATCCTCAAGAGTAATGGTCCACTAACCCCTAATGCTTGGATAATGGAAGGTGTTCCGATCTGCATCCTAGTAGGAAAATAAATCACAAAGAATGTGACTTGTAGGAATGACATGGGGAACTCATTCTATCCGCCACATGCCTACCCTCTGTAAAATGTCCATGTTATTCTGGGTCAACTGATCTAGAATCCCAGGGAGTGAATCACACTCTCTCTCTCGACTCCAGCATATATACTGCTCCTGCATTCGCTAAATCATGGAAAAAGAGAAATTTAGTAATGTATATAAAATGATAAGCTCATCAAAAACATAACAAAACATTAAAAATCTGAAAAAATCCAAGCTAATGCATGATTTAGTCATTCTATTCAGAACCACTGCCCTGTCCTGGGTGGCGGTCCTAAGCCAATTTTCCAAATGTACCCTTAACCCTAAAAAATGCTAAAAAATGTAAAATAATACCATTTTTGACAAAATAAAAGAGTGTCCTATGGGTGCCCCCCTAGAGACTCATTTAAGCCAAATTTTTTTGAAAATAATCCCCCCTAGGTAAACTTTTCAACGTTATTACATTTTAGGTATAAAATGACAAAAGCAAAAATAACCAACCTTAGACCACACCCGTTGATCTCCCACTCATGGAGGCATGATCAGTATCCCAAAATTGTAATTTTTGTTGTATTCTCATTGGAAATGGTCACCATGGGTCCAGAGCTCCAAATTCACCAAATCAAATATGCGCAAATGAATTGAAAAATGAGTTTCTTTTATATATATATATATATATATATATATATATATATATATCTTGTTTTGACCTTGTTTTGAGTGAATGTTTTTCAAGGCTGGAGCATAGGCACAGGTATATTTCTATATCCCCGCAAAAATTGGAAGTCCTCTTGTCATTTTAATTTAGTGTTTGTTTTTCAATATTTTATCTATCTACACTTGAATCTTCTACTCTCTTATAGGTGGCGGGAGCTTGGACGACGGTGTTTTGACATGTGGGCATGTCAGGTATAGGTTATAACTCCCCATTTCGGGAATGCCATACTGAGATTCTATGTTTTATGCATTTTCATGGTTAATACTCTTCTCCAAGGGGGCAATATGTACGCACCAAAAATTACACGTGCTATATTGTCGGAAAACGGTTACAAGAACCCCTAATGATGATTAAAAGTCATTTGAAGAAGGTGTTCGAGCTCAAAAAATCATTCGCAGTGTATATTTGTAGCCTATACATCCTTACTTAGCCTCCCCATGCTTTTTTCCATCTCCTCGCCTCTTTCTGTACATGTTACGGCATTTAGTGCCAGGACCACCACCCTTCCTGGATGGCGGTTCTGAAACTACAACCCAGGTAAGGCGGCAGTCCTAAAACCACCGTCCTGCACATGGTAGCAGACCTGCCCACTTTTTCCAGATTCCGTCATGCGTGTTTCTAACATGTGACATTTCACTTAACTTCAATTTTAGGACGCATCCATGAGCCAAATTATCTAAAATTAGTTTTGATTGCTTAATTCTCCTTCTCTCTTCTATTTTAAAATAGATTTAACTAGTTAGAACTGCTGGTTCTTTCCTTGTGCATGAAGGCACCTCCCAACCCCAATTGTTATATATTCCATGCTTGTGTTCAAGAAAATGGCCTTAGAATTTTTTTATATCTTGCATTGTATCTCTACCTCAATCTTGCTAGGAATTTCATAGCCAAGTTCACATCTCTTATGCTATCTCCCTTCTACCTGCATTGCCACCAGACTTCCTTCAAGTTGCCATTGCTCGTGCATCTTTTTTTGTTGTTATACTTGCATTCCCAATTCCTTGGACTCATATGGACACTCGAAGAAAGAAATGAACAAACTGAGGGGAAAGATACAGATACAACTAGATTTTCCAAAGCTCTTGCTCATCCATGTTGGAGTTGTGTGTTTTTCTTCTTTATTTATCGAATTGTCAATTTCAAAATCGGTAGTTTCAATTACATATCAAATCAAGTAGAGAAATTGTTCATTAAAATTAATTAGGCAATCACAAATAGATCAAATCATTAGGAAGCTCTCTCTTTGACATTACCATGGAAGTTGTGAAGAACAATAGCTCTTCTAGGTTATGATTTGTTCTTTACATTTGAGGTAGGGTTTATAGGTTTTTTTATTATATTAGATTAGTTGTTTTAGATTTAAATTCACAAATCCACACAAGTAATTATCTACATCCAGCTAATCATTTGTATTTATTTTTTATTAGATTAGATGCATTGCTTGAAAACAGAAAGAACAAAAACATTTATTTTTTCTAGATTAGTTTCCTTTCATTTTCTTTGTTCCAATATATTGTGAAAATGCCAAAACATAGATTAGATTTATTTTTATAGTTAGCTTGTGTTACAAAAATTATTCCAATTCTATTTACATGACCATTAATGGTCTGCAACAGGAAAATTCTTACAGTGTTAAACCCCTCGGTCCCCAACCCAATGGGCTGGAATTGATATCTGACATCGACACAAGTTTTTGTTTAACAGTTTTGCACACACCCACAACATTTTATGAGAAAATAGAACTAAACACATTAAAAATCATTTCTAATCAAGCCTACAATTATTAAACTACTCCTTGAAACAAGGTTTGATTATGCGCATGACTATACAAGCACCACAACCTCCACGAGTATTTGGTTGTGATCCCCAAGTCCCATAACCCAACGGACCTGCTAACCAATTGGATATTGACACTATTTTGCGTACACTAGTATTTAGGTCATCAACACTTCTACCAAATATCATTGCATAATTTTCCGTATTGAACATAGCATTTGATCAGGCAAAGACTTTCTAGACTAGACCATAAAATACCGTATAGTGTCTGCAGCTTCATCATGCCTCACACTCTACTTCTATGACCTTGTTTGGAAATCTATACAAGGCACTTGCAAGTCACTTCCCATGTGTTCAACAACCAATAAATGGAATCTCAGTAGAACTCGACATTGATTGAAGTCTTCGAGAAGCTATCATATCTGATTGATCCATCACACCACTTCAGGTTAGGAGAGCATCCTTTTCCTTAGACTCGTAGATCCTGCTATTGCGAGTAGAAGTTATTAGATTTCCCAATTAGCTTGTTTTTCACTACCTCATCCACATCCACTTCCATTCCAGACTGGCTATCTCGACATGACCTCGAGAGGTCGGGTGTGAAGAAGGTCACATACTAATTTTTTGTCATACAGTCATCCTTGTTCCTGCCCTTTGATCAGGTTTGTAACGAGCTTCTAGAAAAATAAACTTTCTCCTCAATTTGATATTTATTGAATTCAAAATATTTTGCTACAATTCAAAAATACGGAACTCTTAACCCTAATTACATTCTCTCTTTTATATAAAAAGATTCCTAGTCTCTCCATGAGACAATAATTCTGAATTACTACTTCTAAATCTAACTAACTATTTGAACTAATCAATTCCATTGATTCTTGGTAATACATTAATGGCAGGAATAATTCATAGGTGTTTGATCTAGAAGAATTTATAATAATTAAAGAGGGTATCCATGATTGCATCCTTTAAGGAGTTAATCACCCCTACAAGATTCTGCAAATCATAACTGATCGAAGAAATTGAAGCGATGGTGATTCTTCAGTCATTATTTTTTCACTCTTCTTGTGGCTTGAATGTTGATTGATAAATGGAAATGAGTCATGGTAGAAAAATATGTTTCCAGCTAGAATTCCATAATCTAAGTTATCTGCATGCATGCTTGTGTCACCTAAGATTTGGGGGATCATTTTTTATGAGTTGGACGCTTTAATGTACTATCCTTAGGCCTTTATCGATGAGGATGAGAGTCCTACTCCAATACCCGAACCATAGTCATGTGCTAACATATGAAACAGAGTCCTATGCCAGCGTATGTACTAAGCCTTGTGCTTAATATAATAATTCAACATATGAACTTTTTGCACACATAATTAATGTTTATCCATATCGTATTCAAGCCATTTATACACAAGAATTAACAAGGTGAAACATCAAAATTACACCCAAAAATTTCCCATTAACATAGTAAGTAGTAAATATAAAGTATGTATGCGTCCATCATGCATAATAATATAAAAATTAGTATAGGTTATGACATGGCTTAAACATAATTCCACAAGGTTTATCATGACAAAAATGGGGCTCATCAGTCTTTTTATTTTATATTTGTTTGAACATTTAGTAGTCTTCATCAGTTTGGTGAGCTAGCTGGCCAAGTTGACCCTATTTCAAACATTCAACACTCAAACTCCCCCCTTTATTGATAGCATTAAAAGCAGTGACCTCGCCACGAAATTTTAAATGTTTCCTAGGTCTTTTCAAACACAACAAATTATTAAGGAGTGAAAAGGAGAAATTATTATTTACAGCTACCATTTTTACTGCATGGTCCCATGAAATGGTGGGTAAGCCTAGAAAGAGGTAAAAAGCTACTTGCACTCAAATGATCATAACTCCTTCTTTTCTTAGCCAAATTGCACAAAATTGGACTCATTGGAATATTTGATCCATTTTATTCACTTAAAAAATAAAATGAATATTTGATGTAGTTTTGGTGGTGTAAAATGTAGAAAATGATCCCATTTTCATATAATTACCTCGAAGTGGTTGGGAATGTAATAAATGAGCATAGGCAACCATTTTTCTTTTGCTACAAGTTACAAGACAACAAGGGATGGATTTTTTAGGTCTCCCATCATGGTTAACAACCACTTATAATACTTTTTAAGTAGCTGGAAACGGAATTTCGATAATTGCAAATTTTCTCTCTTCTCCCTCATCTTCTATAAATTGTAGTGCCCTCTCGTTTTAGAGCAGGGGGATTCTCATTGTAACAAAACTCTCTCAAAATTGTTTTAAAACACTAATGTTCTACAGACATTCGTTTTGGACTTATTGCATGATGATATAGGTCTTTTTATTTAATTGTAATGGACTGTGTGTACTAATAAAGTAATAGACTTGAGTTAGTGGATATCTTTCTTCTCTTGCTTGTATTTGTTGTATTCTCTTACCTCTCTATTTTAGATGCACATGTGTTGTGTCTATTTTATTCATTTTGGAGGATTTATAATTGTTTTTCCTCCATGGAAATGGAAATGGAAATGTGAGTGTTTTTTTTGAACTGTGGTGATTATTTTCACCCTCTTTGCTTTGCATTTCCTTCCATTTTCACTCATTGGAGTGATTTTCCACACCCTTATCTTGGTGCATCACCTATTTTAATGTGGATTTATTTTATTTTCATGTTATTCCTCTCTCCCTGGCCCCTTAGAATTCATTGGTTAGGATTAGTTAGCATATTTCCCTTCACTAGGTCTAGTTATTATATTATGTCTTTATTATTCCATTTTATCCTTGAAAAATAGGATTTTTGATTTTTTACTTCACCTGTGCCTAAGAAAAACTGCCTGTAGACTTGATGCGCCAAAGTGTTGTGAAAAATATTATTTCACCATCATTAGGTCTTGGAATCCTATTTTTGGAGATATATTTTTTTGCTCCTAACTCCATCGGGAGCTCCCAAAATCTTCTTCTGAAGCCCAGCAGCTGCTTTAGGCCTATGTACCGCCTAGGCTTGTGAACCCTGTTTTTTACTCAGACTGCTCCAAGTCTTGTGAAACTTCCCCAAACCTTAAAAAATAATTTCCATGATTTTATAAGGTATTCCATTCACCTCCATGTTGAATTTATCCCTTTTGTTCCACTCCAGGGGGTTGAATCTAGTCTTGGGAAGGCCAACGACAGCCCTTCCCAATACTGCTAGAAGATAGAATCTTTTTAGAACTCCCTAAAATCACCTAGGTGGAATGAGTGGAATTTCCTAAATCACCTAAGGGGATGGTTTATCATTGGTTGGGAGGTCATTTAGACTAACTGGATAGAACCGAAATTTCCTATGAATGATAAAACATGAAAATTTCGGCATAGGGGTATAGCTATCGTGCTAAAAAACTATCAATTTCCTTATTGCACATTTACACAACAACACTAGGATTAGGTGTCTTTGCCTATAGTCTGTTCCATAGGCTTCATGGTGTTGCATCTATCCCATATACATCTCTTTGGAAATAAGAACATTCTAATTATTTTTCCTAAATGAGTAAGTCAAATGCAAATCCAGAGACAATTTTTATTTTAGACATTTCTTTGCCTACCAACCTTCGGTGTTGACTCTACATCTCTTACTGGTGATGTAGGGTTGGGAAAGGAGGGAAATGCCCTTACTTTCCTCAGTATTTTCCATAGTGATGAGCTTGTGCATCCTACTGGTAGCATGGGGCAAGGTATGGGGGGTCTCTTTGACAAATTTTAAAGTTAGAAATGATCCATTAAAATGTTATGAAACTGCAAGTCGAAAACAAAGTTAAATGTCTATAATTCCAAGAGAGTTCAAAACCCTAAAACCATATTTTTCCAACCAAGTGGCCATCTACGAATCTAATTCTTGATAAACTGGAAAGAAAATCACATTTTAAACTAAGAAGTATCTTCAGTAGGGTAAGGTTGTAATGTCTCAATTTGGTTCTGTCAAATCCTTGTCTTTCCCTCATCATTACCATTCAACAATTTTTTGTAACTTGTGCCCTTCCTAGCTCTTGGTGTTGAGACCTCACATCTTGCTAGTTACGTGGAGTCAGGAGTGGAGCAGGTTAATTTTCTTATCATATCATTGTGTCATCATGTTTTTCCAAGACAATACGAAGTATCAAAGATTGCTTAAAGAAACTAAAGTTCAAAATCACATTGTGCTTAAATTATCATATATAAGCATTATAAAATACAAAAACAAATCATTCTATTATCATTCACACCGATTGCATGTATTCTAAATGAAAAATGGAAATTCTAAAACATATAGAGTACAAATGAGAGATAAAGCAAAAGAAAGTAAACTCATATACCATGGATTACCAAACCCAAAAAAAAAGTCTTTATATATCATGGTGTGTCATAATTTTGTACAATGCCATCATGGACTAGGCGTGGTCAAAACACTCATAATGAGCTCAAAATATTTTAAAAAAAACACATAATTTCTGACAAAATGGAAATAAAGAAATAAGAGGCCTAATGGCCTATCCATCCCTATGGGATCCATCATATGGTGCATGACCACATTTAGGGCTCGTACTAGAGTTACGAAGATGATGATAATGGACTGAATGGTGTGAGTGCTCATGGTGGTGGCTGTCAGCTGTGGTCCCATTGCGGGAGTGGCTCCGCCTCATCAAGAACTCGACAGTCTCATATCCATGTACCTAGGTACAAAGGGAGGTCACAACCTCTACTATCCTCCAGATAGGAGCAAACACGTTAATGTGTTTACCAGCTACCAATGGATGGCCTGAGTTCGTGGTCAACTTGGATCTGGTCATCCTCGAGGGGATCATTATGGTATTCATGTACACCCATCAAATGAGCTCTTGCCACTCCTGTGTAGATGATGCAAGAAAGAAAAAAAAATACATAATGAGTTAGGAAGTCATAAAACAAAAATCAAAAGAGAAAACCAAAGCTAACATGGCTAATTAAAAAAGTCAAGAAATGAGTATCAAACATACTCAGATCTCTGGGCATCCATGTAGGATCAGTGGCTACTGCTACTAATGTTGCTGGTGGCTACATGCCTTCCCAAAGCTAGAGGCAAAATTTTGTCTCATCACTAAATTTTTTCCCCCTCTCCACCTCGAGGAGGTGTTTCCTCTGAGACCAAGGTCTCTCTCTCTCTACACTTGCCTCCTCATGATCTACTCTCAACATCTCCTGAGTGTCATGCCACTCAAGGTAGCTCTCATCCCCCTACCTACAGGCTTCCTCACCAGTCTCTGCATCACCCCCTCATCCTCCTCCTTAGTCTCCTCTTTAAATGACTCCCCTAAGGCTCGTTTTCTATGTCCTCCTCATAATCAAAGTCTACATAAATAGGCTCATCCTCCTCTCTATTGTTAGCAAGAGTGACCAAAATTTGGAGTAAATATTCTCATGGGGCACTAGCTTCCCATTGAGCATAGACCACACAACTAACTACAATAGGCACACCATGGGTAACCACTGTCTAACTAGGATCTCCTTTAGGGCCCCTTCAGGCATCCTGAATGGTCCTATAGACCGGTACCACTGGAGGAATCATATCAATATATGGGAGGTCGAACTACTGAGGGAATCGATCAAATGGAAGAGTCTCCAGTCTCCCGGCCCTATTAAGAAACTGAACTGTGGAAGAGCATGTTACCATTGTCGTAACCTCCTACCCCCAGAGCCTTGTCATGTCCCGGTAGGGTGTGACAACCATGTTCACACTAGTCAGAGAAGCCACTGACTGGTGTGGTGTCCTAAGAACTAACATAGTCATCCAACTAGCCAAGCAGATGGCCCCTAGATCCAACACTGGTACTCCCCTCGTGTAGGGAATGAAGCACTCATATACCTAGCTTATAACAAGAATGGGGTGACTCAGTGACTACCACTGCAATCAGAATACCATGTATAAGTCATGGTAGGTAGTCCCAAAGATGTCCACTCCCAAGGCGTACCTATGGCCATGGCCCTCCATCTGTGTGATAATGGGAGCCCAACAGTATAAGATGGTGCCACCTACCTTGTCCCTAATCAATTGCAAGGACATGATACCCATAATGGCTCTCTGGATGATAGGAATATGAGCAATGGAAATGGACTAGACCTTCATCCTCTTCTTCAAACTGGATGAGAAAATGATGTCTCCCATATATATGGCCCATTGTGTCATCACTGCCCTAGATACTATTGTCTCTAGAGTCAATATCCTCCCAAGAATCTAGAGCCCGACGATACAGTATACATCCTCAAGAGTAATGGTCCACTCACCCCTAATGCTTGGATAACGGAAGGTGTTCCGATATGCATCCCAGTAGGAAAATAAATACAAAGAATGTGACTTGTAGGAGTGACATGGGGAACTCATTCTATCCACCACATGACTATACAAGTGCCACAATCTCCACGAGTATTTGGTTGTGATCCCCAAGTCCCACAACCCAACATACCTGCTAACCAATTGGATATTGACGCTAGTTTTTGTACACTGGTATTCAGGTCATCGCCACTTTTTCTAGATATCATTGCACCATTTTCTGTATTGAACATAGCATTTTATCAGGCTAAGAATTTCTAGACTACACCATAAAATATCACATAGTCTCTGCGGCTCCATCATGCCTCTCGCTCTACCTCTATGTTCTTGTATGGAAATCTATACAAGGCACTTGGAGGTAACTTTCCACGTGTTCAACAACCAATAAATAGAATCTCGGTAGAACTCAACATTGATTGAAGTCTTCGAGAAGCTATCATATCTGATCGATCCATCACACCACTTCAGGTTAGGAGAGAATTCTTTCTTAGACTCGCAGATCCCGGTATTACGTGTAGAAGTTATTAGATTTCCCAATTAGCTTGTTTGTCACTACCACATCTGCATCCACTTCTATTCCAGACTGGCTATCTTGAGATGACCTCGGGAGGTCGGGTGTGAAGAAGGTCACATGCTGATTTTTTGTCGTACAGTCACCCTTGTTCCTGCCCTTCGATAAGGTTTGTAATGAGATTCTATAAAAATAAACTTTCTCCTCAGTTTTATATTTATTGAATTCAAAATATGCTGCTACAATTCTAAAATACAGAACTCTTAACCCTAATTACATTCTCTCTTTTATATAAAAAGACTCTTAGTCTCTCCATGAGACATAGTAATTATGAATTACTACTTCTAAATCTAACTAACTATTTGAACTAATTAATTCCATTAATTCTTGGTAATACATTAATGGGGGGAATAATTCAAAGGTGTTTGACCTAGAATAATTTATAATAATTGAAGAGGGTATCCATGATTGAATCCTTGAAGGAGTCAATCACCCCTAGAATATTCTCCAAATCATAACTGATCAAAGAAATTGAAGTGATGGTGATTATTCAATCATTATTTTTTCGCTCTTCTTGTGGCTTGAATGTTGATTGATAAATGGAAATGATTCATGGTAGAAAAATATGTTTCCAGCTGGAATTCCAAAATCTAAATTATTTGCATGCATGCTTGTGTCACCTAAGATTTGGGGGATCATTTTTTATGAGTTGGACACTTTAATGTACTATCCTTAGGCCTTTATCAATGAGGATGAGAGTCTTGCACCAATACCCGAACTATATTCATGCGCTAACATATGAAATAGAGTCCTATGCCAGCGTATGTACTAAGTCTTGTGCCTAATATAATAATTCAACATATGAACTTTTTGCACACATAATTAATGTTTATCCATATCTTATTCAAGCCATTTATACACAAGAATTAACAAGGTGAAACATCAAAATTACACCCAAAAATTTCCCATTAACATAGTAAGTAGTAAATATAAAGTATGTATGCATCCATCATGCATAATAATATAAAAAATTATATAGGTTATGACATGGCTTAAACATAATTCCACAAGGTTTATCATGACAAAAATGGGGCTCATCAGTATTCTTATTTTATATTTGTTTGAACATTTAATAGTCTTCATCAGTTTGGTGAGCTAGCTGGCCAAGTTGACCCTATTTCAAACATTCAACACTCAAATTCCCCCCTTTATTGATAGCATTAAAAGCAGTGAGCTCACCTGGAAATTTTAAATGTTTCCTAGGTCTTTTTAAACACAGAACAAATTATTGAGTGAAAAGGAGAAATTATTATTTATAGCTACCATTTTTATTGCATGGTCCCATGAAATGGTGGGTAAGCCTAGAAAGAGGTAAAAAGCTACTTGCACTCAAATGATCATAACTCCTTTTCTCAGCCAAATTGCACAAAATTGGACTCATTGGAATTGTTGATCCATCCTATACACTTAAAAAAATAAAATGAAGATTTGATGTAGTTTTGGAGGTGTAGAATGTAGAAAATGCTCCCATTTTCATATAATTACCTCGAGGTGGTTGGGAATGTAATAAATGAGCATGGGCAACCATTTATCTTTTGCTACAAGTTACAAGACAACAACGGATGGATTTTTTAGGTCTCCCATCATGGTTTACAACCACTTATGATACTTTTTAAGTAGGTGGAAAGGGAAATTTGATAATTGCAAATTTTCTCTCTTCTCCCTCATCTTCTATAAATTGTAGTTCCCTCTCATTTGAGAGTGGGGGGATTCTCTTTGTAACAAAACTATCTCAAAATTGTTTTAGAACACTAATGTGCTACATACCTTCATTTTGGACTTATTGCATGATGATCTAGGCCTTTTTATTTAATTGTAATGGACTGTGTGTACTAATAAAGTAATAGACTTGAGTTAGTGGATATCTTTCTTCTCTTGCTTGTATTTGTTGTATTCTCTTACCTCTCTATTTTAGGTGCACATGTGTTGTGTCTATTTTATTCATTTTGAAGGGTTTATAATTGTTGTGCCTCCTTGGAAATGGTAATGTGAGTGTTGTTTTTGAACTGTGGTGATTATTTTCACCCTCTTTGCTTTACATTTCCTTCCATTTTCACTCATTGGAGAGATTTTCCACACCCTTATCTTGGTGCATCACCTATTTTAATGTATATTTCTTTAATTTTCATGTTATTCCTCTCTCCTTGGTCCCTTAGAATTCATTGGTTAGGAGTAGTTAACATATTTCCCTTCACTAGGTCTAGTTATTATATTAGTTTGGGAAGAGAAACCAACCTTCTATGGAGGTTCATATCAAGTATTAGGTCCCACAACTTGAGGTAAGGTACCCATGTTATCCAGTCAAACTAATTACCTTAACACACTTACATGCTAGGAAATCAGAGGGTGTTGTCATTTTGAGATAACAATCCCCTCTGGGTGCCTTAGACCTATTTGTACTTACTCGCTCCTTTTTGGGTCTTTTCTAGTTGTTGGGAATCCTTATCTCTTATGGGTAATCCTTTTAGTGATCAATTATGAAATTCAAATAAGGGAAGCATAGAAATACAATGTTATGGGATCAAATTAAGGGACCAAAGTCTAATCATCTATTATCACAACCTAAGGTTACATCCACAAAGCATTTAAGAGCATCATTGCATCCTTATAGTGTTATTCAAGGGACAAGGATTGGTTATTCTGTATACACACGTAGGAGGGGAGGTTCATTTTTCCATGCACATATCTATTTATATCTAATTATTTCTCGTTATCACATGTGTCACACATAGGAGCCACCTAGGTCACGATTATTCACACACACACATATAAATACATTGGGTTTGAGATGTAGTAAAATGCTCAGTCGTATGATCACTAGTTTGATAGTTGAGGATAGTTTGACCCTTCATTTACATATTTTTATTTTTGGGATTTGATGTGTTTTGGGGTTTTGTAGGTAATATCTTTATTGTAGGTTATCAGTGACATCAATGATCATTGTGTGACTTTCTAGTGACAGGAATTGAGGATCACTGATAACCTCATGATGCTACAAAATTTAAAATGAGTCAAAAAAGAACATGCCTAAGATCTTGGAGAATCACCCAGAAAAAGGGTCTTGTTCAATGGAGAGGCTGATAAAATTAATTCCAATTGACCACAGTCATCTAGGAAGGCCAAGGTCTGTACTTTTGTTCACCTTTGAAGATGCAAACCAACCTCAAGAGTGTTCACGATCTGATGATCCAACGGAGAACAAATCTAATTCATTGATCGATTACAACATTAACTAAAACACTGATAGCTAAAAATAGCTAGGCCAACACTTTGCATGATTATGTTACCTCTTTTTCTATTTCTTGCATTAGCCACTACCTACCTCGGATTTGGTTTTCTTAATACTAGCTATGGCAGTGCCAAGAATGTATAATATCACAAGCCCCACATGTATTCTCTACCAATTGGGGAAAGATTGAGTCCATCACAAAAAATCAAAGAGTTCTCCTCCTGGTTATTGGAGCCTGTATTGCATTCTGAATACATGGGTCAACTCAAAAATTCATCAGGCACATTTGCGGGTAAATTTTTAGACTCGTTCTATCTTTGCTCTAGTTTTGCTTTCTCCTATGTCAGGTCTTGCACATGATACATGACAGAGGAAGTTTGTGGCAATTTCATCAATGTTTGTAGAAGTTTTCTGGGTAATTTACTAGATTACCTATACCAATATTTGTTGGTCAGCGTGAGGTCTGCAGCACATGTGATTCAGGGATTGTTTAAATATTATAATTCTAAAAAAATTATAGACCCTATGAATACTAGCTACCCAATGGAATCTAGTATTAATAATTCTTCCCATGTGGTGGATAACTAGGTCAGCAAACAGGAAACCAAACAGGGAACTCAGGGGAATTCATCCACCAGACAAACTGATTTCATTCTCGAAACTGGCCATCCTACCATTGATGCAGAAAATCGTGGTTATCAAGAAGTGCGTGATCAAATTGTAGCAGAAAATAAGGAGGATTCAACATTTTCTGAAGAGAATGTATCAGAGGGCTCACATTCCTCCTCTCGAGAAATGATGGAAGCCCAAAAATTCCATTTGAATGCAGAGACAGTGGTAATACCAGTTAAACAAGACACCTTCAATGCCCCTACTACCATGTTAGGTTTGGAGCATAAATCCTCGTGGATTCTTTGTAATTTTGTTACAATTGCAGTAATTATGTTGGTTTCAATTTTTTGTGGAAGTCTCTACTTAGGGTGGGGTAGTGACCATGAAATGAAGGGAACAAAGAAAAGGAACACAGAATCAAAGGAGGAGGAAGCAATTTGAAGGTTCAAGTACAATGACACATGACTTAGGATGTATGGTTGAAGAAATAAAGGCTTGAGGATTCGAACTCAAGACGTATGGTTGAATATTATTAAAAAGGAAAACAAAGGATTGGAATTAACCAAAAGTCAGTATCCGAGATGTGTTACTTATATGAAAATGGAGAGCATGTAAATGGACAAGGAAAAGGGTGATGACGAGTCAGAGAGGTGGCGAACGATTCAGAAAATATCTAGCGTCCCGGTTTTTCTTTGGTATTTTATGATTAGATATTTTCACTCACTCCATTCGAATGAGGGTTATCCTGTTTATTTAAATCTAATAAGGAGACACCTGTCTCCTATGGAATGAATAAATTTGTAATGCAATATGGCTGTAGTGACTTGGAGCACAACTTCCCTCCATCATATTTTTATCATAGTTTTCTTTCTTTTGTGCAAGTAAAAGCAAACTAATTAATGTTTAACTAAAAAAAATTAATGAATTATTAATTGGTTCAATTTGTGGTAATATATAAAGTTTAATATATTTATGTGGATAGGGGCTTTATTGCTTTTACTTGGGCTATCAACCGTATGTAGTTTGTTTTCGTCACGAAGTGACCATCAACTTCATCTCAGTGGTTCCTGTTGGATTCGTGGGTTGGCGAAGTTATTGTAAATGGAGCTAGAGGAACAATCACTGACATTATCTACGATGCATCAATGCCACCACCATCATTATATTTATTTGTTGTTGTGAAATTTTATAGATACAACGACCCATGTTGGGATCCCTCCAACCCATTACATATTCTGATACCCCCTATTTTGAGTGGGAATCGAAGAACATTGCCAATTAACATGGCTTGGGAATTAACTATCCACAAGTCCCAGGGACTTACTTTGCATAGAACAGTCATCGACATTAGAACCACTGAAAGGTAGGTTTTGACATTCATGTAACTTTCTCCAGAGTTCCCTCACTTGAAAATCTGTGCATTTCACCTCATTTTTCATTCAAAAGGTACTAAAAAATGGAAAACGTACCAACACTTGGAGCAAGAAGAAAGGAGGATTCAAGGCTATTATCCTTCAACCCTTCACAAATAATACCCTCTACTTTGATAGCTCCTCCACCACTATTTTACTCAACAATTCTTGTCTCCAAAGCGACATTGGTGTTCAAGGGGTATCAAATGTATTCATATTTACTGAAAATAAAATTTCCCACAAAAGGTTACCATTCATGATATAAAATATGCAAATGTATGTGTTTAGTTCACATGTCGTGATATAATTTTTTGCAACTTTATATGTACAAATTTGTAATAAATTTAAATGTACACATACAACCTTTCAATGTAATGTTTCATGTATATTCCTACACTACCACTATCAATCACACGCATTATCGAGTGTACAAAAAAGATTTTTCTAGCAGAAGACCAATCAAACAACTGATGCAACACTAACACAATTACCCCAAAATAAATACAAACCACATTAACTAAAAAAGTAATTAACTATCCAAAACGGTATCAAATGTATTCACGTTTAGAGTGAAAAAAATTGGCCACAAACGACTACCACTCATGATATAAAATCTACACATGCATGAAAGCCTTCATGTATTCATGCTAAGTTCAAATAAAATAGTCCACAAAACGCTACCATTCATGATATAAGATTTGAAATTGTATATGTACGAATTTGTAGCAAATTTGAATTGAAGAGATGATACCTTTAATGAAGTGGTTCATCTATATTTCTACACTTACAAAATAACACTTTTCAACATACATGTTCAATTTTTCCTTTTTACTATTGCTCGCTTCTTTATGTAAACCAACAACAGCGTATTTTTAATATCTTCTTCATTATATTTGCATACAAACACCTATAATTTTAAAATTCCAAGAAAGAAGCATGCAATTTATAGTTGTTTCCATCCAAAGCTTTATACATTTTATCACTTTTTTGCATATTGAATTTTTTTCAGGGTTAGACCTCATGTTTGCACTTTTTAAATGAAGTGGTTCATCTATATTTCTACACAACCAAAATCAACTTCAGTTACAAAAGTAATAACTACCCCTCTAAATCAAATAACTTATACCGTTCGGCGTTCACATTGCATTGTACACATGTCATTGCTAATTTTTGGTACAACTACAATAAAAAAATTTAATGAGCACACACTTATGGTATGGAAGATTTAAACTATTCAACATTCTTATTCAAACCCTTCCTAATTAAAAAATGCATTATTTAATTACTTATAATCTATGACAAGTGTTATTTATGATGTGCTTTAAATGTTAAATTGTTTAAATTAAGCGGCAAAAATAAATAACCTTTATCTGTTACAAATTGACCGATAATATCTTTTCTAGGAAAGATTGAAAAATAAATCTTTTTAGAACTACGAATTAGACGGTACTTTATGACTGTCATGAACATAACACCTCCATGCTATTAATGTGAAGTATCAGTGTATTAGAATCCAAAAGTATTAAACATACTCTCTCCATGTTTGATATTTCTCCTATACCATCTTCCATACTAACTTGCTAACCTTTTTTGGAATTTGTAATTTAACTAAATGAAAGACAAGAATGGTGCAGTTAATCACGTGGTTCACCTTCTCTCCTACCCTTCAATGCTGAACACTATAGGTAAATATATTTAATCTCCATATATTAGCGGGGATTAAAATTTTGGTAAGGTTAATTAATTTTCATGTTTAATTTACGTATTTTGAGGTTTGAATTATTTTTCTTTAATTATTTGTTTTAATTTCCATGTTCTATTTGCATATTTTGAGATTTGAGTTGTTTTTTTGGATGTATTTGTTTTATTTTTTTGGATTCATTAATTTTGTGCTGGTTTTGAAGAAAATGTTTAGATTTAGAAATAAGCTTCTAACTTTTTTTACTATATGTGCTCTAAGTGTTAGTGTATTTATTTCATTTCAATTTTGCTTTTTATTTAATTGACAATATTGATATTTAGTTACTTTTACATGTTATTTAATTCACAAATGTTCACAGAATTGATACTATTTCGATGCTTGAGTTGTTTTTCTTTCATGTATTTGTAAAGAACATATTCATGTTTATTGTTTTTGAAGTATTTTGGGTTCATCAACTCAACTGTATATTTTTAGAAATAGGGGATGTTAAATTTGTCCATAGTTTTGAAGAATATATTTATATTTACATATAGGTTTTTATGTTTTATTTTATTATGTTTACTCAAGTGTTTGTGCTTCTCTATAACCACATTTATGAAATGTGGATGAAATATGCTAGGTTTCTATTATACCTCATTTGGATTTTCCTGCTAATTAGTTGAAACAATACACGATTGATTGGACCAATTACTACAATTCTCTTATGCTAAATTTAGTTGAAATAGGTTGTAAGCATTGAGAGAATTAGTATTTTGTGTGCCTTTAATTTTGGGTAAATAACGGGGTTATATTTTGACTTCATTTAGACTTTGAGAAAAGGTTGAATTAAGGGACATGCCTTAAATGGGATAATAAATTGACTTTAAATAAATTTTTAGGTATTGTAGAAGATGTCTATTTGTTGAGGTTTTTAATATGTAAAAATATTTATGTTCAATAGGTTTTGATTTATATTGTTTTGATGTAAATATTGTCTAAATTTATACAGAAAATATAAAAAAGTTTGCACAAAATTTATATTTCTTCAATGACGCACTATATATATTTTAGAAATGGCCGATTAAGGGTATTTAATGTTCACGACCACTTGGTAACTTTTAGTTTACTCTCAAAAGGCTCATGACCACATCCATGGAATTAATTAGTTATGCGTTTTGACATGTATTATTACCAATTATTTCTAGTTTTGGAAACAATTTGTGTTTTGCTTTGATGGTAAATAGATTAATGAATTTCATGTTCAAATTTTTTTATAACCAGTTTTCACAATTTTTTATTAATGAGCAATTACACATGAGATGGAAACTACAACGAGAGGGTAATAACGTTAAGCTTGTTAAAGTTGTTAAGTTTGTTAGAATTGTATTTTGGAGTCAAATATATGTTATTCAAAATTGTTTTCCATTAAAGAGGATAAATTTTTTGTCTCATATGTATTGAGATATTACAAAATAATTGGCTCATAATTTAAAGCTACATTTTTTGGACAGGCCTTTGTTTATAATTTGTTGTATGTGTATAACTTACTCTAAAGCTCCTATTTTCATTAAGCATATTGTGAAGGTTGTGGAGTTTGGATTTACACCTTCCAATCACATTTGCTTCAAAGTTTCACAAGCCTTTTCAACATATCCATTTTGTGCATACCCTTCCATCATAGCAATCCATGAAATCACATGTGGTTAGGTTTCGCTCTGGAATGAAAACATCTAACTCAACCTTAAATATCAAAAATGGTGAAATGCCCTCTCGCGCCAGTGCCCATTGTTAAGAACCGGTGAGAACTGGTTTTAGGGCTTATATCCCATTACAGGCAGTGGGTTTGGAGATCTTTTGTTTTGCTGGGTACGTATTTTCTGAGATTTCAGGAAGACTCTTTGCATTTTCTCCGTAAATAACCGTAAATACTTTCATCTAACTCTCTTTAACTCAGTCTTGAATTTTTCTCTTTTTGTTTTTGTTAGGAATTTTGTGTTGAGGTGCTGTAAAGGAGTCACCTAAAGATAGGTGAATATGTGTTTTAGTGGGGGCATTGTTGAACTCAAACTCTGTCTGCCTGTTTTTCTTGTTTTTCTCCCTATTTTATTAGCTGCGTCTTGTGTTTTTCCTATTCTTGTTTTTTTTTTTCTGTTTTCCTGGTATTATTTTGGTACGCATTTTGTTCTGTTTTCTCTACGCATTTGGTTGTTCTGTTTTCTCTTATAATTTTCTGTGACAGAATTTTTTCGTTATTTGCTCATGCACTTTTTGTTTCTTCTCAAGAGGTCAAGAACCCACATCCAAAAAACTAAAAATCTGGCGAGGTACCAATTTTTTGTGTAGTAAATATAAATTTTGTGTACTCTTTGTACTTTCTCCTGTAGTGTAAAGGATTCCTGTAGTCACATAAAGATAGGTGATTATTTGTTTTTTCTACGGTATTTTTGAGCTCATTTTTTCTCAGTTTTGAACTCTGTTTGCCTGTTTTCTGCTGTTTTTCTCCCTATTTTATTAGCTACCCGTTCATGTTTCTTCTTTAAGATGTTTTTCTTCCCACACCACCCCGGAAGTGGACATCCAATGAGTCCCTACAGTCCCTTATAGAAATCCAGTCATTTGGGAATGATGGTGCATGGAACCAATGCATATCTATATATACACATTTCGTATCTATCCACATTATGTGGAGAGCTATTAAAAATTAGGGGATTATCCTAATTTTATATATTGAATGTGTTTTAAGATATCATATGCGATGGTGAATTTGTTGAGGTTTTTGAAGTACTAAGTTAATATCTACATTTTAATCAAAACCAATTTTTAATTGTGTTTATTTAATGCATCTATACTGGTTTGGCTTTTAAGGACATACTCATTTGTGTTTACATTTACACTAATTTTTTTTGTTTGTTAGAAATGTCTCCTTTAATATGCAATCTTATGTGTGGCATAACCATGGTTTGTACCATTGGTATTATGTTCCACGTCATGCAACAAAAAAGGGAATCTGCCCAAAAAATATTATCCAGATTGAATGGAGTTGAAGGGATCAAAATTGTATTAGGATCCAAAGAAACCAAAATTAATGAAGGTAATTTTTTAAAAAAAAGTTAATTCTATGAGAAAATAATTAGTTAGCATTGTTGGTTTGAAACTAGTTTATATTTTGGTGGGCTTTTTCTTATTTACTGTTTTTCAGGTGAGAATTGATGGAAGATGTTCAATTCCCTTTTTTGATCAAATTTTCAGAGACATTCAATGTCACAGTTAGTTCTCCTTCGGTATCACTTAAATCAGCTCACAGCAATTGAGTATTTTGATACTTGTCGAGAATTATTATGTATTTAACAATATCATGTGGATGCAATACTTCTCCTTGTTTGTAGTGGTTCAATTCCTAAACAAACAATAGTGTTTTTTGTTTTTTACATGTATATTTTCATAGGAGTTAGTACATGTACAGAGAAATCAATTATGGTGTCCGGTATTGTTCTAGTATTTGATTTCGTTGAGATATACCTCAAAGTGATACATCCTGCAAGTAATCAACTATTTTTAAAAGAAAATTGTAGAACTTGACCTTAATGTTTTTAGTCTCATTTTTATTGAAGAATAACAGAAATTCTTAGCCCTTCGATGAAAGGTATGATATATAAATTATTTCTAATCAAATATAAAATTATATTTTAATTATTAGCTAGTTTAGTTAATATGGTTTTATAAAGTCAATCAAATTCATGTATTTTGTTATTAATTTCAATTTTTTTGTAATCTATGTTTTATTGAAATCATATATCAAGACCTATACATGATATGAGAATATTTTATAAACAAAATCTGAGGTTTGGATTTGTAATATTAATATCCAAAAACTGTGAAGATAAATCTAGTCAAAAGAAAATTTCAAATTTTATTAAAAATGCGTGTATTTTGGTTAAACCATATCGAAAGAAATGCAAAGACGGAGATAGGTAACTAGATGTATATAAGTTGAACAATATATTGTATTATTAGTCTAATCTACTACTTTGTGTTCCCTTTTAACTTGCTTTTACAAGACATGACTAGAGATTGGACCCTTTATATCTAGTCTTCAAGCTCATTTGGATTCAAAATTTCTTGTACCAAAAACTATAGTGACATTGTGAGACGATAAAGTATGTGTTTTCCAATAATTTAGATAAAAAATAAGTTTCCATCATATTATGGGGTTTGTAAATACCTCAGTAAATAAAAAATAGAGGCCATAAAGAAAAAAATGTACATGAAATAATGTTTTCATTAATTATTTGGTAGCATTACAATGTTCTTTATCTTTGCCCCTTTAATTATAATGAAAATGAACCTCATGTATATAGAGGTATGGAAACAAATGGGCGCACAATAAAATGTCCCACTTTTTGGTATGTTTTGTACTATTATAAACATAAATTTTTAGTTTCATTGATTTTCTAAAGGTAATAGCCATAAAATCGTACACATTCATGAAATTGCACAAACTAATGAAATTTTGTGTTTAGAGTGTGGAATACAATTATTATTATTTTTTAAATTGCAAAAAAAATGGTCTTTTTCTTAATTTTATTCATACGTCTTATGTTATAAAAGAGGAATGACTGTCCCCGGGTGGTTTTTTAAATGAAAATTTATTTTTTCACCATGAAATTTTAGATATATGTTCAAGATTTAAATTTTGAGGTGCTATCAAATTTTCATATTTTTTGGACTTATATATATCTTTTAATTAATTATTTAGTAAAAATATTTTCAAATAAATGGCGTACAAATGTTTATGCCAATAACTTTTAAGATTTATATCGAAATTGATTTTTTTTTCACACGTAAGAAGAAGACATCAGCAAATAGTAAGTTTATTTTAAAAAAAAAAAATTGATATATTTTGCTATTTTTCAAATTGGGTTGATTGTGTACGATCGATTGTCCTAAAATACCATATGTTAGCAAAATACAAAAAATAAATAGTAAAACAGATTTTTTAAAAATGAAAATTATATTTTTAGAAAGCCAATAAAATTCTATATTTTGTGTTAAAATTCTATAATTTTATTCATTTGTTAACCCTAATTACGTGGCACATAAGTGGCACCTTTTGGCATAAAATTATCCTCCAAATGGATTTGGCACCAAAATGTGCCACATAGGTGCCACATAAGGGGGTTCGCGTGAAGGGGGGTTCACCCGAAGGGGGTTCGCGTGAACCCCCCTTCACCCGAACCCCCCTAAACCCTAAATCTGCCACCCAAAACTATATAAATATCTATATATAACTCTTTGCCGCTAAAATTATTTGAACCCAAAGGGGTTCGTACGAAGGGGTGTTCGAGAAAACCCCCATTTGCGCGAACCACTTTCTTTGGCCTACGCGAAGGGGGTTCACGTGAAAGGGGTGTTCGCGTGAATACCCTCGATTTTCAATCCCACCCAACCTCTTACTCATGTTTTTGGGACACAAAGTGGGACACAACATTGTGCTTTGACCAGGCGCAACACATTATTCAAATGACTACAAGTAGTTGAGAAACATAAATGTGTCGTACACATGTGATTTATTTGGATTTTATCTTAATTTGCAAAATGACTAGATTTCCAAGCATTGAAAAAAAGTGTTATATTTGGTGGCATGGTAAAAGCGGAAAGTAGTTGATACTACACATTTTCTAACACCCCCTAATCTTAAATATCAATTTTTATGACTCTTAAACATTCAATGAGATATGAAAAACTCTCCTTGATTAATGGCTTAACAAATATTAGATCAATTTGATATTCAGATCTGTAAAAGTTAAGGAAGATTTTTCCATTAGTGACTAGTTCTTGAATAAAGTGATATCTTGTGTCAATACTTTTGGTTTTTTTATGTAACACATGGTTATTTGAGTAAGAAATCATTAGTTTCTTGTCACACAATATTTTTGGTGTGTTATCTTTCTCATGTTACAAGTCTTCTAACAAAGTTCTCATCCACACTGCCCGACATGTTGTTTATGTTGCTTATACATACGTTGTTTCCTCATATGAAAGAGTAGTAATGAGATGCTTCTTGGATTCCCACGTAAATAAAATGGAGTGCACATTTTGACCCATCTTTTCTCTTATAAATTTTATCTACGAAATCATTATCCATGTATCCAACTAGCTTGAAATCATTTGGAGCATTATGCAAGATTCCCTAATTGTTTTTCTTGAATACACATCTTATTATTACCTTCCCATCTTTGTAGAGGGAATTCTTTGGTGATTCCATGAGTCTCAAAATAATACTTACATCATACATGATATCAAGCCTTGTGGCCATGATGTACATTAGACTCCCAACAAGAAATTTGTAAAATGTAGGATCAACATTGGTTCCCTTATCTTCTTTTCTAAGCTTAAATCTTGTGGCTACATATGTGGATGTTGACTTGTAGTTCATCATACAAAAATTAATCAAAACATTTTAAGGTAAAGATAAATGGACTATGTAAAATAGAATGTGCAAACCAAAATTTATTATTCTCATTAATGGAAATGATTGAATTAGATTATAAATAAATAAGCCAAAGAATGGTTATTCACTTCACATTCTGAGATGAATCTTCAAATATCTGTGAGAATTTTTCAGGTTCCAGCTACAAGACAAAAGTGCTCCTAAATAAAACCTAGGATAAACTATTATTATTTACAATAATATTACACCCCCTCTTAATCCATGTGCATTGTGGTAAGACTAAGCATGCCTTTGAAATTTTCAAAATATACTTTTCTGAGTGCTTTTGTTAAGATGCCTATTGGTTTCTGTATAGCAGGATGATGGAACAATTGCCTTCTTTCACATGAAGTTGAATCAAGTGGAACTTTGTATTCATGTGTTTGTTTTGGTCATAAAAATTGGATTTATTTCTATTAAAATTACATATGCGTTATCAACCATCAATGGTGTTAACAAAACCTATTTTACTTGTAAGTCTAAATGAACCTTTATGAGCCAAAAAAATTCTCATTTTTCCTTTGAAGTGTCCATGTACTCTACTTCCACTTCACACATTGGTGGAACTAACTACTTCTTTTATTTCAAACTGATAATTGTTCAAGTAACTTCATTAGAAACTATGAGGTATATTTCCCATCTTCAAAATCACCAACCCAATTAGAATCTAGTAGCCAACAAATTTTAAATACCTTGATATGATCATGGTGTGAAGATTTCACTATTGCCCTGAGTTTTTGGTGTTTAACGGTTTGTTACATTTGGTATCACAGAAACCACCCAAGTTTGGGTTATAGAGAGGATGACAAGGAGGTATGTTGGCCCAAAGTCTAGGCTACAAAACATGGTGGGATGATATTATCCTCATGTGTGGATTTCACTAATTCTCTGAGGTTTTAGTGTAACGGTTCATTACATAACCTACCATAGAGTATTTGAGCCCAATATTTCAGGTTCCTTTTAGATATTACAGAAATCTTTTTTATTGCTACCAAATGACTTTCTCTGGGTTGTTTCAGGTGAATAGATATATCCTCTCTAGTTGCGGTCACATAGATCAAAATTTAAATGAGCTATTTGTATTTAATTGCATGAACCAAAACTATGGTATCTTTTTATGTCAATTTCATATTTTTATTTCCATGGGCATATTGAGAGGATTATAATCTAACATTCCAAAATTTCTCAAAAATTTGAACACTTATATACTTCTATTATTTATCAGTTTGTATTATAATTTTTTAACTACTTCGATATCATATTTAGTAATGAAGATAACACAAATATGTTATTTAAAATACTTTAATTGACGTTTATATGATTTTTGTGTCTATACTAAAAGGAACGATAAATAAATCGTTCCAAGTTACAAAGAACTCAGAAACTACGAAAACACCAAACTCAATACGATAAAATCAATTCACCAGAATAAATTTACAAAAACCTTTACAAACAAATGAACATCAATATCATATATTATTATGGAACTCTATGCAATACAATGAGAAGGGTCCTTTCTTATATAGGAAAGGAAGATGAATCCAAGAACTAGTCAAGGCCATAGATCAAGCCACAAATCAAGGAAATAACTAGACAACAAAGAGTTAGTAAGGACCATAGGTCTAAAAAATAATTAGACAACAAAAAACTAGTCAAGACCATAGATCAAGGAAAGAATTATACCTCACAACTAGATAATATCCTCATAATATCTAAATAAGATAAAATAAATATCCACACACGCGTGGGTGAGGATAAATAAAATAGAATGTAAATAAAACACCTAGTTGAACATGAGATAAGGTAAACAACGTACTCTAACATGTACCTCATTTTTTCATGTGATGAATAAATCATCTTCATACACTACTAGAAATATGTTGGTGTGTGGTACTTACCTTGTTGTCTTGGGGCATTTTCCACATCACTTTTGAGTCATGAAACTTAGGTGCAGGGTTCATTTTAAGAAGTCTCTAGTAAATTGGAGTTGGAAAATCCCCGATGAATATACCTGGAACCACTTTCTCTGGAAAGGTGAATTTCTTGGATTTCAGAGTAAAATTTTCACCTATCAGTTTCTTAAGGGGGAGAACTTGAAATTTTTTTGGTGTCGTACAATAACAAGGTTTGTTGTCACACAACCGCAAGCCTTGTTGTCGCGCGACTACAATCCTTTTTTTTCAGGAGACAGTAAGGACTATTTTCATGTGAAATCTAACCTTGTTATTGCACGACACCAAAAAAATGCTCCATTTTGTCGACCATCTACTACCCCCTTGTCGCTTGTTGGCAGGACTCTTTTTCTACCCACTTGTAACCCTCCCTTTTCACGCATTAGCAACCCTCTTTTCACGCGTCAACAACTTCTCTTGTCATGTGTCAACATTATATTTTTTCCCATCTGGAAATAAAAATATTCCTTGTCACATGTCAGTGACACTTTAATGTCGCAAGTTTGTAATAACTAGTCTGAGACTATGATCCGCACTTTGTCTATTTTTAATTCAAAAGTAATTCAGATGATACCTTAGCAAGTTTGTAGTAATTTAATAGTATACTACAAGGTGAATTACCTAGGTTTATATAGGAGTAGTTTTCAATGGTAGGTGAAGTAGACCCCTAAAAATATATACTAGAAATTTTAGGTAAAAAATACACTGACCTACTCCAAAAAAAATTCCTTTTCAAATTTTCCTAAAATGAAATATTCACCAATTTACGAATATTTGCTACTAAAAAAATCCCTTCTTAGGTGATATCATAGGTCTTAGGTATCTTAGAGGGTATAACAAATTTCGTCATAGAAATTTTCATATCTGTCATTGTGTGTCAATGAATCGTAAAAGAGTTCATTTCTATTTTTGGAATGTAACTCCTCTTCTCCCTTATGGAGATATGATGGTATTACATTGGGAGTTACATAGAACTCATATTTGTACCATTTTTCCTAATCTATGAGAATGAGTAGAAATTTTTCTTTTTCATGCATATTTTCATGGTTGAATTATTTCTTACTACATGGAACTACGTCATGTTATAGTTTGAGTGTAACTTAGCTGATGTGCGTATAATCCCTTTTGATCCTTGTTCTCACACTCTCTTAGATGGTATCAAAGCATGTTGTTGGGATCTGTGTCACTCTCTATCTTCCATTGCCTACTAATATTACTTTCATGTTCTTACTTGTTTCGTATGAAAACTTCGTAATTTTTTTCCCATTTTTTATTTTACTTGCACTAATTTGCTTTATCTCAAGTTATGTTTGGAGGTATTACGATTGGTTTGATTGCTTTTTGATTTTGTGTGTTTTACAGGTGATTTTGTGTGTTTTACAGGTGATTTTGTGAAGGTTTTAGTTTTTTGTAGGTTTTAGATCATGTTAAAAGTGTTATAGTTTTTTTTTAGACCCAAATAAGCCCCAACTCGCCGAGTTGGGAACTGAGTTGGCTTTGCACTGTTCTCCAGCTATCTCCTCCTACTCATCATCCTATTTACTTGCTTAATCTCTTTTCTTAGTCTACATAACTTAGCACATGCTTCCTCTGTTACTTTCCTGGACCCCCATTATTATAATATCAACCCTACTCATCCTTAGTTTTTTGGATTGACCTAGCTTATTGCATTTTCTCACCCTACACTAGCTTCAACTCACCTGACTTGCTTAATCCATCTTGCCTCTATAAATCACTTTGGAACCTTTCTATTATTTGACGTTCAACTTCCTGGAACTCATCTCAGTATTTTTTCTCCTGTGTGTGCTCCTTTGACCCCTATATACTTGTTCCTCACCTCAACATCAAGTTACTCCGTTGTCACACCCGGTTATTGGTCGAGCTTGACGTGTTGTCCTATCTCAACTGTCTTATCCTCATCATGTGATTTCCTATGGAATACCTTCTCTATATCATTAAAACCATGCCTATCTCACTCCTCTTAGTTTTCATCATGACTCGACCCTCCCTATGTTACACCCTCAAATCCTAATTCTGGGCTATGTTATCTCATTGATTTGTTCTGCATTTAATTATACAACATGTAATTTTTCATTTGACTCATTGCCACCTCTACCCTGGGTATCTCGATGTTAAAATATGTCTCGACATCATCTCATCAAGAGCGGTGTGCAATTCATCTTGCCATGTGATATATTTTTTCAACTCACCACGTGGAGTCTTTTTTTACTATCTCATTCTACTCTCATTTGACATCCAACTTGGCTCATGTACTCCACAACCCAACTCACAAGACACCTCCAATAGGTCGACACACCACTCTATCTCACTTTATCAACATGACTCACTTGTGAACCCTAACTAGCTCTCTTGTAACCTATTTTCATAAGAGTTTTCATGGGAAAAATCCACTCGAGAATAGGACAACTTTACCCACAGTGTTGAAAAGTTTGAAAGTCATACCTTTCTAAGACACCCTAGGTCTACCCATCCTCAAAACTGACCTTATCTGGTCATTCCAATGACCTCCCAGTGGATGTTAACTCAGTCACCTAGGTGAATTCGGAAATTGAAGTCAACCCCCCTAGGTATTTTTAGGAGTTATTGGAAAATGTAAATTTTGGGTAGTCACGGGAAGGGCTATTATTGACCTTCCTAGAATAACCGCAATCCCCTCGAGCAGAGCATCAAAGACAAAATCAATACGGAGGTTAATTGAACGTCTGTAAATTTCATAGAATTTATTTTCGAAGATTCGGGGAATTTTTGGAGAGGTTTGAGTAGTTTGATCAAAAACACGGTTCACAAGCCTAGGCAGTGCACATACCAAATTTTTTTTTGAGCTTCGAAAGGTGATTCTAGAAGCTTCGGATAGTGTAAGGAGAAAATATGTACATATTCAAAAAGGTAATTACAAGCCCTAAAATATGGTGATATTATTTTTTTCACAACATTTTGGCATAATAGGTCTGTAAACAATTTTTCTCATGCACAAGTGGAGTACTAGATAACAAATCCACTTTTTAAGGGATCAAATGGAGAAATAAAGACATGAGAACCCCATCATTGGATTTAAAAGGCCATTTATAGTCATGATAATATAAAATTTCATCTAAAAATTCTATCAAGAGCTCAATTTATCACCGTTTTAAGTTGTCCTCTAAGAGCTAGTATAGGAGTTAGCCAAATTTTTGAACATGACACGTGTCAGCTCCAAGAGCTTGGCACAATTTCATGTCCCTTATGTCCCTCAAGAAAAGGGTCATGATGGACATAAAAATTCACCTAGCCCATATAATCTCTCTAGATCCTCATACGACCTCTCGGACGACTAGTTCAGCTCTCAGGTGCTTGTCAAGCTCATTCCCTCGCTCGCTCATATCATGACAAGTGGAAAATTCTGGTGCAGCATGCAATTTCATGTCCCTCATGTCTCTTTTTAATGTGGGAAATAAGGGAAAATAAAATTTTCCCAACCCCCAAGGAGACCTCGGGTCTCCCATGCGACCATCTTCCATCCCACAAGTGCTCCCAGCATGATTTTTGACTCAAAACTCCACCGTCAGATCTTCACCAAGTGTCATCGCGAGGCACCACATTAAAATTCATGTTCCCCATGTCCCTTAGGGACATCATGGATACAAATTTTCTCCCAAATCCAACTCCAAAACATGAATATTTTCTAACTCCTTATTGTTTCTTACTACTTCATCATTGTCATAGCTCTGTGCTTCATGTTACTCAATCCACCATTGTTGTACCTCGAACCAACTCAACCACAACAACAAAATCCTTAGAATCATAAAAAAAAACATAGGTATCTAAAGGAATATTGATCGAGAGAGCTCAAGGATCAAATAATGGAAGAGAGAAATGGTGAAATCATCTTAAAATCCTCATTGTTGTAAAACAAAGATTCAAAGATATCTAGAAAATTGGTGCACGAAAAAATGAATTGTTTTTTGCTACATTCTTCATTCTCAAAGGTCATCAAAAACTCATCCTAAAATCTCCCTTACAATACATGAATTAATCATAATGAATAAATCTTACTCTCATCCCAATGAATACAAAATTCACATTGCTTGTCAAACCGACAATCGGTTTGAAGAGAAATCTCACCGATAGAATGAGAAACAAAAAACCACAACAAAAATGTGATTTCTATCATGAACGGAGAATAAAAATAAACCTGAAATTTTCAATCTCCATTAACAGCTGACATGAAACAACAATGAAAAAATTAGTGAGCTACCTCTCCACTTCTCAAGGTTCTAGTAGGCGTAGTCACGCGAAAATCGGTGAAAATGATCCTTGAAAAATCTAGTTTAACATGAACAAGTTTTTGTGTCATGAAGTACCTAGTTTTTAGGGATACGGAGGTTTTCATTTTTTATCAGCATTCTGCCCTCTTTGAAGAAATTTTTAGATCTCCAAAAATTCGGTGGGTGAAATCATCTAAAATTCGGATGGGTGGGTCTCCAAAAAATCTAGTTTGTTTCAAAAAAAAATTATGTGATGAAGTTGCCAATTTCTCAAGATATAAGGGACTAATTTTATATCAATATTCTACCCTGGTAGCTTCATGCCCATAGCTCTTACCAGCCATAAATTTTTGTTTTTTATTTCTTGTAAATGAATCGTGATGAAAATTGGAGCATGAGTTCATGATGAAGATCCGAATCAAAAAAAGTTGCTCCCATCACAAACTGAGGTCATTTTCACCACTTAATAAATATAGCATATTCTATACTTCCTCACATGTTATAAATGGAAATTTCCACTGAATTGCAAGTTTGATCACTTAAGAAAATCAGAAAAGGGGTAAATGGAAAGTAACGAAGAAAATGACTTCTTCCCAAAATAGCAAGTCCCTAAATAGCAGCCTACTAAAAATAGAAATGTGCTAAAAATAATAATATCTTGAAAATAAAGGGGGATGGAATATAGTTGAAGGATCAGGAGGTGAAATCAGAAAAAAAACATGTGATATGTACTAGAATAAAAGAGCATGAGATCATAATCTAAAAATAAACAAAAATTCATTTTGGGAGTAGAAAGTTACATATGAATTTGTTTTCACCCACCCTATTACTTTTTGGATTCCCCTTCGGATAATGAGATGATTTCCAAAGGAATGAGAACTTCACAGAGGTCCTAGAATAATCATCTTGAGTGTAATGATATACAAAGGTAAAACATGGCATCGCAAGGCACATCGTGTGAGTTCATCTTCATCACTTAAGGATCCGGGTGATTCAAAGTGAGTTGGTCAAAATGATTTCAATGAGTCAAAGAGTTCATCATCCACATTTTAAGGAGGGTCATCTTGTGCATTGTATGTGTTCATCTCAAGCTTGCATCGGTAAACCTTAAAATAGTTTTTTTGAAACCTCATTTTGTGGTCCAAGATATCTATGCATCATAGAGTTTGTGGTCACCACTAGATGGGGAAATTGATTCAAAGTTATTTAAAGGAGCCATCTTCATCAGTGTAGAGGATCACCAGCGGCATAAATATTTTCTCAAATTTCATGACTGCATCAAGGCGTGTAAAGCATTTCGTCACGAGGAGTTTTTCCCTCCATCCCTTCCCTCTTCCTCTCTTTCCCTCTCTTCTTTCACTCTCCATTATAATTCTTCATTATGTGTCAACATTGTATTTAATCATATTCACTTAAATGTATAAATTGGAAATGTCTTAATGAAAACAAATATTGTTCCTTCAAAATTATTTTTTTACAAAATATCTGAAAAATTGATGTTATATTAAATATAATATTAGAGAATATATTAAATATGGATAATCTCTACTTAAAAATCTAGGTATATCATAGAAATACCTTAAACCATTAGTTTATTAAGATATTGTTATCACCGAATCACAGCACCCTTTGATTTGCACAAGTGTGTATGCTTGAGCTCACGATGTGGTTGGGTAACATTGGACCATCTCTCAAGTTGTTGTACTTGCTACTTGAGATAGATCTCCGGAGAAAGTTGGTTCTTGCTCCTAAACTACCTACCACACTCCCTAATCTAAATTTCCAAGGGACCAGGGAGAGAGAGATTACATGAAAACAAACCCTACACTAAAGCAGTGATACACCAACAAAGGAATGTGTGAGAACAGTCTTCCAATGCTTTGAAAATATAATTAAAGTACATACTAGAAGGGGTGATAACAGTTCTCCACAATCTAGCAAATGCATTCACAACAATATTTCATACATACACAATGATAATGAATCCCTGCAAGAGTATAAGATAGACACAATCTATCATGAGGTTGAAGAGGAAGGAAGAATGCGAACAAACACAACAAGGTAAGAGACATCCACAAACTTTTATTTATTGCTTCAAGATTTGCACAGTTCAATCTATTACAAAATAAGGGTTTGGATCACCATGTAAGGAGTCCACTACAAGGGCCTGCAGCACATTGGCTTCACAAAACCAATTTGACAGAGTTTTGCTACTAAAACTTTCTCTTTATGTAATGAACCCAACACTCCAATTTATAGAATTCAGAGAAGAGAAAGAAAGAGGGAAATGAAAATCCTGAAATCTTCCTTCCCACTACTTACAAGATGTCATAAATGGAGTGAAATGATTGTATGTTGCTTGAAAAATGCTCCCCATGCTATCCCATGACTTGCAGCAGTAAAAAATGTTTTTCCATGCTTCGTTAATGCATCTCCCAACCACCACTAAAATCATTGTTCTGAACCTAGCCATGTTTTCTGCAAAATCACCATCAGGTCTTCATCAAATTAGAGTGTCCAAACATGCTTCAAGTACATATTCATATCTTTTCTTTTCAGTTAAGTTATATAGTCAAGTTCTTAATACCCCGATGGTGTGAGGTCACTTCACCGATTATACCAACATGATTTAAGCAATTAACACTTAGTCATATTCAGATGATATGTAGCAATGTTTCACGCATTATTACCTACGCTGCGATGCCAATTACTTACTATAATACTCGAAATAATCTAAGTTATTTCTTTATTTACCTCGTTGTTAATGAGTAACATAAGAGAATATTTTCTCAACAATATTATTTGGTAAACAACCCATAAGAACTACACAATTTCCAGCTTATTAACAGTAGTTATCGTGACCAATAATATTTCCAAGGTATAAAACTTATTGTAAATTATAATACGAAATTAATCTTTCCTTCACCTGGAAATCAAATCATCATAACTTATACTTATTCGAATAGTTGATCTATAAAAATCTTCGAACTGCATCATATCAATTAAAGAATAAGATAAAGGGATTAAGTGTCTAATCAACCTTGATCATAGATTGAAATAAAATCATTGCCTCTAGATAAAACAAAGATATTTTCTATATATCAACTTTTGTCTTATATCGTAACTCCATAGCCATCATATTCACAATATATCATGACTGAGATTTCAGTTTCAATACTATCCAATCACTCACACATTCTAAGGAAATACAAATTACATCTTCCAAACTTTGCCACAAAGATCCTTTTTCCCTGCACTAAAAAGTGATGTACAAAATTGCACATGGTCAGTCCAACATGACTGGCATGAATAGCCCTTATCCCCGCTTAATAACTTATGCAATATAGTATTTGATTAAATGATATGTTGTAGCATAAGATCATATCAACAACACAATAATGCAAGGAATCATTGTCATAAGTTTAAAATAATTTCTTTTCATCCATCTAAAAACTATTTACTGATATCATTTTAAATGTCTTAAAAAAAAGGGAATTCACAGGATGAAACACTTAACAATTTAGGATAAAAACATTCATAGCAATCATTCCTCATTCAGCATCATGATAATTTTTAAGTTAATACCAACTGTTGTCAATAGTTTTCAGATCCTACACAAACAAAATTGGATAATACAATACTAGTATGCAAAGTACAGCAATAGCATAATGCCTCCCATTCTCGATGGGACTTAAGATATAAAAATTCAGGAAGTAACAGAGGGTATTCCCCCCTTAAACTGAAACTAACATTCTCCAAATCAATCATATGAAATTGATGAAATCTGATGATATCAATATTTTGTTCGCCGATAAGGAAATATGGCATAATTGGTAGACACTACAAACTTAGTAGAATCAAACCTTGTAGAAAACTTCTATTAACATGTAATTATAGTATTATATCCTTATATCCTTAAGGTATTCCTCTTAGTGTTCATAGGGACTGATCTCATCATGCTACTAAATGTACATAGCATAAATTTGCTATAAAAGAAACTCTGAACAACCTTCATACGTTCTTCATCCTTACTTCCTTAAGGCATCTATTGCTAAATTAGGTTGATAACTATTTTAAGCAAATATTATATATTTTTTTTCAGTCACATTTTTTTAAAACTCAACATATGACATTATATTGACCGATTTCCAAGTTTAAAATTTAATTAGGTAATTTCCAATTACCTTTAGCTGAATTGAAAGCCTCAAAAATTAACTGCAACCTTCTTGTTTAACCGATACTCATCCCAGCTTACGTTGACACCAATAGACAGCTCAAACCCATTACTGGCTTATTTGAAATGTCAGGATGTCTCCTTATTTACATTACATTGACCGATAAAATATAGCTACCCGCATATACAGAATATAAATACCACAAGTCAATCACTCACACACAAACATGCAATTCATTTTTCCAGGTAGATCAGTGTAACTTGTATGCAGTATCTATTATTAATTCTCTCATCCCTGACTAGATAAAACTGATCGATTAGAATTGATCAAATCTAAAATTCCCCTTGTGGGTTTCATAAGGGACTGACACCGAGTTCTCTAGCATGTAAACCACCCCAAGTTCTAGAAGGAAAATAACCTAAAACTAAACACAAATTTAGTATATACTAAGGAGAAGGTATTAATTCCATGGTACTAAAAGTTACCAAGAATCTTTTTTAAAGCCACTAAGGGTAAAGTATCAGGCTTACAAAGTTCATCTTATTTTGTTCCCACTGTGCCATAACCAAACTCCAAAACCTCATTATTATCGCAGACATATTGTTATAGCGAAACAAATAATTTTACAAATCAAAATGTATATGGTTACGTCCAGGTTGAAAACCAAGAACTAGGTGATTGACTCCTCCAAATTTCAACTCAGTGAACGCATATAAGTTATCGATATTCCCAGTATTAATGCTTTTCATTGAATCCTCATCAACAGAGTAATATGAAACTAAACATGGTTTTACCTTTTAAGTGAAACCCTTGTATTCTCCCGTAATACCAAAAATTACCAAGCATGCCATTTAAGGTATTTATTTCCTCATACCTATAAACATTTCAGGCATCTGGGTCATACTCAGAAATAATTAGTTAATATTCAAAATAGAGAATGATAGAGCTCAAATAAACGAGTTTTCACTTCCCTAAAGTATCTAGCACAACCTTTTAACAGAAATAACATGCAAAACTACAACACCCAATCTATAAGTTAATACAGCAGCTCTCAGAAAGCTAAAATACAGTCACTCATAATTTCGCAAGATTCACACAATAGACAGTAATAACTTTCCCCAAATGCATATTCAACCAAATAAAATGTTGTAGATATCAACTATGCAAATATCAGATTGAATAAGATATTAAGAGAGGGTGAGGGTGATCCATGCCTAGTAAAATTGAAATCCTTCCACCTTGTAGTCCCAGCGATTATTCCTTCCTACAAGGAGCGATTACCAATGCTCTTTTACCTTCTAGAATTTCCAACGAACTATCTTTCAAAAACTTTATGCAAATTTGGTTCCAACAGTTGAATTTTTAAAGGAAGAAGAAGAGTTCGTAGTTTGCATGTAAGAACAGAAAAAAAAAATACGAATCACCAGCATGTTTGATAGCTTCTTCAAGAAGCTTCACCAATTCCCAAGCTTATCTCCACATTTAAGGGTGCTTTAAATATAATCAATGCCATTGATAACCAACCAACCATCAGCGCCGGCCTCCAACTTCTCCTCCACAAATGGCGTGATTTTTTTTTAGAAAACTTATATTCTTCTTTCAAATTTAGCCACTTGAATGGACAGGCATATAACTATCTGTTGCTCAAAGTGAACACCCTCATCAAATTCAAGATTGGTGATTAACCAAGCCTGGTAAAAATAAAAATTATAAATTGTATTAATTTATACTTGGTGGGTCTTCAACATAGTCATTCGACTTATAGACCCTTAAGTCTCTTGCATGGCCTTTCCAATTAATAAAGATACCTATTAAATATTAGATTTCATTGTCGAAATTTATCTTGCATTAAACTGAACACTATCTCTTAGCCTTTCGATTGTCTTGATAATCAAATGCCTCATTATAACTTAAAACGTTATTCAATTAAGTACATAAACTTATAGAAGTTTATTATAGTAGAGTTTGTATGGAGGAGGATATTCATATAGGTCAAAAGTGGTAATTACGATGACTTCATAACCAAGCTCACTGAAATATTAATAAAACATTTATCCCATGCAACTTAATGTAATAATTTATCAACTTTCTATGACGGTTATGCAAGAAACCACACGCCATATACAATTTAGCACTTAACACAATATCATCATTTCCTCATAACGACTAAAGTATAGAAGTTGTGTATAAGTTTCAACCATATTTTTGCAACTTAAACTCATCCATCATGCCAAAGAAAAACAATAATAATAATATTAATAGTCATGAAGGGACAGATGTCAATTATGCAGCCCATAATGAAATTTCATCTTCTCTAACCAGAAGGTATTTTACAACACCCAGCATGACCTTATGGCCATCCGAGATGATTAATAAAACCATCATCTTCAACAACAAGATAGTGTACCAACACGTAGAAGGAATTCCAATCTTAATTAGCTTGTGACTTTGTGACAACAGGAGCCATTGCGATGTCACACGTATAATTGTGCACGCGTGTGCATACCCTTTTGGTTATGCGTACGTGTCCACAATGATACACAAGACAACATAGTGGTACTAGTTGTCGCTTAACTCTCTAATTATTTTAATGCTTCAATTCATTTTATGACGAAAGAGAATGAGGGATTGAGGGGTGTTACAATATACCATAATTTCACTTCATTTATGACATCTTTCAAGTGGTGGGAAGGCAGATTTCAGGATTTTCATTTCTCTTTTTCTCTCTCTTCTCAGAATTCTATAAATTGGAGTGTTGGGCTCATTGTATAAAGAGATAGTTTTTGTAGCGAAACTTTGTGAAATTAGTTTTGTGAAACCAATGTACTGCAGGCCCTTGTAGTGGATTCCTTGCATGGCGATCCAAACCCTTATTTTGTAATAGATTGAACTATGCAGATCTTGAAGCAATAAATATAAGTTTGTGGATGTCTCTTCCTTTTTGTGTTTGTTTGCATTCTTCTTGCCTCTTCAACCTCCTGAAGATATAATGTGTCTATCTTATAGTCTTGCGGGGATTCATTATCACTGTGCATGTATGAAATATTGTTGTGAATGCATTTGGTAGATTGTGGAGCACTGTTATCACCCCTTCTAGTATGCATTTTTCTTCTATTTTTCATGCATTGGAAGATTGTTCTCACACCTTCCTTTTCTGGTGTATCACCGTTTTAGTGTAGACTTTGTTTTCATGCACTCTCTCTCCCTGGTCCCTTGGAAATTTAGATTAGGATAACATAGTTTTTCCTACATTAAAGTAGATTGTGGCAGGCAGTTTAGGAGCAAGAACCAACTTTCATTGTGTTATTTTTTATCTAGTGATGACTGTGAGACTATGAGAGTTTCAAAATAGTTACAAAGAAATTTTATGTAAATCTATCTTTTTTTTCTTTTTCCAATAGACCCTACAATTTTATTATTAGGAACGTAACACAATTTATTCAATTTTATTTCAAATGTACCTTCTGGTATAGTAATACAATTTTGGTAACTAAACATTAGAGAATTTTATCTTCAAAGGTATTCCATTTTATGTGGTAAGACTTTACATTTAAGAAACTTTTACTAAGAAATAAAACAATAAATTTTGCGGTTTATGTTTGGCTGATAGTCTTATTAGAGTCGAATTTCTTGAAAACCGTCATTTCATTGTCATCGTCTCCTCCTATATTTTATTAAATATTCATATATTTATCTTTGTAACTCCACTTCGTAACATTCCATAAATGGAATTTAAATTTTGGTTGAATTGTTGATTTTAGAATTAATGTTTGGTGATTGTAGAGTAACGGATTTAATTGGCCGATAAGCCTTTCTAAAAGACAGTTTTCTTGGTAAGTTCGTTGTGGTTTTGTGAGTTTTATTTTTATTTTATACTTTCAGAATTTCTTCTGTTGATAAGCTCTGGTGTGCATCAATTGGATAAAGGAACGCCAATACACATTCATTTGGTATGTACATAGATTTTTTTAATAAAGTTTAACAGCACACTTGCCTACTAGCACGTGAATGGAAATATTTCTCTAATACGGGGGAAACCACTAAACCCCTGCATCATTTATGACATAGTTCATCAGATACCATGCAGGTACAATTGTTTCTCCCACTTCTGAATTTGCAATCATAAATGGATCCAAAAATAACAGATCTCCACTGCAACACAATAATTTATACACAACTTACTTAGAAACTGCACATTTAGATTTGAGGAAATAAATTCTGAGAAAACACAAATATTTTATTATTTTTATTTTTTTGAAAACAATAGAACAGTATAGGAACACCTATTTGGGTCAGCGACACAATCAACAACCATTTGAGAGCAATCCGGACTCGTAAAGCAACCATTACATTCACAACTTGGAGGCCCCATTTGATCCATGTCAAAAAGTATTGACAAAGATATATCCATGGCCCAAGAAATGATATTTGACAGCCGCTTCATCTTTCTCTGTAGCATTTCTGCTCCATCCGAGAAAGTACAAATTGTCTTAATTTCTACCCTTGGTTATCAGGTGGCCATGTTTTATGACAAGTGTGAAACACAGGGCATTCAAGAGAAGGGATGCTAGAAGAAAAGATTTGCAGGGTTAATGGGAAGAATTTGTGGGAGGTTTAGGCATCAACAATTGTTTCCAGGTTAAGAAGGTTGATGTATTTACGGTCACCATAGATCGAAGTTGCATTCTGTGTAATCTTAAATTGAAAATTGGATTGCTATATTTATGCAAGTATTCAAATTTCTCCGATTCTGTAGAAAATTCATATGTGATTTGTGACATTTCTAATTTATCATTCCCATTCTCTCTGTTTAGAATGATTTTAATAGTTAAAAAGAACTATTCTCTTTTATGCAACAGTTTTTTGCTTTAAAATAGAGAATTCACTCTCACATGTGAATAATGAAATTTACTTGGAAGAGGAAAATATTTAACAGAATTAGAAATAAATATAAGAAATAGAATAATTGGAAGGAGTTTGGCTACTTATATAGTAATATTTTGATCAAACTTTTAAAAATTAATAATTGGCCTCGACGAATCACTTATTTTTAAGTAATAGTTGTTAGGAAATATTTATTCATATTGTGAACATATGGTTTGAATATTTGTATTATTTAACATTTAAATAATATGTGAGTGTTCACAATTAGTTGTCATGCACAACTCATGGATAGGGGTGTGGGAGTATGACTAAGGATTAGAGGAGAGATATGGGGATAAGGTGATCAGACTTGACTCCATGATTATAGGATCAAACAATTGTATAAAATGTTGTCCAATATTCAATAGAAACTACTCCATTATTCTCTATATTTTATTTGTTTTATGTGTTTTCTTTATTTTCATGTGTTGATCTAAAATTATTGTTGCTTAAATTCATTATCAAATCTAGATTTTTGATATCATCTAATATCGAAGTAGGATAGGATGAGTTATGAGAGTCATTGCAGGACAAAACCGTAGCCACTTGAATACAGATCTGAGAGTTTTGAAGCTTTTCTGATTTTCTAGATTTTGATCTTAAAAAAATGATTGATAATTCACATTTTTCTCAAAAACCCAAATTTGGAATTTTATTAAAGTTTTTGGGTTTGTTTATTTGTATTATGGAAAACTTATGTCAAAAACTTCTAGAAACCCATTTCGTATTTTAAGAGAAATCATGGAAACAATTCTGACGTTTCTAATTATTCTGTAAAAAAATAGTGACTGATTTTCAGCAATAAAAATCTGATATGCTTTATTATTTTGGTTAAATATAAAGTTGGTTATTATTGTAAGGGTGCATTATTGGTTGAAACCGACACCCAATAGAATTGTAAAATGAGCCTCAAAGACAAATTTAGCTGAGTTAGCATCATCACGATGGAGGAAGGAGGCAACAGAGGAAGGAGGTTAATCAGTGACCTCTCGCAAGCCGTAAGTGACAGGGCCACACAATGAATTTGTGGCATTTATTTTTTTTGTGTTTAATTTTCATTATGTGATGTAATAAGAATAGATGAATAATTCTTGTTCATATTTAGGAACATATTTTCATATATTTTGTTCTCTTTTGTAAAATGTGGATGGGGAAACATGTACGTTGCTATGGAGTGGTTGGTGGTCCACTAGAAAACTAATTTGAGATTTTGTGAATCTCTTAGAAAATCACATACAAAGTGGTTAATGGTTCCACTAGAAACCCTGTTGGAGTTTATGGTACTCTTCGAAAACCATCGGATTGTAGAACATGAGTAGGTACTAGACAAAACTCACCCATGTTCACACTAAGGGGGTGAATGTTAGGAAATATTTGTTCATAGTGTGAACATATGGTTTGAATATTTGTATTATTTAATATTTAAATAATATGTGAGTGTGCACAATTAGTTTTCATGCACAACTCATGGATAGGGGTTTGGGATCATGACTAGGGATTAGAGGAGAGATATGGGGATAAGGTGATGAGACTTGACTCCATGATTTTAGGAGCAAACAATTGTATAAAATGCCCTCCAATATTCAATAGAAATTGCTCCATTATTCTCTATATTTTATTTGTTTGTGTTTTCTCTATTTGCATGTGTTTATCTAAAATTATAGTTATTTAAATTCATTATCAAATCTAGAGTTTTGATATCTATAGTGTCCATTCAAAGTGTTATGCCTTGTCTTAATCTACAAAGATTCTATTACTCTTATTCGCCCATAGTTTTCAATTTTTTTGTAATTAGTTGGAATGCTCTATGAGGTTTGGCATGGATATGTGGTTATGATTAATGTGTATAGTATACTCTTTCAAGAAGATATGTATCGAAGAACCTATTTCATTTACGTAGATTTTCCACACGAAAATGAAATTTTATATACCCCATTATATTGTTTACGTTCCAAAGAGGCTATGATGAAATAAATTGTGATGCTCCTTTTGCTTAAGATAGTTGCTATACAATACATTATCCCCTTAACACATGGAAGAGTAATTTTTGGGACACAAAAATTATTTCTCATCTTTTCCTCTCTATAATTTTCCAGATACAACATCATTGACTTGTTTTTCCTTGAATCCATCACTCTTGGTAACACATTTAAGGTAACTCAATTCTTGTATTAGGTAATCAAGGACCGATATGCTTAATTCTCTAGATTCAAGAGTAGAGATGTCGTCAACATTTTGAGATGAATGGTGGTGATATTTTGTAAATAGATACCTATTATTATGGGTAATTTTATATGGAATTGAAACTCGAGTGAACCATCTACTTTTTTTAGTGGGGAAAAAAATTAAGAAACTATAATTTATTGTCATCTTCCATCTCAAGGGTGTACTTAATATGCTGATAAATGTTGTTTAGATGTATCAAGAATTCATTGACCCTTTTTTTCTCCATAACACCATTTAGCAGAAAATGTCACCAAAAGATTTCAGTAACGCATTAAAAAAAAATCAAGTTTTTGGAGTGCATATAAATAAATCACTACGATACAAAAAAAATGATTGGAAAATTATTTCTGGTGATCTAATCAGAAGGTCGAATCGTCAACATTTCATCAAAAAATGAATTGCTATGGGTATTTGACACCTCATCCTTATTTTAAGCACTTATATCTAATTCTTTTGGGGGAGACAGATCTAACTTTGTAATGTTTTACACTATTTTTTGAACGAGTCATTTCTTACATTGGTTACTAACATTTCAATGATAACAAAGGAAGTAATCGGTAAAATGATTGAAACTTTTTGGAGGATATTATTAACTACCTTTAAATCTACTTTTATGACATAATCTTGCTTTGAAGAATCTAAATTGTCAAGAACACTACTATTATTATTAAAATATTTTCATAAATTTATTCATGATCTATATCATTAAGTATATTACTTTTTTATGCATTATTTATTTTACATTAATAAATAAATAATAAAATATTTTCATAAATTTATTCATGATCTATATCATTAAGTGTATTACTTTTTTGTGCGTTAGTTATTTTACATTAATCAATATTTTTGTAATCACATACCACAAGCACTCATGGATGATGCTGGTATGAATAAATAATTATTTTTCTACATTTAAATTCATTGTCACAAATGAATAAATCAATTCATAGTAGCTACTATTATTTATTTACAATAAAACTGAATTGAAATTTTGATTTAATAAAATACAATTATTGGCAATATAATACTTATAATAAATCCTTCTATATGCCTATCGGCCTCTCAGAAGCACCCATAGATGCTTTTGCTAGTTTGTAACCTACCTTCAGAATTATGAGTTCCAATACATTAATGAGGGCATGAAGTTTTGATTCGTGGTTTGAATTTCTAAACTTGTCCATTGTGTTTAGTTTACGGTGTTTGGAATTGAGTATTTTTTTTATGGGTGGTTGTAGAGAAAAAGTTCTCATAGTCAGGGCAAAATGTAATCTCACGTTTCAAGGGAAAGGTGGGTATGTTACGCACATTTGCTACAATGACACTGCTGCCACTTCTAGTAGCACAAGTTTTAGTGTTTCTGTCACAATCGATACACCAGACTTCATTTCCAAAGACATCAGCTTTCATGTAAGCTATGCAAAAGTTTATCATTCAATTTCAACTCCTTTGTTTTTTTTATCTCCCTTAAGTTGCTGAAATGAATAAGAACTTATAACATGATCATTACTAATTTAAATGGAATTGTGATTTAGCTTAAGTTTGAACAGAACCACTAGAGTAAAGATATCATCACTAAAACTAGAAAAGGGTTATAATCAAAATAGGATAATTACATCCAGTAATGACAAAAGAAGACTCCCTAAAATAAAGAATCAAAATCACCCCACAATCTCAATAAAATATGGAAGGAGAATATTCAACATGAACAACAATAGATGAAATAATGCTTCCACCAAATCCTCCTCCATAAGTGCTTGCATGTCTACCATCAAATACATCAATTTGATCTTCACCCCTGTGTCTGCTTTGGTTTCACATGATGCAAAGATTTTGGAATTTTCTCATCCCCTTTATTAACCTGCAATTGAATAGAAACTTATGCCACATCTGTAAAGATATAAAATTATGACTTTTACTGTATGATTACGGCCTATAACTCTCAAGGTGCTGAGAGGTAAATCTTTGAGCTTTGAGTATTCTCAAATAATCCTCTTGATCAAAATTGAATGGAAACCTGGGGAAAAACTATAAAACTGACTTATATGATACTAACCCAATACTTCTTTATGAGTGACCAAACACTTGTATACTCTCAAGGTGCATAGAGATGATTCTATTAGTTTGATGGGATAATTCTTACTGTCTTTTCATGGATTCTTCCCTCATTATCTTATTTGAGCCAGTAAGGTTAGGCCTCCACTTTGGCAAGGTTAGAAGTCAGATGATAGTGAGTACCTCACAACTATTTAAGCACAATGACCCAATTACACTACTTGTAGGGCTTTCCTAATAAGTCAAGCAAGAAATATTGCAGTGAACTACGTGTACTAATATTCCCTATTTTATCTTAGGGTACTTTCTGATCCAAATTAACAGAAGATCCAATACCCACATAAGACTGATGTAAAACATAAAATTTAATAAGTATCAAACTAGTATACAACGAAATCAAATTTGTTTTGGACATCTCTCAAATAGAAAAAGGTTAGGATTGCAAATCCTATATATAATGTAATCAAAATTACATAATATATTCAACATTGTTTTTTAGAGAAAGCATAATTTAAAAAGTCCGTGGAGGTCATAAGGTAGCAAATATGAAAGCGGGGCACATACAGATTCAAATATAACATTAAAACAATCCATACATTTCTAAAAAGTGTATAACTAACCCAAAATAACAAAGAAAAAGTGCAGCAACAAAAGCAGGAATTTAATAATGCATTAAAAAAAATTTCATGACAGGTAAGGACAAATTCACAATGCTAAGCGAGTATACACCACAACATCAATATAACTTGTACAATAGATTGAAAGACACTAAGATGCTAACTATATTTTTTTACAAATAATGTCCCAAAAACTGTACATTGTGTTACGTGTTTTGTCCGATATGTTTTTTTTTGGCACAAAGTAAGGAAAATGTTTTGCATAAATGAATCCTCAATCATGCCTTTGGAATGTCGAACAACTCTGCAACTCATTGTTATCAAGCATGATGAAAGTCAGGAAACTGTGCCATTTTGATACAAAGAATAACACGTTAAAAATCCATAGGAAAGTTCGAACATGGCATTAATATTCTTAAAATGTCATGAACTGAACCAAACAAAGAGGAAAACATTTTGTTAACATATGAAAGACAGATCATAAGAAATTGATTTCAAAATCATATTGATTTGAGGCAACATTAAATCAAATAAAATCTCATCAAGTATCCTTTCTTTGTAAGGAGTTACAGGAATCAATGCAAATCCACACCAAAGGATAAGAAAAATATAGTTGGTGAAGCAAGACTTTTATGAAATTACGTAGACCATCAATACATGTAGGAAAGTTTGAAAAGAAGATTAGTTTAAAGTCCACATAGTGAATCTAGACCATTGGTTTTAAAAACAATGGTCAATCTTGATTGGAGGTTTTGTTACCATCAACGACACTTAGAATTTAATAATTGAAAACTTAACCTTGGCCTTTTTGGCAATACTACAAGAAGGGGTGTTTTGAGACATTAATTAGAGACAAAAATATATTTTTGTCTCTAATTAATACACCCACTTACTTTTGTCTCTAATACCCAAAAAAAACCAAATTTTAACTAAAAATACTCTATCTTTTGGGCGGCATGCAAATTAGTGCATGAGGAAACTGCGGGAAAAATAAATGCCAGGAAAATGGAAAATTGCATTCGGGCGCAGGAGGGAATTTCATTTTCTCATGCAGCTGGTGCAGATATCCAGGTATCCGCAGGTATCCAGTGCAGATATCCAGTGTGAGGAGGAGGACGATCAGCAGGTATCCGCTTATATTGATCCATTTCTTTTTCCCTGTTTTATTTTTTAGTGTTTCCTAGTTCAATTCTTTGTCCTTATTTTATTTTTTAGTGTTTCCTGGTTCGATGGCGGCCGCCTCGTCATCTATACTTATTTTGGCGCTCCCATCACCATGACTCACAGTGGTGACAAACTCTGCAAGATCACTTTTTTTTACTCCCATGTTGGAAAAATTCTGAGAATGGGCTCCTATGTAGATAATATATAAATACATCTGCCATGGCTTGGGCTTGGCAATCCATTGGGTAATAGGCATCCAGATCATCAAATAGCCCGTGATGTTCATGAAGGCTCCTACGCCCAGAACCACCTAGGGAGGAGTGATCTCATTGATCAACCTAAACACTATTCCAGCATTCCCTCCTAGATCCTTGAAAAACCCTAGCATGATCAGTGTTTCCTGATCATAGTCTAACACAGTTTTGATTTCTTAAAAATATATACCAAATATGTATGGCTCTGTTTTTCAGTTGGAGAGCTTTGTATCCTTGTGGTGCTCGAAGGGTTTCCTTGTTTTATGCATTATTGTCTATTTTGCATTCATTTTTCCCTTAGCTCTGAATTTACCAGGGAGTCCGACCATCTTGGATTTTGTATTTAGCTTTGCCATGGGTTATGTATCTCGCCATGGTTGCTGAGATCTGGAATTTGCTTGGGAAATAGGTGCTTATTTTTCTTAAGCTCGAGTTGTGTGGGTTGGCATATTTATACCCAGCTCGATCATTTATGCTTTATGCTTTTCTCGCTTGCATTTGAACTGGTTATAAGCTATGTGCGATATTTTTGATTAAGGGGTCGAGAGTTGGTTGAATCCCACTCAATCTTGCCACTGTGCCATTCGGATAGCTCGGTTCTAGGTTTTTTGGTTTGCCATTTTTTTCTTTTCCCAATCTATATGCTTCTTTTGCACTTCTCTCAGATCATCATGTTTGTATGTAATTTGAGCCCTTACTTCTTGCTACGGGAGTATTAGACAGGAAGATCAGGAAGGCAAAGAGACAATAAACAATGAATGATTTTTCTAACAAGGAGACCTTAGTTTCAGTATAGACAAGCTCTGTGTTTTATTTAATAGCTCGGCCCAATATCTGGAGAATGAACCTGCCTCCGTTTGGGATTTTTTTTTGTTTACCTCGTTGTTCTCATTGAAATCATGCGATTCATTGTGTGGTTGAGGGTCGAGTTGGATCGTTGTGTCAATATTTGGGTGAGCTCTGTTTATTTCTATTAGCTTCTATTACTCGGGTGTTATTCGGCCGTGGGGATTCTTTTGATATTGCATTCCTTAGTGGGTAGATGTGCTTTCCCAATACAGTTAAACCATGGCTATGTCTGAGAGTGTGTTTAGTGTATCTCACCAAGTCATGCTATGATTGGGATCGAGCTCATCGCTAATTGCAATGGCTTGTTTCTGAGTCTTTGTAAAACTCGACCATGTCCATTGCACAACTCGGTCGTGCTTATGATTCAACTTGCCACTTTTTTTAGTTGTTGGCTCGCATGAAGATGGTCACAATTGTTATCACTGCGAATAGCCTTACCATAGCTAAAGGAAGTTGCATCATGTGTAGTGTTTGAGGGTATATTTGAATATACTGAAATTTTCTAATTCCATAGGTTGGATGGATGTGTGAAAAGTACTAAAGAACCAAAAACAGATATAACCATAAACAAGCAAATGAAAATTGTGACCAATGTTTTGTATTTTGTATTGAAGATCAATTCAAACATTGTCTTTGTTGAAGTATTGATATATATATTACATTGATACATGTGCTTTTGTAGAATTGAGACTCAAAACTATATAGAAGGCCAATTTGGCAGCCTCTTTTAGTGCTCCTTGTAATAACTAGCTAGTTACTGACAAGAAATTGTGTTCAAGAGTGCAACTTTGGAAGTGATAAGAAGCTTGAATAGCTGGTTGATTTTGTGCTCAAATGATGGTAGAGCCATCTCCAAGTCATGGAGTGTCATGTTAGTGGGAGAGAGTTGAAGGGGAATCAACAATTTGGAATTGGAATTAAGAACATTGTTGAGGTTTCAAAGAGCAATATCTACCTCCTCTAGCTCATGCAAGAACCTTGAAGATGACAATGAGGATCTCCTTTTCAACCCAAATGCCTCTTTTAGCTTGTCTTGTAGAGAAATGAAACTCCTAGGAAGAGGAAGAGCTTGAATCTTCAGTCATGGTGTCTTGAAAGAAATAGCAGTGACAAGCGCATAGCAAACCAAGATGGTGATGGCCTTGGTGTGGTTTATGTCGATGGCTATGCCAAGAGCTTCTAGTCCTGCTCATGCTTTCTCCTCAAGGTTAAGCTTATTTGCCATTCGCCTTAGAATAGACATGCATTTCTCCAATCTGGATTGGGTTTCCTTGTTCCCTAGCCAATAGGGAAGGGAGTTGTGTGCTCTTTGAAGTGCATGGGCATTTGGATTGATTCCGAGGCTGCGAATGGCTACCTGCACACACATGTGTTGCTTCCTGATTTCTGAGATGCTATCCCTCAGCAGATTGCACGCTTCAAGTAGGTGGACCATGTCATCCAGATGTCAGTTCATCCACTTACACCCCATTCCCTCAATGTCTATGTCTATTTGTGAGAGATTGGAATTTGCATTGACCATCACCTGCAATGCTTGGCCAAGCTAATATGCCCCAAAACATGAAGAAGAAGAACACTCCGCATGTTGTTCCAATCTTTGCACCTCACGTACAAGATGGTCTTGAAAAGAAGTAAGTATTGGACACTCTTGCAGTCTTGAGGGCATGCTCTTTTACCGCTTATGTTTATGCTTCTGAGGAGAGTGCAGGTTCACAAGAGATGACAGAAGAGACATAGAGGGTACTGCAATGCTCATGCTCATTGTATTGATTCCTCTAATGCCGATGCTTGTTGCTTCAAGGATCTCATATGATGATTTCCTGCCTGCCTATTAATATGATTTATACAACTCAACATGATCATGATGGGGCACCCCAAGCAGAAAGAAAGCATCTAATTCTATAAAATTTGTATCATTATATCAATCATGCATTTTTCTCTTGTCCCCTGCTTCCCAATGTGAGATGGGCCACATGATTTCCACCCCCTACCGGGAACAAATCTCAAACACCATGGCCAAGAATCATGTGGCCAACAAAATTTACATTACAAATAATCAAAATTAAAAATCTGTAATGCCAATCACCCACAATTTTCCGTTTCTCATCATTAACAATTTCTCCATTGTAAACGTGCAACTGAAACACATTTGTATGGCTTGTCACGTCCACCTTCAAAAACATTTATATTTACAATACTATGTCCCTTCTATTAACAACAATTAATCTTTTTTCTAAATCTCTCTCCTCTACACATGTGGATGAGTTGTTCATAATTAATTATATTGCAATTGAAATTTTTGTCCATGTTTTGGGATGCAACAGAAATATATCTACTTTACTCGTCATCAACCGGAGGAGAATCTTGAAAAAACAATGGCTCGAGTCTTGATCTTTGTTTATACCCCAATTCTATTAGCCTTCCAAATAGGCACTTAAATAACTGTTTTCTTCTCTTTCTCAAGTAACCCCATAGTGACTGTCACAACTTAGTACACTATATATATATATATATATATATATATATATATATATATGCTTGACTTCTTGCACAAATGCATGAAAGTACACTAGCATCGATGCAAACATACAATGTAGAATGTCATGCAATTGAGGTGGATCTACCAACTCTAGTATATTCTCCAGACGCTATATATCTGAACACCTGCTTTATACTTGTGTGCCTTGTGTGGAGGCCACTAAAAGGGACCATGAACTTCTGTTTTGGTTGTCAAATCACCACCATTACAACTCTCCTACCCCAAAAGACAATGACTGGGTCACTGCATTTTTGGCTAGAACATTAAATATATTATTTTATCTACTAATTATTTTAGTTCATTCATAATCCCTTTATTTGCAGAGTTCCATCTGGAGTTTTACACAAACAACAACCTTGGGTTCAGCACCAGTCCAGATTTAAGGTGATAGACTCATTTTTAAGTGGAAATGGAATATGTTTAATGACTACATAGAGTTAAGGGTATTGAATCAAAACAATATAACATTTAGGTAATAGAATCTTTTGCAATTATCTCAAGGCTTCATAGGAGCTGTCAGTCACTTCATCAGTTTATAAATTTGCACAGTGTAGATCAAGATATCGGTCCAAAATATTTCATGTTGTATTAGTGTGTAATCCATCTATAGCCTACTTAATATTCACGCTGAATTCATAGTGAGCTTCTAAGTGTCATTAGAAAATAGATTACATCTAAGAGAATAAAGAGATCTGGCATGATCCCAAGACTCTCAAGGGATGTTGCTTGTGACAGGCTTCGAGGGTAACCATCTCATAGCCATCCCTTTTCTTATGAATCTTCTTGTGCCAGCCGCTCCTTCACCATCTATACTCCCAAAAGATCAAGGAGAGAGCATTAATAACAAATTAACACACACAAAAAATGAGATGAATGCACAAAAGATAGAAGTAGATCTACCGTGCAAACAATTTCATCAGGAACCAAAGACCCCCTTTCCATGCACTCCTTGGCTCTCTTCCCATGCTTTGTCCTTGTTGCAACTTCTTCTCTTAGCAAGTCTCTAGCAGCAACATGTACCAATCCATACTACAAAAGATATAGATGACCATTAGTCCTTGTCAAAGGGAAATAAGCAACAGTAAAGTGAAATCAAAGAGATACTAGGATGAAAAACCACAAATTAATTACCCCACCAAATATCCTGTACTACAATGTTTTGATTCTTAGTAAGAAAAAATAGAGCACAAGTCACTCTTGACAACATACATATTCATAAGGATTAATTCTTGATATAGATATAGCTGAGATCTTCAGTGATTAGGCTTTAATTATAGTAGTGGATATCCTTTTTGTTCAAAGGTGTACTATAAGGCACCAGATGCATTTTGAATGACCTGCTCATGTATATGATAGTGCAAATGATACTCTGATAATATAGTCATATCAGAGGGTATGTGGTGTAGGTATAAAGGAACAACTAAATAAATATACCAACATGAGTTTGACCTTGAGAAGGAGATTATTGTGGAAAAAGATTGCCTTGTTTTCCAGTTCTACCCTCATGCTTCTGTGTGTTCCAGTTAGATATATATTTTGTAAGAGCATATGTTGGGTTTAATTTCATCAATTTGTGGTTTAGCTGTTAATTTTATTCACTGTATAGGTGCTTAATGGGATTTCGATCCAGATGTAGCTAGCATAATTATTTTTGTGTGTTATGATTTGAGTTTCTATTTTTAATTTTTTTGAATTGGTTATTTGACTTGAGTGATTTCTATATTGTGTGGCTTTGAATTGTTTCTTATCTGTATTTCGGTGAGGATATTCACCTTGGTTTCTCAGGGTAGAGTGGAATTAGTCATTCTCTATGTTTATTTATTATTTCCTAATGTCAATTTTAAAATTCCTATCATTTACCATTTATGGTATATAAATGATTTATGTAGGGTTAATGGAATTTAGATAAGAAATTGTTTGTTGTCTGAGGGTAGAGTTTGGTAGGGTAGGATTAGGTCTATATTCTCTGTATTTCTTTAGTTTAGTTCACATACCTCATAAAATGCTCATACTTGTTTTGATTGTCTTTCCTTCAGTGTTTGTGTACATCTTTGCATATCATATGGCAAAAAAAACCCATCCTGCTGAGAACTACTATATGCAATATAACTTCCTACTTAAGTTCGCAAGTGTACTTTGGTTGGATTTATCATTCCACATGGCCATCTACAATTCACATGTTGTCCAAGTCACAAAGGAGATTTCAGTTCATAGGTGTTGACGATGATGATGATATCTCTAGTGCTGATAATGTTGGTGTCAGTCTTTTTTCCCATGATAATGATATGCTCAGCCTTGTAGATATTGTTTGTTGATCATGATTAACTATCACATAGGTAACCCGTAGAAATAAAGCTTTGCATTGTGAGATTTTATTTTTCTTTGCTTTTGTATCTACCTTTTTTCTATCTTTTCCTACACAATTTATGGTTCTAATGGGTGCTAGGATATGAAAAAAACATATTTATTATATGTTTAGTTATGGTGTGTTTTATATATCATATCTTGGATATGAAACATGATTTTATCATCAAAATTGTTAAATAATTTATGCGACTATGATGAGCAGTTTTCATGAGCAACTCCCCATTATAAACACCTCCCTGGATCTGAAAACTATCCAATGGCATGTCACTTGGATCTTCTCTTATTTTGAACTCAGTAATTCCACAATCCTGTACATCCAGAAATTTGATATTCATCCAAACAATATCTTCTGGTAAGGTAGTCACTCCCAGGTTAACTGTTTAATAGATGTGCTTGTCCACAAACTCAAGTCTGTTAACTTTCATAGATTATTTAGTGACGATGGTAAAATTCTTAACACACAACTCCCTATATACATTTGTTCCAAATTTTTGAGCTATTCAAGATGCTCTAGAAGTTATTTCAAGTTAGTATATAGTACATTTAAGTACTTTAAAGATCTCTGAGCTATTGTTCCCTTCGGAAACTACTGTAATGAGTAACAACCTTCAAGGTCACGGTACTCGAGAGTGGAGATTTTGCCCAAATCCGGGAGGATGAGCTTACTGCAATTTCTCAATGTTAAATACTGAAGTTGCAATAGTTGCGTAAAAGAATGTGGTATCTCTTTTCAATCACTGCAACCAGATAGATCTAGATTTCTAATGCTATTTAATTCCTCAAATTTAATTAGAAATGATTGCATGCCTTTGATATTTGTTAAATCTATCTTAACCAAATTTTCAAAAATTAGCTTTCCTAACCAGCCTTTGAAATATGAGGCTATGATGCAAATAATCTATTAATTCTGATGACAATGACTAAATTTCACTCATCTGTAAAAGGTTGCCCAAGAAATAATGTCCTTACCTCACTTTGGTCATACAAATGGTGTAAATCTTCAAACTTGACATGAGTAATTTCCAACACTCTTGGACAGGAGTGGACGAACTCCCTCCATAGTATTTGTCTGGTCAGGATGCTTTCTAGCGTGATATTTCTTGGATTCTACAAGATTTTTCCTACTTTCTTTGGATTACTATTCTGACCCAAACTACCTTTAGGCTTGATTAATGTTCATCCTTGTTATTATAGTTTTAATGTTATAATACATTACAACTGAGCACACTGTAACTTATTCTCAGGTTTGGAAAATTCTAAGATCAGAAATAAAGGCTATATTTGAAAAGATTAAGTGGAGTAACAAAATAATAAATTAGAATAATCTCTTGTCATTATAATATATAATCACAAGATACGTGCCTTGATAAGAGGCTTCTCTTGCCCTCCTTTCATTTGAGAAAGGAATTAAAATATTTCATGACTTGTACATTTGGGCAGAGAAGCCTCTTCTCAAGGCACATATTTGGTCATTAGATATTATAATGACAGAGCTTATAGAGTATAAACTGGATTGATATTGGATACTGAATAATGAAAATCAATCTACTTTATCTCTAATGAAAACAAAGACCTATGATAAGTTCCAAGATTCAAGTTTGCTTCCAAGTTAACCTTGTAACTTATCGTAGGTCTTACTGCAACATGGTTTTAAATATGTGGACCTTCTCATGCTATTTTGTTTTCATTTTTAATAAATTAGATTGCTTTTCCTTGTCTAATTTCTTTGTCTTTTCCTTTTTTCCAGGTTTCATTATCTTCTCTTGCTCTAGTTGGTGTGGAGTGGCTTTAGTGCAAGAAGGTAAGATAAGATGACATTCTAGTCCTAGATATATTGGTAAATAATTAAAACGTGCAGATACTTTTATTCATTTTTTAAAAATATTTTTCTGTATTATTATCACGAGTGTTACTTTTTTTGTAGGACATTATTACCCAATTAGCCACTATTCTTGGAAAAAATGGAAAGACAGGTACTTTCATTTTCTGCCACTTGTATTATTTTTTTAATGAATTGAATCTCAATGAAGATTAATATTATCATAGTCATGAGTTTTTTTAATAATACTCAGATCTTAAATAACACTCATAATGGACCCTATTTTAGCTTACAAAAAATGGATAAATAAGGGCCAAGGACCATAATTTTCATGAGTAAATGGAATATATAATGCGCCCAAATGATCTCATAGTTCAAACTAATGATGTTTTAGTTTATGGAAACATCATAATGGAATTACCCATTTCCAAACTATAAAAATATCAGTCTCAAGTTGAGAGGTAGATGCTCATTATTTAAAGTATATGATTTATGCAGGAAAATAGTATATCTTCATCTAAATGTTTAGATGAACATGTACCGAGACCTACTCCAGGGACAAATGAATATTTTAATGAAATGATATAGTGTACTTGTGAAAAGTGCAAAAATAGAAAATTAAAGAAGTGCCGACTCGTTGATATCCATAGGTTGAAGTATAGAGTTTATAGAGAAGAGGTATACTACAATGAAATTTCAAAAATGCCTGTTATTAAAAAATATAAACTTTTCATATCGCATTATTATTAACTATTTTAAATGATATTGTAATGTTTAGCCAATCCAAGTTCATAATATTGTTGATGAAAGGGCATATGACAATGATGATAGTGACACTCACAATGAAGGAGAAGACACATATATGGGTGATACCACTTCTCAATTAAATGAGGATGGGGTGAATGAATTTTTACAAGACTTCTACACATATGTTCAAGAAGTTGATGATTCGCCCCTAACTCAACTTGCTAGGACACCTCTTTACCCAAATGCAAATTTTGTCTGTATTGGCAACACTTATGTTATTTTTGAACTTGAAAGTTATGCATGGAATGACGAATACATGCTTCACTGATATCTTGAGGTATATTTTAAACTCCTCTAAACTATATCTCTCCATGTCATTCAAGTTTTGAATATTTTGTATAGTGAATAATATTCAAAACTTTTGGCAGATAAGATACTTCCAAAGGAAAATAAGATGCCTTGTTCACAAAAGGATGTATCTTCAGCAATGAAAGACATTGGGATGGAGTACAAAACATACGATGCATGTCCAAATGACCATATCTTATACTATGGTGAAAATGGAAATTTACAGCAATGCCCAATATGTTTCACCAATAGATATCGTGAAGATCAAGTTTCCAAGAAATTTCCTTATAAGGTTCTATGCCACATTCCAATAACACTGAGGTTTGAGAGGATGTTCAAATGTAAATATTTGGCAAAATTTATGGACTATCATGCACTAAGAAGGAGCCAAAATTGTGTCATGCGTATGGTGGCTGATAGCAAAGATTGGAAGGAGCTTGAAGAAAAATGGTCTGATTTGAGAAATGAGTCAAGAAATGCAAGACTTTCATTGGTAATGGATGGTGTCAATCCTTTCGGAGATTTTATAACAACATACTTTGTTTGGCCGGTTTTCCTTGTTAACAAGAATCTTCCCCCTTGGATGAAAATGAAAAAAGAGAATGCAATGCTAACCCTAACGATACCAGGTATGTGAACTTCTTATTGTTATGTTCTCTTGAAGATGATGCATGATAACATTATCAATTTTCAATTTAAATTCACATTCTATTCATAGGAAAACACTAGGTGAAAGATATGAACACATACATGGAGCCTCTCATTGGTGAGCTATGTGAATTATGGAAGGGTGTCAACATGTATGATGTATTGAGACCTAGCAATGATAGGATCTTCCTTTTTCGTGCAATACTTATGTGGACAATTCACGACGCTCCGAGGCTCTCTGTGTGTTGTGGTAATCTATTTATCATATTCATTTGTAATCATTCTATTTATGTTACTGCCCATCAATTAAATATGGTTTCCATACTAATGTTTCCCGGCCTACAGACTAAAGGGAAACATGATTGTCCATCATGTGGGCCAAACACTGTATCTAGGAAATCAAAGGATCTTAAAAAACCCATGTATGATGAATATAAGAACTTATTATTTCAAAACCATCTTTATCGCATGCATGAGACAAATAAGTTCAATGGAAAGGAAGAGGAAAAGAGGCAACCAAAAATGATGCACCCTTTGAGGTGGAAATCAGCATGTGACAAAAAGGAAGGGAGAGCTTATCCATTGGGAATGAAAAGACTATCTAAGTTTTATAAGTTAGATTATTATGAGCATATCCCAATAGCTCATCTATTTGATACAATGCATATTGGAAAAAATGTGGCATAGTGCTTATGGAAAAATCTAAAGGAAACCAACAATGAAGACCAAATAAAATTAAGGACCTCAAAACCGTCAATATGATGCCAAACATGTGGTTACATGAAAATAACACATATGATCATGCGACATGGGTTCTTACAGTAGAGGAGAAACAATATATGTTTGATACTATTCGTGCCATAAGATTTCCAATTGGTTTTGGTGCAACATTAAAAACCGTATTCACAAGAGATGGTTCAGAGTTTTCTAGAATGAAAACACATGAATTGCATAATTGGATAAAGGTAATTCGTGATATCTTATATTTCTTGGTAGTATAATTGAAATTTTCAGTATATTAGTAATGTGGAAGATAATATATAGTTTAAATGCTATTTTTCAATGTTGGTGTAGTATGTGCTTCCTACAGCAATACAAATCACTTTCAACCATGACATCACACAAACAATTTACAAATTTTCCAAATATTTGAGGTATTATAAACCATCATTTGTTATTCAATAATTAATTTTTTTCCTTTTATAAATACCATTTTCAATGTATTTATAATTGTTTTAACAAATATTTTACAAATATTATAACTGGTGATATGTTAATGCTTGTTACTAAAATTTATAGGTGGGTATCATCTAAAGAGATACATCTAGATGAGATGAACTATTGGAAGAGGAATGTTGCTCTTTTGATGTGTGACATTGAAATGTGTTTCCCTCCAAGTTTCTTCAATTCTCAAGAGCACTACCTTATACACTTGGTAGAAGAGATTGAACAATGTGGGCCCATCCATCTTAAGACAATGTGGCTTGTAGAGAGATATATGAAGGTCCTAAAACATTTTTTGAGGCAAAGAGCTCGAGATGAAGGTTCTATGGTTGAAGGGTACATGGTTTTTCAAACATTTATCTGAGTACTTTCCTCAATTGCATTTGGAGGCTCCAAGATTATGGGGTGATCAACAACCTCAATCCATTGGAGATAGAAAACTAGAGGGTCAAGGAACTTGAAAGAGGATAAAAGGTAATCTTAAATGTTAGTAGTAGTTTTTAAATCCTAAGTAAATTGTATGATGCATCCTTTAAAGAATGGTTAGATCAATGATTAGTTAAATAAATTTTGTTGTAGATGCTAAGGATTGGGAGTAATTGCATTTGTATGTTGCATATAACTCTAAATTTATGTTAGAATGGATGGAGAAGTATGCTGAACAAAAGAAAAAAGAAGACGAGAAGGCATGGGCTGATATATATAATAGACATGGTCAAAACTCTAATAGAGGACTTCCTACATGCCATAAAAGAAAATGGCCAGATAGATGGCTCATGGCATTGGTTAAAGACAATTTGTTGAACATGAGCCAACCAAGGGAATGAAAGTAGTGACAAAAAAATAAGTAGATTTCGTTAAAGGATCTATAAATGGGGAGGTAATATACAAATAAAGTATTATGATGAATATTGTTTAATCTAAAGATTTTTTTATCATTGAAACTATTTAGTTAACTTTTTGTGTCCTTGAATCTAATTGGATAATATGTGCATATGAATTTACGTAACATATTACAAAGCAATGTGGATTAGCGGTCATCATTTTCGAATTAGGAAGATTGATCAGAAGAGGAAAACTTATGATAGTGGAATTTCAGCACCATTTTAAGTGGATTTTCGTTCACATGCATATGACACAAACACAATCACAAGTACACTTCAGTATTATGGAGTGTTGGAGGATATAATAGAGCTTGATTTCGCATCTTTTAAAAAAGTTATTTTTCATGTTGAATGGTATAGGCTCATTGTATTAGTCGTTGACAAAACTATTTTGTTGCATGAGAATGGATTCAATATGATAAATACATCGAGGTTTTAATCCAATTCTGAACCTTATGTGTTTCCAAACCAATGTAGTCAAATATTTCTTGTTCCAAGTTTAGAACACCCTAGCTGGTCCTTTGTGATAGATTATGATCCAAGAGGACAAAGAGTTGCCTTTTCCTGAAGATGTAGAAGGCCATGATGTAATTGAAGAGGTAGAAGATCCACTTGAAGACATAGATGACCAAGTGGAGGATGATGATAACATGACTAGTGATGATGAATATGAACAAGACGAAGTTCTAGAAGGACAAGAACAACATTTTGGTGATAAAATACATGAACATGATGAGTTTATTGATCATCATTTACCTATGGCTGAAGGGGATGAATATCATGAGAACCATGGTATTATTTTATTTGTGGATCTGGGCCCCATTAATTATGGTTTATTCATGCCTCCAAATGAGGAAATTGTAATGTCAGATGAAGATGATTTTATTTAATCATAATGTAAACCTTAAAATCATTGTAAGGACATAGCACAATTTGATATATTTTATGAGTGGATTGCTAATGTTTTTTTCTCTATGTCAATGCATACATTTCACATATTTCCTTGTTTCATTAAATGTTTCCTTACTCAAGATTATATGAAGATGCACACCTTTTCGTCCTTTTGAATATATATATTTTTTGATACATGAAATGAAATGGAAATTTAGTATTGCATATGTTATTATTCATTTGTTAGTGAAGTTGTTCAATGTTACATGCAAACTTTGAACTTTTTTTTTACTATTAATAAAAAAAAATTATGATATTTTAAAGGATCGTGGCAGGCCCTCTACATATGCACTAGAAAATCCTAACATGAGAGTGCCGCCGAGAAGTAAATCCCGTACCATACTTTCTACATCCAACATTGAAACATTTAGTATTCCAATTCCGTCAAGCATGCCAACACATAGTATAGCACCAAAGTTAAGGAGTAACCCTTCATGTGTGGGTTCTCTATGAATTCACCATCCAACACCACAACATGCTTCCTTAAAAAGTATCATAGAATCACAAGACAAAATGTTAAACGCTCCTACCAGATACTCCTGAATTTTATGAAGATAGACAGGAAGTAATTAAGCAAATTCATGCATTGGAGTCTACATTGCTGGAAAGTACAGTTCTTGCTGCACCTAAATAGGTATGCTTATGATAATTAATTGTATATAAAATATTCCGTAATAGTCCTAATTATCATTCATGTGCTATAAAACAGTCATAATAGCAATTTTTCATATTACATTGTTTACAATAGTCCTAACAAACATTCATGCTCTATACATACAGGAAGAAAATGGGTATGCCCCCTAATGTACCTATAAGGGAAGCTACTGTGACCCCCTACGACTACAAAAATCTCCACAATGAACACAAAAGGGAAAGAAAGAGGTTACAATCTTGTTAACCTCTGGATTGGAAATGTCTTAAAAGATTAAATGGGCTCAAAAAAATTTCCAATTTCTATTTCATCGCGCAGAATGCCTATTTGAAAATACCATACAAGTGGATTAGAGAAAGCAAACCAATTCTAAGAAAGATGAACTCTTTAAATATGTCATAAAAGAGTTTGGAAATCCTGGTTTTTAACAAGGATTTCATAATGGATTATGCATGGAAATTCATTTCATTCTAAAAGAGACAAAATAAGATCAAAGCTAACAAATGACTTAAGATATCCCCAACCAAGCTTGGAATCTCTAACCAAACAACATGGGATAAGCTTATCAAAGATGCCAAATTCAAGAGAAAGTCCTTCAAAAATCCAAACTACATGCCATCTGCACAAGAAGGAGGTAAAAGAAGCCTTCGAGATACAACAAAGGCTACCCAAGCTAGGTTTTCAAGTATTGGGTTCCATAAATTGGGGGCTCGGGTGGGTACAATAGTATTCATGGGAGCTTGGTAAGTGAATAATTTCATTTATTTTTTTTATATTTTTTTCGGTGACTTGAATGTATTGGATGACAAATGATACTTGATAGATTAAAATGTCTTTGTACACTTAGGTTCACCAATTTCGAAAGGAAGCTTCAGATGAAGATCTGAAATATAATTTAATGCATGGTTCCCAAAGGCCTCCGACAACAATATGATAGATCAAGGGGAGAAATTGGTCATTGAGCATGAATCTGAGGTAAGTTTTATTATAGTATTTGATGACATAATAAAACATTTAAGTATCAATGTTGTGGTAATTTAATTAGCTAAAATTATGTTGTTTTAATAGGATGTTGACAACAATCAAACTCCTTAAAGGGTGAAACTAACAGTGAACATGAAGATGCCATAGAAGGATGTGATGATTTTTTTGTTGGAAAAAATGAATCAATTGACCCTTCTTGCAACTAATCTGGAAAACATCCCAAAAATCCAACAGACAAGAGTTCAGGATGATTACCATGTTGCACCAATCTATTATAGTTCCTTGTCAAAATAGGACAAAAAAAGAATAGACATTTTTCCTATCCAGCTAAATAGATTTAAATTGACTGTTATTTTATGAATTATTGGCTATTTTTATTACCAGTGAACTTATTGGTTGTTTTATGATTTGAATTTTAAGTATACTAGTGAACTTTGTAAAAATTTTGAATCATACCTTACAAATCAAATCAGTAACTTCTGCGAGGATACCATTGTATGTACAGTCTTCAACATACCTAGTAACTTGTTTATATTGAATACCTGCAATGCACGTGAGTACAAGACTGCACTTCTTGGAGATTGCACTTCAAGGCTTGCTAGTATATCTGTTTCTTGAGATTTTCTTTCTATTTGAGTTCATTCATATTCCTTTGATAGACATGTACAATAAATGCGGATAAGAAATTTTAATTTCACATATGTGTGATGAAAATCCATCCCATATTTTAATTTCACAGATGTGTGATGCAAACTCATGCATGCTTTTTTCTAATTAGATTTGTATTATTAAATTTGTAGGCTTCTTCTAATATCTATGTCTATCAAAATACACATATATGTGAGGTCCTTTGTTATATTGGTGAATGATTCTTATGCTTGAGTTTGGTGAATGAGTCTTATACAAATGCACACAAGCTATGAGAAATAAGGTGCATTCAGTAATTGATAAATTTGTTGAATACGGACTTTCGATCTCTTGGTGTTGCTAGACAAGTAATGTAATTCTTGAGTTGTTGCATAGTTATAGGAGTTTGTACAGGGTTTCTTTATTATCATAAAAATGGTGGGCTGCATGTTTTCGGTGCTCCAGATGCCCATACAAATAATTTTCATCTTTATAATTGACAATAATAATATTCTTTGGATAGAGGCCACAACTTGTTAAAGGGAACATGCAGTTGTTTTCTATAGATCGGCAGCGCAATTAGGGCTTTATAAGCTCATGCTGCTACTTTTGCATCATTTAAGGTAAAATTCTCTCCCACTTATAAACAATTGTTTAAATTTATCTATGATGACCATGCCTAAATCATGGTAATTACCTCGTTCATGTCATGAGAAGGTGGAAGCTTTCAAACAAGAGCTTGCTAGTATTCATCCAGAATATGTTCTAATTACCATAGCCATTGAAGAAACCGTGAGATTTGCAATTTTGAGTTGTCATTTGTATCCCATCAATTCTAGCAGGGAATTGGTTCTCCATGTTTTGTTTCAAAATTATTATTTTTGTGGGGGTGGCTTCCAAGTATGAGAAATGAATTGGGGGAGTCGACCCCATATAGAGTATAGATAGGGGGGCCCATTTGCCTAGCTATATCTATATGAGCAATTTACATTTTTTCTATATTGTAAAGGGGTATTTTGTGCTACACTGCATAAGTATCTTGTACTAGGAAAACTAGGTTTTAAATGTTATTATCCTGCTCATAGTTGGGCTTTAGACATAAATTATTGGTGATTTACAAGAAACCAGAGCTTATGAGATCTCCTGTTTAATAACAATTGCCCACTAGCTGGTTAGATCATGTCTGTTTTTCTTGTAAGACAAGGATCTGAGACTTCTTATTTGTACTACTAGGTGCTCTAACTTTGATCTGCTTGGCCTTCATAGGTTTCAACATTTACAGAGTGTGGATCAAAACTTCCAACAATTACTAGTAATATACAGGCTTGCCTTGATTTAGGTTTTTATGTTGCATACTTGTTCACATTCTGGATCGCAAACATCTATGGGAAGAGCCACTTTATGGAGACATCTGTGTTTAAGTGGGGCCTGCTTTGAAAAATAGTTAGTCAATTTTTCTTATGTGATCATATTGGTTTTCGATTTCTAGGGGTCCTTTGAAGAGTTGTCTATATTCTCACTTTACTTTCACTAACTGCCTTTCTTTGTGTGTTGATAGTGTATTAATTATTGTTCTTCATTTCTGGTGTTATATTTTTCCAAGTGTGTATGCTTATTATTATGCATTGGCTTTATGCTCCATGTTCTATTGATTAATAACCTAATTGTCATATGTTAGGCCTTATGTTGTTACAAAGGGTTTATTTTCTCATGTGGTTTCATTGATTGACTGGCTGATAAAAGTTCTTAAACCATGTGTGGTGAAACAGATACATGCCTTTTTGTTTCATCTCTGTTGTATTTTCCTTTTCATTTATGGATGTTGTTTACTGGATTGCTAGCGGATTTACTCCACCTCTTTTTTTGGCATCTAGACGGTAGGCAATTGAGAAGACACGTATAAGGCTTTGGGTACAAATAGATTGTTTCCCAGACTTTGGGAATGAGTTTCTTACTTGAATTGGCTATGGAAGGGGAAGGAGGAACCCCAAAAAATTTTGGAAAACAATCTTCTACACCACATGTAGGAGTGGAAGGAGGAACACAGGAAAAGATGGAAAATCCATATTCTACACCACATGTAAGGATTGCTATTTTATTTGGCTATGATCCATGTCCACCTTATTTGCATTCAAAGAATAAAAATATAACTTTAGCATATTTTTTCTATATTTACAGGAACAACCAGCTAGTGCGCCCACATATCCTGATTGGGCCCACTTTTAAGGTCTTGCTATTTTTCAATCCTCATCATCTATATAGCATGTTTGCAATTTTCTTGCACTGACTTTTAATGAAAGTCATAAAATTTGCTATTCCAAATTGAAAATAGAGTAATTCAATTATGTTTTACTTCAAGTTGTTTGATGGATGCTTCATGTGTAGGCATATTATGTTCCAAGTGTCACCCCCCCCTGCCACCGTCCTTATTTTGCACCCGGCCCAACTCCACATCCCATACATATGGGGGAGGTCAGGTAATAAATATTTTCAGTGTTTATGCTGAATCTTTAGGAAGCATGTTGTTGAAGCATTCAACTAATATTATGGATTGGTAAATGTGTTGGTCTTAGCCATTATTGGCACCTTATGCGACAGCCCCCTCCCTATGCTACTGTGTATCCACCTGGAGGAATTTATGGACATCCCTCTGTGCCTCCTATAGGTTCTATTGCCCTTGGATCTTGTCATGCATGTCTTTTCTTTCATTGTGTTTTTCTTTCCTAGTAGTTTGATAGAGAAGGAAAGGACCACTCCCTGTGCTACCTATTGTTGAATGAGAATTTTTGGCTATATTTTTGTGGACATATACTCTATTTTACCATCGTAAATTTTTTGAATATTGTTGTCTTGATTACAACTGTAGGGTGCACATACATTTAATCAATATGGCATTCCATCCATTGGAAATCCTACAAATGTTGTAATGGTAATTACAGAACATATTCTAGTTACCTCTATCATGAGAAGGTGGAAGATGTCAAACAAGTCCAACAGGGAGTGCAGCTATTACATGTGGAGATAGAGATTTCCTGTGAAGGCTGAAAACAGGGTGGAAGGAAGAGAAGAAGTGGAAATTTTGGTGATAACAATCGCTTTCCAGCGTGAAGAAAGAGTTACCAAAACAAGGAACAAAGTCAGTGCTAGTATCTACGCATTTCTTCCAACGGAAATGGTGATTGGATTGCCCTTCATTATACAGGCAGAATTTTTTACTGGTGTCCCTCAAGGGCAAGTATCAGGTGGGATGACAAGTGGAACAAAGGGATTCTCGACTGTATTCCCTCTATTTTTTATTCAGCATTTCTTTATCTTCTGAAAAGCGTGGAATATACTGCTCCATCTTCCAAGCCATATTGCTTTGACAAATACTTGCCAATCTATCCTCCTTCGTATGATCAGTTGGTAGGCGTTCGGGATGGTATTTAGGAATGACTCAGTACACAAGAAATTATTGTTTGTGAGCTCCAAAATGCATATTGCACACCTTTACAAGCTCGACGAATAGTCTCCACCTTTAGAGACATATTGCAAAAAGCAACAGAAGAAGGTATGGAAAATACCAATGCTCTTTAGTCCGCCGGAGTATTTATAATACATTCATGCATGGATAATTTAGTTTCTTTGGAATTCTTGGGTGTGTAGTATGTAACTTATGACTGGTACACCATTTGTATTACGAAGACGTCTGGTTGGATGCATGGCTTTTCTGAAGATTTATATGTTCAACTTCTTTGCTTTGTTGCTAAACGTTAGAGGGAAAGAGGAATTCGTGCCAACCTCCAGTATTTTCCACTATTTAATTATCATAATGAAGATTATTTATGCAACGTCGTTTGGACAAGTTTATGTGACATATCTGCTTCTTGTGAGAAGAGAGGTGTATTTTTCCAATAGAGTAGAAGACATTCAATGGTTTATAAGATGGAATAAGGAGTTGAGAAGCATGGCACCTTACAAATTCATACAAAAAAATACTTTAATGGCCATGAAAAATTTGGGTGCTCATCAGTGGGCAGGTCTACAACGATGGCTGAACGCCCATGCTAAAATTACATAACTTTCCATTTCAATGTTCATCAAGGGGCTTATTGAAGAAGTTCACGTCTCCAGAAATAAGGAATTTGTTGTACGTGCTGCTCAGTTTTCTACATTTTTCTTCTGAAAACAATTTTATTCATTCTAAACAAATGCAAGGTTTATGTTCAACATTTTCGGTGCTTAATGATTTAGGAGCCATTGTCTGTAAGGGTCAAACGAAACTTGTCCCAGTAGCCATAGGGAAGTGGGCTAAGCTAATGGGTAATAATAGATGGGCTACACAAGAGGTTTTTATACTATCAGATGACTACCTACAAATTCCGTCTTGCACTGTTGGATTGACTGGCTGAGGACCTAATTCTCTCAAACACTTTTTCACCAATGGTCTTAGAGCAGTAGATATTCCATACCTAAAACCACCAAATGTTGCAGTATCTGGATTTCCTTTCTCTACTGGACAAGAGGAAGCCATTATCCTCTTATAGTGTATTCAGCACTTAGTAGTCACCTCTGGTGGGTCGCTACCCAAAGAATTCAAAAGAATCGTAATGGAAGGAAAATGGTTAAAAACCCACATGGGATATCAATCACCTACTGTGTCTTTCTTGTTAGATGATGAGTGGAAATACGCTAGTCTGCAATCAAATGATATTTCTTTTATTGATTCTACATTTTACAGAAATTATATGAGTAGATTCAAGATTGCCCTGGAACACATAGGGGTGGTGGTTAAGTTTGGATATGCATGTGAAAGAGTTTCCAACCATCTTGAAATGCATACAGATTTGAAATCCATAACTAGGATTTACAAATATCTTCACCGATGCAATTGGAAACCAAATGACGATGACACTGTCAAAATCTAGATTCTGCATGATGATGGACATGGAGGTGAATAGAAAGATACATGAAAGTGTGTGAGGCGAATTTATTCCCAACGTGAACTCTACACTGTTGTTAGATTCTCATTCACCATCTATAAAACAAATTCTAACCTCCCCTATTTTCTTACAGTCGTCAAATTCAGACATACAGATTTCTTATTCTCTTCTGTATTCTCTCTGTGCTTTCTTTAACAATGGGCAACACCTACTGCTCTGCATTTTTTTCCTCAGAAAATGAGATTGTAATAGATCTTACGACTATTACAGAAATGGTGGAAGATGTCAATAGCCTCGACAGCTTAATCTCTATCATTCAGGAATGCCTTGAAGCCATGGCCAAAAATGACAAGGTAAAGCACAACTTTTGTCTCTCTTACTCTCTATCTTGTAGTTATGTTACAACTTTAGAATATAATATTCATACATTTTGTAGAGCCAACACAATACAGCCGCACAAGAAACTAGTTGTTTGTCTTGGTTTTCTTCTTACACAAACTTTGGCAAGAATTTAGTGGAAGAGGTGTTGAAGCGTGCAGAGAGAAATCGTTGCACGGTATTGAAGTTCATCACTTTGTATTATAAATGAATCCTACTTGTTCTTTTTGTTGATTAATATTTCTCTGTTTTTGTAATAGGCGTGTTTTAAGTCTAGTTTTAATCGTGAAACCCAAAAAGTTGTTATTGATTTTTTCAAAGAAACGTCTCAGATTCACTCCCTCGCAGCAAGGTTGTGTGTTGTCAGATATTTGTTGGAGCAAATAGATCAAATTTCCAAAAATAGGGCTCAATGTGTACAACTCTTGAGATACTTGTGTGTGATGGACAGACACGTGAAACAATTAGATGACCAACATCAGCTCAGTCAAGTTGTGCATTTCGTTTTCGAAGGATGCCTTCTATGTCTCAGACTAATGAAATCTTAGAGACTATCCAGGTAATACTTGGCTAATTTTCCACTATATAAACTATCAAAAGACTATATTTTTAAAGCAAAGTGTCATTTAAAAATAATTTATAATTGTTTGTTAATGTGTAGGCTTTTTTGTGCTTCAGTGGATGTTGGGGATTTATAAAACCTTGAATCCCAAATAAAACATACCTATCAAGATCTCACTTTGGGAGCTGTGATTGGTGTTTTAGATAATATGCCTCAATTTTCTCCTCCAATGCAAGGAGAAGATCCCTCCGCAGGTTCATTGGCTTTAACTTATATCTAATATTCTTTCACAAATATCTAACACAGGTTTTAAATAATGTATATTTTGATAATTACATAATATGATCATATTAAAATAGAACTGAGAGAAGTATATTTTGAGATTGGAAATTACCATAGATAATGGGATTTTGGGTAGGATAACATTTAGTTATAATTATAATCTTATCTCATTTCACATCATGTCCGATTTTGAAGCAAAACATTTTATTTTGCAGTTGGCATAGAAGAAGCCAAGTATAAAGTAATTAGGCTTCTGAAAGTGAACCCGAAGGATGAATCAAAGAGATGTACACTGGCATTTTCAATGACAATCTAGAATTTCTCGAAGAAGTGTATGAAGATGCTCCACTACCTTTTTTTCTAATCATCTTGGGGTGCATCGGCATCCCATAATTGAAGACTATTGCTATATGTGGCTCACTTGGTCATCTACCAAACATACAGTCACCGAATCAGAATGTTGTTCACTTTTGAAAAACATTCTAAAGTACTAGAGGCTTTCTCCATCGACAGTAAAGACAAATATGGGAGCCTGGGGTCTGAAATTTCCTTCTTACACAAATGGGGGACACATCGAGTTGAGTGGTCCTAATGAAACTTTTGTTCCCGACAATCCTACACTGGTCAAATTATTCAAAAGAAATTCTATGTCAATTATCAAATTTGCATGGCATCTGAACGCTTCCAATCTAGAGATACCATTGGACTTACTATTTTCAATGTATAAGTCTCTTAGAGCTCGAAATATATCACAAGCAGCACAGAAACATGAGGTCTCTATTTCAAATGAAATGTCTTTGCACAAGCTTGAAGAAGGGAAGGGGTTGTTCAAAAAGGGACTCTACATAATTGTTCTTGGATATCTTGCGTACCCATCCTTCAAATTACCAGTTAATAAAAGGCATCAAATAGTCAGAAATATTTGGAGGTTTGCTGCATACAAAACCTCCGAGCCCTTGACAGTTTCATACACTCTGGACAACATTGCAGCAATTGTAGGGAGCGTTTGTTGGTACCCATAAGGGGAAGTGCCTCTCCTATAATGCATCAGGTATGTTACTAATGTGAACATTCATATTCAGAAAGAGCTTGTATCACTTTGCTAAAAGCATTAAACATTAGTGGTTCAGACTAGCTATGCAGAATATGTATTGTTATTACTTATTAGTTCATCGATTTCTAATCATTTTCACCATCGAGCCATATCACAATCATTCATTATTTTTCTTGACTAAAATAAAAATGATGATGTATATTGTCTGAAAAATGTGTTCCTCTCAAAAGTTTGGTTAAAAACAGGACAGTTGACTGAGACTTTCACGGTTTACCCCTCTAAACACCTTACCAAGCCTCAAAATATTAATTGATATCATTCATGTTATGCATTATTTTTTTCTCATGTTATGTTGTTGGTAATGATTAATGCATGAGCATGCCAACATCGGCTACACTTGATGTGGTTGCCAAAAACTTGAATCTTAAGTTTTTTGAGGTATTAAATTACTCCTACTTATATGCATATTTGCCTATTCCTACTATTTTATGAGTCTTGTAAAAATAGGTTTATTATTTTTTATTCATCTATTAGGTGCCCACTGGTTGGAAGTTTTTTGGAAATTTAATGGATGCTGGATTGTGCTCTGTTTTTGGTGAAGAAAGCTTTGGCACTGGTGAGTTTTATTTTTTTTAATCCTTGTGTAAAACCATTCTTTGTGTAGCGTTCTTGGTGAGTATTTAGTTTCTACTCTTAATAGTAGCTCATTTTGTTAAAAATAAAAAACGATATGCATAGCTCCTTATGTCAGGATCAAAGTCCCCTTGCTCATTTTCATAAATCTCATTGTTGTGCTTGAATTCAGTGTGCAGCTGGGGATCTATCACACAACATATGATTTTGTCTAAATAATCACAGGCCTGCACAGCTAAATCTCTGCTCCTCTCAGCAAATGAATAAACATGAGTTTGAAGAAGGTTTAGGAAAACAGAAAGAGGTAAGAAGTTGGGAAGACTAACTCCCTACGCCTCTTCCAGCAAACTTATTTCTTCAACAAGAAACTTATCCGTGGAGAGTACATCTGTTACAGCAAGGAGGTCATGCAAGTAAGCCTTGAACATTCTAGTGAGACAAGCAATACAATGCATGTCGGGCTCATCAGGAAATAACTCGATGTCTCCCTGTATAATGAGCTTGTGTAGCATTCCCTTTTGTATATATTGTATATCAAGGGTTAACAGAATTCAGACACCCTTTTGTATTTTAGCATTGTATTTCAAGGGTTAACGGAATTCAAACACCCTTTTGTATCTTATCTTGTTTGATATTAATAAAATATTTGTGGACCCATTTATTGGGCACAATATTTAAATCAAATTGTTGTTAATTTATAAAATTAATTTCCAGGCCACTCTGACATCATAGATGATATGTAACTTCGTTGATTGCACTATATGATATTTGGTTATTGTGTAGTTTTAAAATTCATATTTTTCATTCTTTAAATCCGTATCGTCTCTAGAGAGATAATAAAAATTGAAATTAATATTGTCTCCAAAGAGACAAAATGTTAGTATTCGGTATTGTCTCTAAAGAGACAATAATGATATTGTCTCTAGAGAGACAAAAATTATATTGTCTCTCAAGAGAAAAAATGTCTATCAATCATTATTGTCTCTTGAGAGACAATAATAATAGACAATATTAGAGACACCCACTTTGAGACAATAATAGAGACGATATACAACTTTTTTATTGTCTCTATTAATGTCTCAAATGACCCCCCCTTGTAGTAGTGTGGAGTAATGAGGGATGCACAAGAACTTTACAAAGAGATAGGGGATGGATATAAACTCCATTTTCTCTTGGAGAGAATTTTATCATCATCAGAGACTTACTTTTCTGTTTATTGCGCCATGTTAATTTCGGGTGCGTACGATGGACCTACCCATTTTAAAAGGAAATATAATTAGTGGTGTGTACTCATGGTCCCTTTAAAGCATTATTGATATTTGTCAATGAGACCACCCCCACTTTTGGTTGTCCCCCAATATCGACACATTAGTAGTGTGTATATTTTAGTGTACCTTATCTTTTCTGATAAGCTAGATGCTTTAATAAAATAAGAGACATGGCATTCTCTTGCGGTACACTAAAATTAGAGACATTGGAGACATAAAATTAGATGCTTTAATAAATTAATAATAAAAGTAGAGACGTGACATTTTTAATTTCCTATATAAAAAGATGTGAAATTCACTCATTGATACTAAATTCATTAGTCTTATTCTTGATTATTTTATGTTTTTTTTTTTAAAGCTTGTGATTTAGTGGTACTTTAAGCTTGATCTTAAAGTTTTCTTATTGATTCTCTACTTTGTATGTTTGTAATTGTCATAACTTACTTACCTACCTATTTTTGTAAATATATGTTTGTCTTATCCTCAAATTGATGTAAAAAATTTACTAAATTTTGCATTTGAAAAATTGATCGTTGCAAGTGTAAAGGGAAAATTCATGGCAGTAGGATAGGTTCGACTCAAACATATCTCAAAATCTAAATTGAGACAAATTTATATTTGTACAGATATTCAGTGGCATGTGTAGTGAATCCTTAAAAGCTAAGTTGGAGAATAATTATGGTTTATTATATGATAGAGAGTAGGAGAGTTCCTAAGTTGGTCAATTAAATTTTTATGGGACAAATGTTTGTATGAATGCCAATTTAGATATTGTCAAGTGCCCATGACCAAATTTAGGGACTGCAACTAGGTATTAAGATTAACCATATTATAAATCCTAGAATTGTCTCTAACTTAATTCAATAAATGTCAATTTAAATATTGTTTGGGTACTACAACTAAGTATTAAGATTAACAAAATTATAAATCCTAGAATTGTCTCTAGTTTATTTCAATAAAGTTCACAAATATAATATAACTAACAATTGCACATGAGTTGCAAAGTGCATTGGAAGAGATTTCAATGTTTGATTTGTTAATTTTAGTTTTGGTATACAATCTCTAAACTCTGAACCAAACTTGCACAGGAAATAATTATGAGAATAATTAATTTTACACACACAAATATATTTCTTCTCTTCAATATATTTCTTAATACATACAATCCATATATAAAGGAGATACTACTCCTAAATATAAGGAACTCCAATCCCTTGAATATCTCTTGCAACTTCTTCCACAACAATAATATATTCTATATTACCAAACAATATATCTGCACTACCATATTAATCATATGGTATATTTAACATGTGTAACTGTTATTTACTCACACGTAAATAATCATCTTAACACTATAGTTCCTAACATTCCTACCCTTAGTGTTTACATGGTAAAACATAGCTCGTTCTTTTCATTGGGCTTGCACAAAACTCGCACATGTGCCAACACACATTTTTTCCACTTATGGTTTTCTCCGGCTTCTACCAAATTAGTTTTGTAGGTGCACCAAAAACCTTACAAAATTGGTTTTACATGTTTACCAAAAACCTTACAAAATTAATTTTCTAGGTTTACCAAAAACCTTCACATCATGATTGTCACAATACATTTTGTTCAAAATTCTACAATGTTTTAACAAAAGGGGATAAACGAGAAATACACACAAGTGAACAGGAATTTACATCATCTATTCTTTTTTTTCACGCCACACTAAAAAACACAAATGTCGTCATACCAAAAATGTGGCCCCGTCATTGATGACTGACAAGAGGTCGTTGTCTGACCTCCTTCCTCTATTGCCTCCGAACTCCAGTCATCACATTGCTCACTCAACAATTTGTAAACATATTTTAAGAAAACACCTAAAACTTTAAAAAGTACGGCTCCAAGCCATTAACTAATACTTTTTATATTTTTCCTCACACACCTATTATTAATATAACATACTTTTAAGAGAATCCAATTAAAGATTGGATTTGACCAAACTAAAACCGAATATAGAAGAAGACTCAAACAAATTAAACAAATACTCAACTGACACAACGAGTGAAAATTACCAGTAAATAACCATTAAGATATCTCAACGTGTTGATACACTCAAATATGGATTCCGGTTGGGAGGGTCCTGGAACCATTACTCCAATTCATGTGTATGATCTTTGGTGCCGAGTGAGACAATGGGATTAATAAGCAGTGAACCAGATATCAAATTTTCTGTTGATTAATTGGTCAAACCTCCAGACCAACTAAAAGCTCAAACAACCATGATCCATACTAGAAAAGACGTGTAGATTAATCTCCAAATGAATAGATGCAGATAATTATAGAAAATATAATCAGACATCGAGCTATCTGCAGAGAATTTGACTGATTGATCTGTAGATCTGTGTTGATCTAAATGGTGCAAAAAGGGTGAGAAGCTGATGGCGAATTGCTGGCACTTCTCGAATTTCTGGTGAGTTTCACCTCCAAACTCGATCTATTTACAGTCCAAATGAACTCAACTCTTAGCTATTATAAATGCAGAGCAATTGAAATGGTGAAGTCACATTTCATATCCACATTCATATCCGGTGCAATTAGATGACGTAGAAATCTAAGGCAACACACAGAAATCTAATAACTATAAAGAATTGTAAATAATAAATCTCTCCATGAACCGGGACAACATAGAAACACAAGGTTTCCCCACGTTTTAAGTCACAACACCACTGTTGATTAAACCGGGCTCTGATACCAAATCTAAACTCTGAACTAAACTTGCACAAGAAATAATTATGAGAATAATTAATTTTACACACACAAATATATTTCTTCACTTCAATATATTTCTTAATACATACAATCCATATATAAAGGAGATATTGCTCCTAAATATAAGGAACTCCAATCCATCCAATATCTCCTGCAACTTCTCCCACAACAATATATTACCAAACAATATATCTGCACTACCATATTAATCATATGGTATATTTAACATATGTAACTATTACTTACTCACACATAAATAATCATGTTAACACTATATTTCCTAACAAAAGCCATGCCTTTTTAAAAATGTAAATTGTAAATATTTTAATAAAAATTCATGAGAAACATTCATAAACCCTTTCTATGATATTTTCAAGAAAAATAGTTGCAAGATTTAACATTAACTATGGACAATGTCTGAGTATGATTCAAACACCATTATTTTTTAAATACCTAACTTCTACTTTATATTTTCCCATCTCTCCTTCTAAATCCACTATAATGCCTTACCTCCTCCCATTATTTACTTAACAAAAATTTTAAACGTCCATGGAAGATTAAGTTGATGATTCTTTCATCAAGGAATTCATAGGAGTAATAGGCCCCACCACATGTGATGTATTCGACAACATCAAAAACTGTGACAAAATATCTATAACCCGCAATCACCTTTCACTCTCTAATTCCTTCCTTAAAAAAAAGCACTCCAAGCTCCATTGTATAATCAAAATATTACAATTTTGTAATTACGCCGAAGGTGTTCCCCCTATGGTAAAGGACCTCCGGACGTTTTTGTAGCTATGTTAAATTTGATGGCCTGTCAGATGTTTTTTCAATGCGTTTTAATTTGACGGCCGTTTGGATGTTTCGGGCTATTTTTAACGGTGGTTATTTTTAACGGCGAGACAGTTAAGTGAAAGGAAAAGCAAACAGATGAAGCGGTCTTACTTGAATGGACAGTGTTGGAATCATCTCTTTCTCCTCAAGGGGCCGAGATCGAGGCTCCCGTCAACTATGGGAAAGGAGAGTTTGCAGTGACAATCAGCATCGGAACCCCGCCAACAAAAGTGGTTGGCATCATTGACACAGGAAGTGATCTAATATGGATGCAATGCCAACCCTGCACAGCCTGCTTCTCTCAACCTGACCCCATCTTCGACCCCTCCAAATCCACCACTTACGCCAAGGTGCCCTATGATACCACCTCCCTCTGTTCTTCCCTCCGCACAAAATCATGTACCCCAGACTGTGAGTATTCATATGGATATGGCCGAGATGGTTCCGTGAGGACAAGTGGCATCTTATCCATGGAAACATTGAGCATGTTGGCTGGATCTCAACTGTGGAAAGTTACAGAGTGCCCATTAACAATACGTGCTATGAAATTTGCAGAATACCCATTAAGAATACGTGGTTGCTGGGTGGATAATTGGGACAACCGAGTATTGTTTCCCTTGTTATACTTTAAACTATGCATGCAGGTGTTTAAGTGAATTTTTTCTAAAGGTACTTTTGATTCTGTTGTCTTCAAAAAAATATGATTTTGATCTCAAGTTTTTTGGAGACGTTTGGGTGGCTCGAGCCTTCGAAGGCGGTAATGAAATTAAGAGGATTTTACTACGTCGATCTTTTGGTCTTTTTGGACGATTTTGAGGAGACTTCCAAAGAAAACATTCAGGGCTCTGATAATGAATCTCACAAATAAACTGGCATGATTTTTTCTCCTTATCATCTTTGTAGTATAGCGTTATAATATTTCAATGCCTTGAAATCATTGAAATATTCTTCTTTTGTATCTGTATGAAAGATGGAATAACACATAGGTTGTAAGTAAAAAATTATGTCTGTAATTATCTTTTCGGGTAGTATATTTCATTTTTGATAATGTGTGCTTTTGGTACCTTCGTTATATTCTTGAGAAACCCATTATGAGTTCACTCTTGATAGCAATACTATGTTTTATCTTAAATAAAAAAGTATGGGTAAAAGATCTGGTTGGGCATGCAGGATTTAACTGTTGTTTGGATGGTTAGCTACCCATTAAGGGTTCAGTCTATGTGTGGTTTAGAGAACTATTCGGTTCTATATTATGCTTCTTTTCTTCACCCAAGAGGAGATATTGGTCTTTGATGTTTTATCCAACTTGACTACAGTTGACATTGTCTATTCCTAGGCACTAGCTATTGTAGCCGAGTTTGTTTGCTAGAAGTATGAATAAAGTTAAAACTATGATAATTTATATGAGTGTCAGAGTCATTCATTATGAATACTTAGTCTTCGTATAAATATTATCCTACAGCCAACTCTGCCTGTGATTGGACACTAGCTATTGTATCCAAACTTGTTTCCTTTCAAAATATTGATTTGTATTCAACTGTGAGTTAAGGGGTGGTAATTTACGAACACCTATTTGATCTTATTCTAAGGCCTCATCCATATTTCAGTTCGACATGTTATACTATTTACTAACCCGGAAACTAAGATGAGGAAAGGTGGGTTGATTAATGTTAAATTAATTAGGGAGGCCCATCTTTAAATACACTTATGTCATATTTAGGGATGACTATGGCTTCACTGTTGATGTCCTCACTGTTGATGTCCTCACTTATAGGTCCCACCCTTGGTCGTGTCGATATGGAAACAAAATAGAGGAAGATCTCTTGTATGGAGCATTAAAACCACTGAAAAGTTTGTGCTTAAATTATTTTTCATTTCGTCAATGCTAAAATAAATCAAAGGGTGATTTGTTAGGGTTATGTTTAAATTATTGTCTAATAATTTTAAGGTTAGTGATGGTACGTATGGAAAATGTTAAGATAGAATCAAATATTTTAAGGTTTTCCTTTATTGTTCCTTATGGTATTTCGAATACCCTTCCTTGCATGATTGTGTGCTTATTTTAAACCTTCTCTTGTTCGGTTTGGGAAAAGGTTTCTGATTGTTTCAAAATAAGTGAATGTTGTTGTGTGAATAAAAGGAAATAATGAATAGGATGATTCTGTTTTATTTTGTGAATATTTTAGATTGCCAAATGAGTTTGTGTTGAGGCACTTAACGGAATTGATGTCTAATTCTTGGTATGGAGATAACCTTAGAAAGAATTTTCTTAAATCATAATTGTAACAACAAAGTATACAAATATATCAGACTAGGATAAAAAGGGACAATAGAGATTTTGAGTTGGAAACATTAAGTTATGATTTATGTTTCTGAATTTTGTCTTAGTCCTCAACTTGTTATATGCATTGTACACTACTTAACTATGATGTGGAAGTAATTTAATTATTTATATTGTTTCTCTAATGTCATTATGGAGTTTACTCATTGAGTTATTTTAACGATATAAACTGTAAAGATGACAATGGTAGCATATCATGCCAGTTCGGTTGGAACTGACCATGTACTATTTCTACTTAGTCATTTCAGATTCGTACATAAAAAGGGGCAATACTAAAGTAATACATGTAATTTGAATCAATGGTTTATGGTTGTGGAAAAAGAGTGGGAGATTCTTCCTCGCATAGAAATATTAAGTGGTTTGTGTGAAGGAAGCATTTTATCGTTTTTCTATTTTCTCTGGCTTTCCTCCACTTTTTCCCTTGTAGATTCAACCCTAATGGCAGGGTTGCATACAAAGATTGTTGCTACTATCTCTGTTTACCCATGTTTGTGCCATTTTTGAGCATAGTACTCACCATTTCAAAGTCATTTATCCCAAACTAGGGGTTTTGAGTGCATATAATCTATTTATGGGGTTTTGAGGGATTTTGAGATACCTAAAAATCTTAGTAAGTTTTTGCTTGCTCTAAAAGATACAATCCGTGTGTATACTTTATCACTTTCTATAACTTTTTCAGGTTGTAGTGAATGATAACATTTCCTGTAGCTTTTATGAAATTCATTGTAGGTGTACGTATTGTAACTTAAGTTTCGTGGGTTTTGATAGTATTATGTCTTTTTGCACTTGTTGCTAAATGTTCCTGCTTTCTATGTTAATGCTTATTGAGTTGTTAAAATGTAAATGAGGACCTAGATCAATACATTAGACATTACATATTTGTCTTCATTCTAGTCATGGATTGTTATATGGCATGTTTTACTGATTTCTAGAATGGTGTGATGCAAGTATGAGGATATACTAGAACTTGATATATGAACTAGGTGGTTAAATGCATTAGGGGTTGTTAAAGGTTAAAAAACGCTTAAAGGTTCCTTTGGAATGTCCTAGATTTCACAATGCTTTAAAAATCCTATTGCTTAGACTCTGATGTATCTAGCCTGAAATTTATAGGTACAAATAGTTGACAAAGATTGATCCCCCAATCTTGGTACTAGATATGTGGTCATAGGTAAACCCATTATCAGAAACAATTCCTACATCAGTAAGAACACCATGAATAACAATATACCACTGTATGAGGATAGGCCAATTGGTAACTTTTTTTATCCACCAAGTGATATGATTCATTCACAAGATTCCCATCCCATCTGGCACCTTTAGCATAATCAGGGGTTTCTCTGGTGTAAAATCCTGCATTTTGAGAGATTTCCCTCCCAACACACAGGATCTGTGATTATATACTTCATTTTCTGAAACAAATTGATATCCTTGATAATTACTATTTAATTTGATATACATGTAACTTTGTTGCGATAACTCTACAGTATAGGTTCTTAATGGGACACAAAAAGAAGCTTGATATCCCCGAGACTCCCAAATTTTATCTTCACATCATTTCATATTCTATATACAAAAAATATACATCATGGAGATTCAAAGTACTTACAGTTTAAATCCAAAAACTCAATTGGGTTTAATTTTATGTCTATGTACAACACATATATTAAACTTACGAATAGTCTCATTTCCTAATTATTTCTAGATATATACAAATTTTTGTCAATGCAAAAAATGTCAAGTGAAGGCAAGAAGTTGTTGCATTAATCACTATAAACTAAGCCTCATCTAGCCAAGATCAGTCCAAGGCTTCTTTGGATGGATAGGCCAGTGAATTTGGCTTAGAGCGTAAAGCTCACTGATTTCCCTCTTTTTATAATTAGAAACTTTAGTACAGTAATCAATGGATTGCCCAACCAACCCTCGACTAATGTGAGGCTGCTCAAGAACTGTCCCTGCTTTGGTCTCTTCTTCCTCTTTTTCTTTTTGCCACTTTTTACCGGTAATAAGATATATAGTACAATGAATCTCTTCACTATCAACTTTCCTTTCCCTATTCATTGGTCGACCTATAAGCATACCCTAGCTTTTCATCTCGTTTATTAAAACTATTTCTTTTTGAATTTTTTTCCTTCAGGTCATTATCATTAACGATAGAGTTTCTTCCCAATGGACTCCAATAACAAGAATCAAAAAATAAATCATGATCTTGTTGTTTCACCAATTTCCTTTCATACTGCTCAAAAATAGGACTTGAGTGGCCGTGTACAGATAAAATTTGGTGTTTTATAGAACCAAAATTTACATCTGGAAAGGTATGTGCCATTTGCTGGAAAAACAGTTCTTGCAATATCCTTGCACTTGCCTGTAACTGTATTTGCAAAATGTTAACAGATAAAAGATGAATCCCGGTTAAAATCAAAACATTAGAGAAATATCATTAAAGAAAACTTATGATACCTTTGTAGAATTGCTATGATACCAAATAAAATTTTCAAGTATTAATCACACATCTGTTGATAAGTCTAAAACACTAGCATACTCATAGTGATCAATCTGTTGCATGATTGTTTGAACAATTATAGGATTTGGAGATAACCCTGGAGTAGCCTGGAAACTTGTCACACTTATGAAGCTCCAGTAAGCGAGCTACTCTTTGCCTTGCATCCATCATCACTAAACTCAACAGTTTTCTGAATTTTTTTTTACGATGCAGACAACAAGGCCATTTTGTAATTTCTAGAGTTAATATATTAGACACTGGAAAAAATAGTAGATTTCCCACAAGAAGATAACATCAGAACCGACAGATATAGTAAAGGCATTTACAGGGCAACATCACAATGTTCTCGGACATTAATTTGCAAGGAGTTCAATATGAAGCATTTAGATATACAAAATATAATGCTCTTAAATAAATAGGCAATGTGACAAATCTATTTTTCAGTTTTTATCACAAATATAACAAGCCATCAGATTTCATTACTGGTTGGACTCAAAAAGATGTAGATGATTTATATAGTTATACATACATGATGTGCATGATAAATACATTTATATATACATATGCATATATATGTATATAGATAATATATACATATCATACATCTCTCTATCTACATATAACCTCCAGAAGACAATATTTGGAAAACCTAGTGACTAAAAAGTTCAGTAATTATTGCATGGATACATATACATAACTTGGTTTTCATATTGTTTTACAGCTTTAAGCATCTTATGTCTTGAGATAAACTCTGGCCAATGTTAAATAGAATATACTGCCATAATAGATAACTTACAATACCTTTTGAGTGTTCACACATAAAATGCTTTCACCAGCACAACATGAAGTCTCAGCAATCTCTAAGGGTTTATTAAACTTGTTTTATTTATCCACACAATGATTGAAAACATGTATTCCTATCTAGCAACTTGTCCTCACATACAGGCTTAAGAAGTCTCTACCTCTTTAGATGCACACCAATTTCCATGGATCCATGATTGAATGGTTCCCTTACAACATTTTCTTCCTGGTTAAGCACTGTGTGTAATCCACATATTTTGGGTCTCCAAATCAGATTGTCATGGAATTTCTCATAGAAATATGGGCGTAACTTCACTGCAGACCACTTGTGGAAATGTGATCCACTTCGCTTCCATTTTCTTTTTGTTAGTAGAAGGTACGTCTTTCTCCTCACCATCAGCCCTTGTTACAAAACATAACTCATGACATACATAAAAAATGCTAGAATTCTATACATTATGAGTTTTGGATAACTTATATAAAATTAAATCTTACCATCAATTGTTGGGAGTCTGGCTTTAGCTATAGATCTGCCAAGGATACAAATGTTTTAGCAGATATAGGTTGACACAATGCATATTCTCCACTTAAATTCTCATATTGAGATGATAATTCTAATGAAGTATCCTCCTCGTCCTTTATGTCTTCTCTAAAGAGCACATCCTTATCATTTGCAACATGACTTGCATATTTCGTATCTCCAAAATTTTATGTCAGACCTTCCTTGTGCACACAATCTATATGATTCTCTTTCTAAATAGTTTCATTACTTGGCTTCTCCTTGTTCAAGTATTCTATTGTCTTTTTATCTTCTTTGTGTATAGATAAATCATCTTTCTCTTCTGCACTTGTTTCGAGATCAACTTGGACTTCAACCTACATACATTGGTCATATCTAACCTTATCAGGTAAGTGTGATTTACTGCTGAAAGCTTTTTTAGTTTTGTTATTGAATGAGTTCTTTTTTACCAGCACCCTTTCCTCCTCTTCTTTTGTACCAATGATCTCCATTGGTACACTTGTCGAAAACCTTCTTTGACATGACATCTACAACAACATTTGTTTCAATAGAACGTACACAAAGTTAGTTTGGAACATAACAATGCTTCATCATCTCACTAGGCCAATTTCATTCCTCATCAATTTGGTCAGACATGTGGATTTCCTCTTCACTTCTTGCAATTAATCTATTTACTACTCGCATTGTAGGTATGTCATGAAAAAATTCTTAGCACCACACTTCATCATGCAAAATCACCTCTAATGTCTTACATTGTTCTTCTTGTGTCATCCTCTGATCAAAGCACCTTGCATTTATCACCTCATCTGCCATGTCCATCTTCAACTGTTGAATGTTATTACAAACAAGGCTTTCCACATATCCCATGTAACTAGCTTTTCCTGCTAGCTCATCTCCAACATCTAGCATGCCGCCACCTCATAATTCATCTTCCACACGACATAAAGATATTGTTTCCACAACTGATTCCATATATATCACTCTAACTTCTTTCTTTTGTCCAATTCGATGAGCCCTAGCTACTGCCTACTCCTCATTTTTTTGGTTGGCATCTGGATCAATAATAATGACCATGTCTGCAAATTGAAGATTCAAACCCCTTACAACAACACAAATGTTGAGTAGAAAGACAAAGCATTCACTTCCAGGTTTGTTGAAATCAACTATAGAAAATTCTAAAAATAAAGGGTAAAGCCTTAAAATATGAGTCAAAATGTAGGATTAATAAAATACTTTTGAAAAATCTGCAATCTTTAAAAATAAATGGACAAAGATTACAGAAAGAAACGTGCAAAGAGTTTTTAAGGTCAACAATCACACTTCCAAGTCTACACCAATCTTCAATCATCACTATTACAACATATATATAGAAAACAAAACAATGTAAACAAATATATTACACAATTATAACATCAAACTTGAATTACAAACTAAATTTAAATTTTAATCCTTTTTATTTATTTATTTTTGGTGTGGGACTGGGTACAAAGGAAACTTTTTGATGAGTCCAACTTCTTGTAGAAAATGAAGGGGAACCATGCATGGTGTTCGAATATTGTATAGGTATATCCTTGTATTTTACCTCTTTCAACTTATATAAGTAACACTTACAAAAATCAAATAAATTGTTTAAAGAATGCAATATGCATATTGGGTGGCATCAAGCCCGGAAAGCCATATGTGCCTACATAGTGCAGATTCCAGACAAAAGACTGCAGAGTCCCAATCTATGATGAGGAGACAATAGTGATTATGAGAAGAGTGCATTGGCCAGAACTGACACTAAAATTTGAACACATTCAAACTCAAAGTATATAGACATGAATAGATTGTCAGTGAATATGAGATGTAGAAGAACAAGGTCTAATGGCACAAGAAATGAAATTCTTAAACGCATAATTGAAGAGATTGATGAACCTAAGAAGATAAAATTTATTAATTAAACATGAATGCTAAAAAAAATCCAATTTGGCTTGTGATATATATCAGGATCGAGATGATCAAGAAGCACTTTGATATATAGGTGCATTTCTTTCCCTGTTTATGATAATTAGTAATCATTATGTCTTCTTTTATTTAATAACATGGAAATAAATGGTTACCATTTTGTTTAATTGTTTTTAAAATATTCAATGGTGATTTTTTTAGATTTGAAGAAATTTAGTTTTGGTTTACTTACTCATATTTGTTTATAAATGCTTTAAAGTAAAAAATCAAAGTTGTTATGCTCTAATTACTTGTTTTCGAGTACTTCAAATTAATGTGTTTCAAGTAAATGTGCAGATTTCACAAGTTTAGGGATTGGCATTCTCATCATCGATGTGACTTTTTCATGTGGACGCTTTTCTCACTTGATTGAGGGTTTCTCTAATTCAAAACTAATAATTCCAACCACTGAACTTGTCCCCCTACAATCATTGTCTAACGTTGGGGTCCAACATCATGTAAACCTTTCATATTGAGTTCACTTTTAGACCGCACTAATGCAATCCAATTTCGTAATTCTCATGTCATGTGTTGTCTCTGCACTTTCTCAAATTGCCATCCTTGCCTTTAAGGATGCACCCCCAATATTGATTTTGACAACACCTAGAGGGAAGGACTTACCTTCTATGTTATCTCTAGAGTACCTTCATTATCCAAACTCCACCTTTCCCCGCCATTTACTTCTATCGCTATTCTAAAATGTCTAAATACCCTCTCCTGCAAATCCGCTTGAATGAAGAATCTTACTAAACCTCTGTACTTTAAAGTAGTTCATGCAACTTCTGCTTACAGTTTTGTCTTTTTCTCCTTCCATGTTCTCTCTCCGATTTTGTCTTTGTCTCCTTCCATGTTCTCTCTCAAATTTTCTCCCTTTCGGCGTACACATCGCACTACTTACATGCGATTGCTAGTTGACTATTTCAACAAAAAAAAAAAACTATAAGTGAAAATCAAATAAATGTCAAAATTTAAATTAAAACTTTATTGGATGACTACTCAATGACATCTCACACCAATACCAATTGTAGAATTCATATTACTTAATAGAGAAACAGTACTCTCTCTTTCCAATCATGTATCCAAACGGTTGTATATGTCATTAAATTATATAACACTTGTATAGTAAGATCGTTTTCTTTTGCATAGTTGAGCCCATAAAAAGATTTAAAAAGAAGATTGGATGCTCTATTTACATGGTGCTCAACATTTTTTTCTCAAATTATATGAGAATTGTAAGAAATATCACCTAATATTTTTGAAAAATGTAATTATAAACTATGTCCGTAGATTACATAATTTTTAAATATTTTTTTGTATGTCGATAGTGCTCTATTTACACTAGTTGGTGTTCCTTATCGAATGAAGGATTTGTAGCTCTGTTTGTTGTCAAGCGATTGATAACTATGGTTAAATTTTGCACGAAGTACAGATGATGCACAGCTGAATCCAATCCATTCATTTCGCAGTGCAATTACATTAGGAAATGTGTGGGAACTATGTTAGCGCCTCCTACTTTATAATTCCACCACTAACGTCATTTTCATGTTGTTTCTCTTTATATCAACTCTTTCTAGGATCCCATTCATATCCAAGATGTTCTAGAGCATTGAAGTTCAAAAAAAATTGCTAACAAACTAAATATTGTCCAATCATAAACCTTAACACCGTAAAAAAATAAAATAAAAAATAGCTAATCCCTTTTTCTATATTTTTTCAAAATTTCCTTTTTTTTAGTTGTGTAAGGGTCATTTTTTGGATCCCTAGAACAGACAGACATGTTAACGGAGTTATCTGAGTGACCCATCCATACGTGGCTAAAAATAGACTTAGCACAACATTATTCTTAAACTCGATCCTATTTTAAGGATTTTAGGTACTAGTTCATCATTAACTTTCTAAAATAATGTCAATACCATGTTGTACAACTTCAAACATAATCTCTCATCCCCAAAATATTGCATTGAATAGACCCACTATACTCTATTATTGTTTATGTTGGCCTACACACCCAAAAGCCTTAAAGGAAATAAAAATTAAATTTACATGCTCCAAGCATTATTTTTCAATTAATAAAATAATGATTTATAATGTCCTAAGCTTACTCAATAAACAATGAGTGATAGTTTACAATGCCTTTGCACGCTCCTATGTAGCTTTGTGATCTATGTAGAACAAAATATCGGTACCTATGGTCTTGCCTACCCTAGTGGAAGCGGCTAAATTTACAGAATCTATCTTCCATTACACTTTGATGGTTTCATATGCCCTATTCTGAACTTGAATTTTGGCGCAACGAGGAGGATGTGGGTACATGTTTGAAAAGGGATGGATGAAATTGTGTTCATTTTCAAAAAATCAATCCCCTAATAAAATGACATGAAACAAAGATGATATTTCACAAGATAGTTGGACGACCTCAAACAAATCCATGAAATTTTTTGAATGGGCTCACCAACATTTTGTATAAAATCATAATCATCCACACATTGCATAGACCTAAATGAGGAGGCAACATAGTTTCAAAATGCCTTGCTTGATTCCAAATTCAAGCTCTTCACAAGCTATGGAGAGACTACGATGACATGTGCTTAAGGGTAAAATCCTTAGGGCATTATCCATGGCATCCACATTCTCCCCACCCTTAGAAGTTTTGCAAAGTCTCTTTCACCATAGTGCAGTTTGGAAGCTTGTATATGTCTCAGTAACTCACACATATGTCCTTTCCTATCATGCTCTCTAGCTCATCTTGGTCATCCAATTGATCCTCTTCATTAAGACACATCATAGTGTCAAAAAAATCAATCAATATTTTCATTGAAAGTGTGGAGGTCTAGGCCCTTGATTTGATGTTCTTACATGAAGGATAGTTTCAGGCCAAGGTGTTCCCCTAGCTCGGCACCAACATTCCCACCAAAAATCATAATCAATATCCCAACCACCATAAAGTAAGAGACACAACTAACAATATCATGAAACGACCCTTAATTTCAACTTTCACATGTTAAAGCACAAATTTATTTCTACCCTCTACCATATTACACCACTTACAACCCACCCACCCTCAGAGGCTTTACAAAGTCTCTTTCACCACAATGCAGATAGGAAGCTTGTATATTTCTCAGTCCCTCTCACATATGCCCTTTCCTGTCATGCCCTCTATCTCATCTTGGTCATCCAACTTATCCTCTTCGTTAAGACACAACATAATGTCAACAAAATCAATCAACATTTTCATTGGAGGTGTGGAGGTCTAGGACCTTGATTTTATGTTTTTGCACGAAGGAGAGTTTCAAGACAAGGTTCTCCCCTAGCTCACTCGCCAAAATTCCCACTTAAAATTATAATCGATATCCCAACCACTAAAAAGTAAGAGACAAAACTAACAATGTCATGAAATGGACCTTAATTTCAACTTTCACATGTTAAATCACAAATTTATTTTTAGCCTCTACCATATTGCACCACTTACAACCCAGGGTTTGTCACCTCAAATTATGACAAGGATCTCCCAATGTGTGTCAGCATCTCTTAGGTTCAATCTTATGGAGAAGCTTTTTCATTTTGAGTACCTTGTTTGCAATCTTTCGTCAATAAAGAAATGACACAACACATGATTCTTTCTTGTAGATTTTTCTTGATATAGTAAATGTAAATTGGCAATTTTGATGTGAGCCATAGAATATGTGTCAAAATTGATTATATATATTCCATGTTTTTCATTTGTGTTTACCATTTTATTTTTGGTTTACCTTCCATAATTAAAAAATTAAAACACATAACAATGTGATTACACTAATCCCTAAAACTTACAAATCCAATAAAAATTAGGGCTTTTCTATTTGGTAGCAATTAGGATAGATTTAATATTCAACAAACATTGCATTCAATATATGATGTTGTGATGGTATGAAAATGTGACACATGGTCCTTATGTGACTTGTTAGAAGAAAAAAAGGATCCCCTGCATTCCCTTCACTAGATTTCCCAAGCCAAAAATTCTCCTCCCTCAATCCCCTTCATCCTCACAACTCATCCTCCCTCTAATGTTTCACCTTCATTTCTTTAACTTTAACTTCTTCATGCCTCCCTATCGACATTCCATTACACCGCTCAAGTGTGATTGCTAGTTTTAAAACAATGGAGAAAAAAAATTCATTTACATGTCTGTGAATTAAAAATAAAGATGTTGTAGTCATGAATTCTCAAATGAACATATAAGCATTCAAAATTTACGCCAGCTCTTTGAAAAAATGCATGATGCAAATACAGTCTCATAAATAACGTTGACTACTAGATATGTATTAAATGGTGTTTTTTATGAGCCTTGAAGTATTTTCAAATAAATTTTAGAATGTGATGCTTGAAGAATATGCACATATTAGTGTTCTTAACTAAATGTGGTGTTACAAAATTCCATCATTGATGGATATGCGAAAAAGGGTAAGTGCAACAAGTTGGGGCGCCAAAAGGGGGTCTTAAGTGGACTCATTTTTCTGAAGAAAAAAAACCTTCAACTTGTATGATTTTTTCGAAATAGTTACACTCAAAATTGCAAAATGTTATAGAAATATGAATCATAGAATTTTGAGTCTAGTTTCTAAACTACTAAATTTTATTTAAAACGGATAAGTTTAAGTGGGTCAAACAACTAAAATACCAACAGATGCTCATGTTTTTGTTAAAAACATAATAGAGTGACTTTCGTGCCCCCCACCATTTTTTGAGCACCATTTAGTATTTTTGAAAACCCTATGGTAGAAAGATAGCTAGGAGCATCTAGTTTGGGCTCCATTTTTTTTATTTTTTTTTAGCAAATATTTTTTTGTTTATGATTTTTCTAGTACAAAAATTGTATGTTTTGAAAAATAATAGAGCTCTGACCATGCCCCCCCCCCCCCCCCCCTCAACTACCTCAAAAATTATCAAAAATTAGATTTATTTTTTGAGTATGTATAGAATTATGCCTAGTTTGGGCTAGTATAATTTTTTGTAATTTCGATCACCAAAAAAAAAGATACACCATGAAAGATAGACATATTTACACTTCAAAAAATAGCTATAAAAGGTAGAGTTAGAAAATAAATAATAAGGGTACCTTATATTAGTCAAAAAATTTGGAAAACTATATTTTAAGAAATAAGAGACTCTGCTCTACATCGTGGTATAATTTTTTTAAAATGGATCGATTGGAAGAGAAGAGAATAAAGAATAATTTTTTTAAAAAGGAAAAAAGGAAAGTCAAGAATAAGACACCGGAGCAATTGGAAGAGAAGAGAATAAAGAAATTGAAGAGAATGCAAAAACTTTGAGCAAGGCAAGGTACATCCGTTGTATCAAATGTAACTAATGTATTAGAAAATTGGGATGAAATACATAATGAAAATGTAGAGAATAATGATTTTGCAATGAATAATGATATTGAATTGAATGATAATGTTGGTATGGATGAAGAAATTGATATGAATCCAATTGTTGAACCCTTACTTGAGAATCTAAATGTTAACCCCAATATTTGTATGAAAACACTGAATGAAGAAAGTAACCTTATAAACGAATATTCACCTCTAAGAAAAACTCCTTCCATTTCGCGAAGAAAACCAATTCACTTAATTGAAATTGATGAAAACAGCATAAAACCAATGCCTAACAAAATGTCTGAAAGAAATGCGAGAAGAAAAGTTAGTGGAATTTGGGATAATTACTTTGAGAATTTAAATGATGCACAAAGATGTAAATTATTTGTTTCATTGATGAAGTTAATTAATATGAGACCTATAATGAAGACCCTGGGATTAAGAACATCTAATGTTATTGATCAAAATGCGTCAATTGTTGAAAACATACATAAAACATACCAAGCTGTAGGTGGAAAAAGACACACCAAAGATAGTAATGCTACATGACGTGCACTAACTAATTGTATAATAAGTGATAAAACAGTTAATAAATGCTTGATTAGAAAAATAAGCAGTGCTTTGAAGCTAAACAAAAAAACACTAACGAAAGCAATAGAAAGACGTAAACGTCTTGAGTCTATCAATAACACTGATTATTGGGCTTTCTCTAGCAGAATTCCATGAAAAGACAAGAATACATATGATATTCTATAAGAATTAATTGTAAAATTTTGGAATGAGAACACAAGGGTGTCACCGAATAGAAGAGATACAGTAAAAAGAAGAATAGGTTCTCGTAATCATGAATCATGTGCAAAATATTTCTTAGATATGAATCAAATAGAAATGTTCTCTAAGTTTAAAAATGAAAATTCAAAAATTAACATTAGCCAAAGATTCTTTGAAATGAAATAAACCCTTTTATGTGAAAATCAATCACTTACGTACCACTTGTTGTTGCAGGCATCATGTTGAATTTTTAATGCATTATGATGTTTTTTGTCAAATACATAGTGTTTTGCATACTGACATCATGTTACAGGAGTGTGGAATAAATGTCCAACAAAAATCTTCAAGGGAATTTATTTCGACAATATTTTTTGAAAAATCAACAAGACAATTTTTTTATAACAAAGCATGTTTGGATGGAACGTGTAATGTATGCGATGGCTTGCCAAATCTGAAAAGTTGTATCCACGAGGAGAGTACATCTTCAATAGGAAAAGAATTGGTTGATTTCACCAAATATAAATCGTTGGCATATCAATTAAAAGATGGAAAATAATCTAAGAGGGGTGAGCTTGTTACAAAACAATTACCTGTATCAGAATATATGGTCACATTCAGAGAGGAAATTTTTTATGAGTATGAAAGGTACACACATAGAGCTCGATGGTTGGATGAACAATTCAAGTTAACCAAGGACACATTCCCACTTGGTACTATTGTTTTAGTAGTTGACTTCACAGAGAATTACATATTGTACCCACAAATGGAGGTTCAGTCTCAATATTATAACTCGGTGCAAGTTTCTATTTTCGTGCATATAACATTCATGCACTCTTCTGAAAGCACTGAACAAGATCGAAAAATATTGAGAGAGTATCATTTCTACATCAGTGATGATCAGTCACATTCTACAGAATATGTGCAAGGGTGTTTCCAGGTGTTTTATGCAAACTTGAATGAGAGGAACATTAGTTTGAATCAACATTACATTTGGTCGGACAACTGCACATCACAATTTAAGAATGCACGGATGTTTTATTGGTTAATCATGATGCACAAAGAAACAAATGTACAACATATCTGGAGTTTTACTAAGGTATGGCATGGAAAATGAGAGCATGATGGTGCAGGAGCATGTGTGAAAAGAGCACTTACAAGAGAAGAGTTGAAGTTCAAGGATGGTGCTAAATTTACAGATGCAAAAAGCATTGTTGATTGGTGTGTCAAGAATATGGGCCATGAATCTCAAGAGAGATCAACGGTTTGTAGATATTTTTGGTTGATGGATCAACAACATCTAACAAACTTTGAAGATTGTATGATAGTTGCAGGATCAAGTGATATGCACTCATTTTGTAGTTTAGATGCAAATGTTTGGACTATTTATACTAGGTGCATGACATATTTTTGTATATCATGCATTAATTTTACGTGGAATGAATGTGAGTCACATCATTGGATGGATGAATGGACTTGTAGACCTCTAATTCCACTAGACACACATCAAGTTCCACGAGCATTACAACTTGCAGGGTCTTTAGATCCAATGACAACATCACCTAACTTTGACCAAGTCTCTGATTTAGTGCAACAAGGTACATACATATATGTTCATGCCGTGTTTTAGATTTATAAATTATTAAATGGTCAACTCTTAATGTATTTATAAATTAACTAAATAGTTTTACTTTGTGATACATAGGACATTTTTTTACAGTTATTGCGACAGAATTTAACGAAGAGGGAACAAACTACTTCTTATCTCGATGTGTAGAGGGGGAAAAAAATTGACTTCCACAATCATTGATGGTGAAGACCTTGATTATCCCACTGAATCAGTGGTAGTCACTGGAACTTGGCTTCAATGATATCCTATCAAAAAACCAAACATTTGGTTGTTTGAAGACTATGAAGTACATAAGAAGATACTTCACTATTCACATTTGGTCCTTACAACAAATATTAAATTGATCAACTATCGAGGTCGACCATCAAACAAAAATTTGTGGAAGGTTTGTGAATCAGATCATGAAGCAATTCTTGCTACTTTCAAGAATAGAGTTGATCCTTATGGTTCATTGGATTGAATTTGCAAAGGTATGTTCTTCATGAATTTAATTTGAATATTTACTTAAATGATTTTGTTTAAATTTTGTATGATTTAAAATTCTATTTAATTTCTTACTAGCACATTTATGTAGGTTAGTGTTGCCAAAAAAGTTTCCACCTTCACGTGGTTGGCACCGTCAGTAGAGAATTTATTATTCTTGAAGCCAAGTGAAGCTAAGAAAAATTGAATATTAGAAAGGAAAAACAAACATAAATTCTCATTTCACCACCTATATTGTAAAAATATCTTATTAAAATTCTCATTTCACCACATATATTGTAAAATTATCTTATTATTATTCTCATTTCACCACCTATATTATTCAGGTGATTGGAAATGGACAACCTTACACTGACTCAGTCTGAATGGAGACAGAGAAAACCACAAGAGGCTTTCGTAGCCCAGACGGGGTACCCCAAAAAGCACAGGGAGCATAGGGAACCAAAATGAAGCCTCCAATAGCATTCACCAGGCCACTCTGACGTGTTGGCGTAGTTGGTTCGGTCCCACGAGCTTCCGTTTGCAAACTACAGCGTCTGGCGGCCCTACACTGACTAAGATTGCATTATTTCTCGTGTTTGCAAATGAGAGGACACCGAGAGAACCGGATGGAGACAGAGAAAACTGTGAAAGGATTTTTTATAGGGGCCCAACATGGATGTCTCAAATCTAATGAGATATCTCTAGGTGCCACAGAGTCTGAGAAATTAACCTTCGAAGATATGGCATGTTTGGGCCTCAGGGCTCTTAAGCGACTAAGCCCGGACAGGGTAGCCCGAAAGCACGGGGAGCATAGGGAACCAAAATGAAGCCACCATTAGTATTCATCAAGCCACCTCGGCATGTTGGCATAGTTTTTTTTGGTCCCACGAGCTTCCATTTGCAAAGTACAACATCTGCCGGCCCTACACTGACTCAGACTGCACTATTTCTCACATTTGCAAACAATAGGACAACGAGAGAACCAGATGGAGATGGAGAAAACAGCGAGAGGCTTTCATAGAGGGCCCTGACATGGAAGTCTCGGATCTAACGAGACGTCTCTAGGTGCCACGGAGTCTGAGAAATCACCTATTAAAGATATGGCATGTTTGGGCCTTAGGGCTCTTAAGCGACTACGCCTGGACGAGGTATCCCGAAAGCACGAGAAGTGTAGGGAACCAAAATGAAGCCTCCAATAGTGTTCACCAGGCCACCCCAATGTGTTGGCATAGTTTTTTTGGTCCCACGAGCTTCCGTTTGCAAACTATAGCCTTTGGCAGCCCTATACTGACTCAGACTACACTATTTCAAGCGTTTGCAAACAATAGGACAGCGAGAGAACCAGATGTGTTGAAGATGGAGAAAGCTTCCCATGAGAGTATGCACTTTGTAAAGGGCCCTGACATGGAGTTCTCATAGATCTAACGAGATGTCTCTAGGTGCCACGGAGTCTGAGAAATCACATGTCGAAGATATGGCGTGTTTGGGCCTCACGGCTCTTAAGCGACTAAGCTCGGACGAGGTAGCCCGAAAGCACGAGGAGGATAGGGAAAAGAAATGAAGCATCCAATAGTGTTCACCAGGACACCCCGATGTGTTGGCATAGTTGGTTTGATCCCACGAGCTTCCATTTGCAAACTACAGCATCTGGCAGCCCTACACTGACTCAGACTGCACTATTTCTCGCGTTTGCAAACAATATGACATCGAGAGAACCAGATGGAGAAAGAGAAAACCGTGAGAGTATTTTGTAGAGGGCCTCGACATAGAGGTCTTAGATTTGAAGAGACATCTCTAGGTGCCACGGAGTCTGAAAAATCACCCATCAAAGATATGGCGTGTTTGGGCCTCAGGGCTCTTAAGCGACTACGCCCGGACAGGGTAGCCCGAAAGCACGGGGAGTGTAGGGAACCAAAACAAAGTGTCCACTACATTCACCAAGACACCCTGACATGTTTGCGTAGTTTTTTCAGTCCCGCGAGCTTTTGTTTGCAAACTATAGCCTCTGGAAGCTCTACACTGACTCAGACTGCACTATTTCTCGCGTTTGCAAATAATAGGACAACGAGAGAACCGGATGGAGAGGGCGAAAACCACGAGAGCCTTTCATAGATGACCCCAACATGCAGCTCTTCATTCTGAAGAGTTAATTCTAAGCATCATGGAGTCTGAGAAATCACCCGTTAAAGATATGGCATGTTTGGGCCTCAGGGCTCTTAAACAACTATGCGTGGACGAGGTAGCCCGAGAGCAGGGGTGCGTAAGGAACCAACACAAAACCTCAACTAGTGTTTACTAGGCCATTTGTACATGTTGGCGTAGTTGTTTCAGTCCCATGAGCTTCTGTTTGCAAACTACAGCCTAGTGGCAACCCTACATTGACTTAGGTTGCACTATTTCTCGCGTTTACAAACAATAGGACAGTGAGAGAACCAGATGGAGAGGGATAAAACTACAAGAGGCTTTCATAGAGGGTGCTGACATGGAGCTCTTGGATCTAATGAGGCATCTCTAGGTGCCATGCATTCTGAGAAATCACGCATCGAAGATATGTCATGTTTAAGAGCCTTGAGGCTCAAACACGCCCATATCTTCGAGACACGGTGATTTCTCAAACTCACTAGTTGGCACCTAGAGATGTGTTGGCGTCTTGGTTAGATCCCAAGCTTCCTCAAACAATAGGTTGGGGCTCTCTGAATGGAGAGGGAGAAACTCCTGAGATCTCTCGCATTTTTCTCATGGTCTCTCAGTTCTGACGAGTTCTCTCGTTGTCCTATTGTTTCTAAAAGTGAGAAATAGTGCTTGTTTGAGTCAGGGCTCTTATAGGGCTGCCAGAGGTTGTAGTTTGCAAACATGAAGTTCATGGGACAAAACCAACTACGCCAACACATCAGGGGTTCACTAGTGAACACTATTTGGAGGTTTCATTTTGGTTTGGTCCCTACGAGCTTCCCGTGCTTTCTGGCTACCCCGTCTGGGCGTAGTCGCTTAAGAGCCCTGAGGCCCAAACACACCATATCTTCAACATGTGATTTCTCAGACTCCGTGGCACCTAGAAATGTCTCATTAGATCCAAGAGCTCCATGTCAGGGGCCCTCTACGAAATCATCTCTGCGGTTTTCTCCTTCTCCATCCAGTTCTCTCGCTATCCTATTGTTTGTAAACAGAGAGAAATAGTGTAGTCTGAGTCAGTGTAGGGCTACCAGAGGCTATATTTTACAAACAGAAGCTTGTGGGACCGAACCAACTACACCAACATGTCGAGGTGTCCTACTGAACACTAGTGGAGGCTTCATTTTTGTTCCCTACGCTCCCCGTGCTTTCGGGCTACCCCGTCTGGGCGTAGTCGCTTAAGAGCCCTGAGGCCCAAACACGCCATATCTTCGACGGGTGATTTCTTGAACTTCATGGCACCTAGAGATGTCTCGTCAGATTCAAGACCTCCATGTTAGGGCCCTCTATAAAAGCCTCTCATGGTTCTCTCCCTCTCCATCTAGTTCTCTCACTGTCCTATTGTTTGCAAACGCGAGAAATAGTGCAGTCTGAGTCAGTGTAGGGCTGCCAAAGGTTGTCAGTTTACAAACGGAAGCTTGTGGGACCAAACCAACTACACCAACATGTTGGGGTGGCCTGGTGAATGCTATTAGAGGCTTCATTTTTGTTCCCTACACTCCCCGTGCTTTCGGGCTACCTCATCCAGGTGTAGTCGCTTAAGATCCCTAAGGCCCAAACATGCCATATCTTCGACGGGTGATTTCTCAAACTCTGTAGCATCTAGAGATGTCTCGTCATATCTGAGAGACCTCCATTTCGGGGCCCTCTATGAAATCCTCTCACTGTTTTCTCCGTCTCCATCTAGTTCTCTCGTTGTCCTATTGTTTGTAAATGTGAGAAATAGTGCAATCTAAGTCAGTGTAGGGCTACCAGAGGATGTAGTTTACAAATAGAAGTTCATGTGACCAAACCAACTACACCAACATGTCAGGGTGGCCTGGTGAATGCTAGTAGAGGATTCATTTTTTGTTCCCTATGCACTCCCCGTGCTTTCGGGCTACCCCGTCTAGGCTTAGTCGCTTAAGATCCCTGAGGCCCAAACATGCAATATCTTTGATGGGTGATTTCTCAGAATCCATAGCACCTAAAGACGTATCGTCAGATCCAAGAGACCTCCACGTTGGGGTGCTCTATGAAATCCTCTCACGGTTTTCTCCATCTCCATCTGGTTCTCTCGTTGTCCTCTTTTTTATAAACGCAAGAAATAGTGCAGTCTGAGTCAGTGTAGGGTTGCCAAATGTTATAGTTTGCAAATGAAAGCTCATGGGACCGAACCAACTACGCCAACACATCAAGGTGGCCAGGTGAATGCTATTAGAGGCTTCTTTTTTGGTTTCCTACACTCCCCATGCTCTCGGGCTACCCCGTCCGGGCATAGTCATTTAAGAGCCCTAAGGCCCAAACACGCCATATCTATGACGGGTGATTTCTCAAACTCCATGGCACCTAGAGACGTCTCATCAGATTCCAAAGCTCCATGTCAAGGCCCTATATGAAATCCTCTCGTAGTTTTCTTCGTCTCCATCTGGTTCTCTTGTTTTCCTATTGTTTACAAATGCGAGAAATAGTGCAGTTTGAGTCAGTATAGGGCTGTCAGATGTTGTAGTTAGGAAACGAAAGCTCATGGGACCAAACCAACTATGACAACACATCAAGGTGGCCTGGTGAATGCTAGTGGAGGCTTCTTTTTTATTCCCTACGCTCCCCATGCTTTTGGGCTACCCGATCCAGGCATAGTCCCTTAAGAGCCCTGAGCCCCAAACATGCCATATCTTCGACGGGTGATTTCTCGGACTCCGTGGCACCTAAAGACGTCTCGTCAAATCCGAGACCTCCACATCGAGGCCCTCTATGAAATTTTCTCGTACTTTTCTCTATCTCCATCCGGTTCTCTCATTGTCCTATTGTTTGCAAACGCGAGAAATAGTACAGTCTGAGTTAATGTAGGGCTGCAGATGTTGTAGTTTACAAACGGAAGCTCGTGGGACCGAACCAACTATGCCAACATGTCAGGGTGGCCTGGTGAATGCTAGTGGAGGATTTTTTTTGGTTCCCTACACTCCCCGTGCTTTCGGGCTACCCCATCCAGGCGTAGTCGCTTAAGAGCCCTGAGGCCCAAACACGCCATATCTTCGATGGGTGATTTCTCAAACTCCATGGCAGCTAGAGACGTCTCGTCAAATCTGAGACCTCCACATCGGGGCCCTCTACAAAATTCTCTCGCAATTTTCTCAGTCTCCATCTGGTTCTCTCATTGTTCTATTGTTTGTAAACGTAAGAAATAATGCAATTTGAGTCAGTGTATGGCTACCTCGTCCGGGTGTAGGCGCTTAAGAGCCTTGAATGACTAGATTGGCTTAAGAATGAATTTGACAGGGGTACATCTAAGAACACACAGGAGTTATCAATCACCTAGTAAATCTTTCTTGTTTAGTTCTTGGATGGGAGTTAACTTGGCCTACGGCTTAGTGACCTTCCATTCATTGATAATTTATGTTATGATAAACCCATGGATGCTTTCAAAATTTCCTTTAAAAGGATATGGGTAGTCATCAAGCCTAGTGAAGGGTGTGATGTGATTTCCAAATAACTTGAAATGCCTACAGATTTAACGGTAGTAACACGAATTGGATAGGATTAGACAATCAAGAATCATTGAGTGTCTAAATCAGAATGTCATTACATCTGGAGACATTCTCAAGCATTAGAGTAATGTATATGGAGAGACATTCTCAAAATATCAATAGATGAAAGGAATCAAATTGTGATGATTGTCAGGTGTTTTAACAGGGGAGAAGACTACGAAGCATAGAAGAATGTAGTAAGTGCGTGATAAGATAGGAACCAATACAAAGAGACCATGAGCAAGAAGAAGCGCAAGTAAGGTAAATACACATATACACATTGATAAATTGAATGAATAATTACTCAGATTAGGAAACTCTTTATATACATACATTATATAAATATTAATTTCCAAATTTTGATGCATATTATACATTGAAAATGCTAGTACATGTACATCACCAATAAATGAAAAAATAATCCATAATGTCTTAAATATTGTCAAGTGCACATCATATTAGATTCATGCAAAAATAATCTCAGAAATGTAAGGTCTCATACAAAATTATCAAGTTCCAAATAGTATTTTAATGTGCATAATAAATACAAAAATTCCCAAATAGGTCATATACGATCAAGTTCAAATGCCATATAAACTTACATACAATGCCATGCACATAGGCATACAAAAACAATGTCATGTAAGACATATATATTTCCTACTCATCAAAATCTATCCCTCTCTTGGCCTTTCTTGAAGAAGGACCCCCCTTAGGTGAAGATGGAGATCCATGAGATGAATTTGGATCGTCCGAGCCCATGCTTCGCGTCCTCTTCCGCTGAATACTCGCCTATAGATGAGCCTGTAAATGCAAACAATATTTTTTTGTCAAAATTTAATTTATATATGTTTTCAACATGTATTTAAAACCGTGCTAGAATGAAAGTATTTACATAAATACACAAACTTACCGCAAGTTGTCGATCACGCCGAATTTGCATCTCACGCTCAGATGAGTCATCGGGAGCTCCTGCAGTATGAACGAGGGTACGAAGATGATGAGATGGAGGAGTCTGTGCCCTCGAAGTCAAAATGGAGGGGGTTGAAGTTCCCTACATACACATAAGATCATAAAATATAACATCAGAATTAGCGAAAATAGAGCTAAGTACATGTATCTACATAATGACAATATTTTAACTAATTTTATCAATATAGAACTATTGTTTTTACCCCGCCACGCCTGTGAATCAAATGAACAAGGTTGTGCCCTACCGCAGGTAACTCTTGCATACACACAATGAAGGACATTATTAACATAATTTAATAATTCTTAAATGAAAGACATTACTAACATATAATTTAACATAATATGAATTACATGAGAAATTTAACAAAATTTACATGTTTGAATACCTCAGTGAGTTGCTGCGTAAATGAAATCACAGCAGCAACACCTTTATCTACTTGTCACAGAGATGGTGGGGTGTCTAGTGAAGTCAACATCTTTATCAAACATGTATATCACATGAGTTAGATGGACATACAAGAACATACATATATTTAACTTCAAAACTAATATATATATATATATATATATATATATATATGCAAATATATATGTACATGTGCATATATATATATATATACACACACACATATACACATATACACACATACACATACACACGTGTACACACACATGTATGTGAAAATTTTACATAATTAAAAATTCTAAATTACCTTTGTGAATGTTCGTGTATGCATGGTGCTCACCGCCTATGGTTGGGAAGAAGATGCGCCTCCCGCACACTTTAATATCAATACATGTGCATGTACAAATACAATTATTTCAAAAATTTAACATTTATAAGTAAAATCAGGTACTCCAAAAAATTTGTAACACACATAACAAAACATAACAAATTTACCTGCGAAGGTGACACCGATGAATGTAATCCAAATGTCTCACTCAAAAGGACATCTGACATACTGACAGTATTGTGTTCATCCCTAGCACTAGGTGCACCAAAATTAGTACGCATGAAAGTATCATCCTCCTCAGGCCCCCAAACATATGCTACCACATGACAAGTAAAAATGTGGCCTCATGCTAGTACTCCCTAAGGGAATACTCTGTGTACCTCCGCGAGCATCTAGCTCAGAAATATCCCTCGTATATCGAACAAGGGTCGTAGATAGCCCTTGAAGAACGTGGAGTGTATCAATCTCTACTGTCTCCTTCACTACTTGAGGCACAATCTTAGGGTGAGGGGAATTCTGTGTGGGGAATCTACCCTGCTGAATAGGTGCACATTGTGCACCTAGTCGATCCTGTGCAGATCCTTTTCCTCGGCCCTGGAAATCTCGGAAATCAAAATAATTTGGGATCTCATTGAGGATAAACTCCCAATAGAGTTTCCTCAGAAATTATAGTGGCACCTCGTTGTTATTACAAGGTGGATAATCAAACACCATCCACCATCAGTCCCAAAAATTATTTCTAATCAAATTATTATTGCACCAATGGATGGAAAATCATTTACATGTCAACAGAATAGTAAGATTAGTGTGGGGGTATGTGAATAAGGTGCATATGAGTTCTTTTGAAATTTCTTTTTTCTTTACATCCACATATGACAATTTTTTGGAATAATAAACCCTACAACCCTCTTTGTAAGTTGTCCAACGATCAATTTGCCCCATTTTCACGTCAATTTGAACAAGTAATTCCTCCAATGTGTTTGCAAGAGAGGAGTGGTGGGGGTTTGTAGATTGTGCATCCCTCATTGTTTTGATTAAATCCTCAATTTCAATTTTTTTTTCAACTATTTGGGCTGCTAAATCTTCTTGACTACCCGAGGGATGTTAAGCAATTGTGAGAGTGTCGAGAGGGATGTCAGGAATAACAAGGTTTGGTTGTGGTTGATTCCCTCGACCTCTAACTGTAACAATAAAAAATATGTACTCAATTCAAATTTTAATCTATAATTATCATATTTCAATGTAATTTTGAGAAAATAAATGTGCTTACCTCTTCTCTATGGTGCCATCGTCAATTCAGATCTTCCCGGTGATCTAGAAATGATCCTTTGAGCTTGATATCCAACTGAATGGAAAAATGTGAGGGCACGAACAAGCTTTGAAACTCGCGTTTGAGGGAGGAAAAATGATAGAGGGTTGGGCCTCTTTTTTTTGTTTATAGTCAACATAATGCATACATGTACATGTGTTATATAACGCGTACGCGTTATGCTTTGGTGATTCCCGAGCCAAACAAATTAAAACGCGAGCGCATTTTACTTTTTTTCACATTCTTGTCCGCTTTTTGGCCCCCCAATTTCGTGCACTTACCCAAAAATGAGATTGTTAAAAATGACTTAGAAGTCTTTAAATAATTGTAACTAGTCGGTGTAAAACCCAACTCAACAACATTTGCTAGCATACTCCCAACGTGTACAAAAATGGTATTTTTAAAGCAAGATTATGGATATCCATCAAAGAATACTTACAAGTAGACTATTTTCATACTTTATTGTTGCAAATACCCTTATATCCATGTTTGCGAAAATTGTAAAATTACAAAATGGCACGTGGGTTTTTTTGACAAAATGTAGTTTGCATTTGGAACAAAGACAATATAAATCATTACGCTAAATTTGAGAAATAATTTCATGAATAATGTGATTTACTTTTTTTGTTCCCAATTTCAAATATTGTTTTATCTCTACTAGGTAATAGTGTTAGGTTATACTCTAGGTTTTTTATTTCCAACTACCTTTCACCTCATTGCTTGTAGAAAGGATTGCTCAAAGATTTTGTTGCTCACACATGAAGTGTTTGACTAAATTCCTCAAATAGATGTGATCTCGTGGACTGCAATGAGTGTAATATATGCACCCTCTGGGTTTGTAGAAAAGGCCTTCAACACTTTCAAATAAATATAATTAGTGGATGTAAACCCACAGTCCACAACCCTTGTCAACGTACTCAGAAAATAGATTATGTAGAGTCCATTATTTACTTCTCCCAAGGTTTTTGCATGTGTTTTTTATGAAAGGTAAGATAAGAAGATTGTTCCAAGTTGTGATCTCAGATGATAATAGTACACCACATTAGATTTGCAAAATAGAAGAGCTAAAATACCATATATGAAAATCCATCATAATCCATAATACTCAATACATTACCATACAATGACTTGAATTATTCAATAAGAAAGATGTACATATATGAGGAGGGATTGCAACTACTACCTAAATCAGTGGTGAAGAACTCCCACTAACTGATACTGGTAGTTAAGTTAACTCCTAAAGACTAGTCAACTAACTCTGGACATAACTGAGAAGCTAACTCAACACAACTAGTAAGCTAACTCTACACAACTAGTATACCTAAGCAAGCTAACCCAACAAGTGTAGGGCTAACACAAGTGTAAGAATTATCCTGATAAATAAATAAAAGGATAAATAATAACCTACACTAACACCCTCTCGTAAGCATAGCTTAGGTGGGCGAAAAATGTGGGTCCCGGCAACAAGGCCTGATGAAGTACCCATGTACAACAACTGGGAAAATTGGACACTGCAAGGTACCTAAAACCAGTAATAACAAAGTCGAGAGGGAAAAATCCTGCTGCAAGATATCCTCAGAAGCTCCTCTCCAAAAACTCATACAATTCTGAAGAAGTGTGGTGCGCACTGTGGTCTAAATCCATTGCTCGATCATAGAACTCAAAAACAACTGACACTGGGCTTCACCAGAATAGCTCTATGCAAGGAGACTATGTTATCAACCAATTTTGACTACGTAAAATTAATAAAATAATTAAAAAAAAGGAAACTTTGAAATTTTCTAAAAGTGTTACTTTGTGTGGTTTATCACTTTCATCACAACCGTCTCATTTTTGTGATCGTTCTGGTCTTTGTTTCGTCTATTTCAAGCGAGAACTCCTCTCGCCATGTCTCAAATTGTGTTTAATATTAATTAATTAATATTTAATTAATTGATTACTCTTTGTTTATTAAAATTAAATTTTTTAATAACTTTGGAGTATTTAATTAAATAAATGTTAATTAAAATTCATTCGATAAGTTTTTGCCGGGGAAAAATAAGCTTCCACTACCCATTGCCGAGGATGCCAAATTGGCTTCCCGGGCCCGGATTTCCCCTTTCCTAACAAAATTGCTTTAAATCCCCACTTGTAAGATTTCTTCCCTCAATTGCCAAATTAATAAATTGGCAAACGAGCAAAAAAATATCCATTTCCCACATGGGGAAATTAAACGGAGATTGCCAACCCACTTTGCCATTCCCGTTGCTTTCCCCATTTCCCCTGGCAGTTAATTCCACTACACGGGAAAAGAGGAAGTCACCTCATAAATTCCTCCGTCGAACTCGTTGGAAAGAGTCGTACGAAACTTTCTAAATTGCTTCTTACTTCTTCTAAGAATCATAATAATATTTTTATCACGTTCCTCAAACTATGAACACCATTTGAAGGAGAAATACAACAAGAGGACACTCATAGAAAGCTTTATGCAAAAAAAAGAGAACAGTCAAAATAAATCCAGCACAGCTAAAGGAAACAAATTTCAACAAAGGAGGACAGCTTAAAAAAAATTCCACGCAGAAATACAAGAGGATAGTCCAAATCAGCCTAGGGGACAGCAAAGACAAAGCTTCCACGCATAGGAGGGAGGGCAGTAGGTGTGAGAAAATACAAAAAAAGCGCAGGTTTTAAGGGGAAAGCAAAATAAACTTTCCACGCATGGGCCAAAACAAGACATAGCTCACGTAGCAGTGGGAATAAGATTCCATACGCAGCCACAATAGCAGAAAAACAGTCCAAAATACGCAAAGGATAATTTCTCAGACCTACGAACACACAAGGAGAAGAAATCATAACTTGTGAGAACATAAATCAAGAAATTCATCCAATCCAGCAAATGAGACAAGAGGCTAGAGAATGCATTGAAAACCTGCAGCAAAAAAATAAAACAGTTAGAAAAAGGTACGTTTTTATTAAAAACAAAAACACATTATATCCACATTGAAACCCCTGGGCAAGAAGACAAAAGTCAAAAAATTGAAAAGACAAATCTGTAGAGGAAGAAATAAAAAGTCAGAAGATTTGTGAATAAATCTGAAGTTTTAAATATGTTGGGCACCCAAAGATAAAATTGAAGCTTCAAATCAGGAAAATGCATATGAAAATTCAAATAGTTTTCCAAAAATTGTATGAAAAGATACAACCAAAGAAAGAAAAATAAAAGCCAATGAAGATAAGAAATAACAGCAAGTACGGGAAAGAGGAGTTTTTACCAGCGTGAAGACCAATCAAGAATTGTAGTCTATCTTCGTACCAGTAAAAAGAGGAGCTCAAGACCACTGTCCACACATGAAAGGAAATTGACACCCATGCAGGCCAAAGGAAGGTAAAAGATCCACGCAAGAGTGCAAGGAGACAGTCCTCCATGCATGCACAAGTTGGGCACAACTATCCACACTCCACTAACCATTCTCTGGTACAAGCAAACAAATGGAGATACAAGAGTTGTCCACACTACGCAGCAAAGGAGATTTTAATTATTAAAAACAGTCCATATGCATGCCTGAGAGAAAGAAACAAACTCCCACGCATTTTCCAAGAAAATTTTCCACGCACTTGCAATGGGGAGCAACAGTTTAAATGCCCAACCATTCAAGAAAGAGAGTTCCCACGTTTGCCAAAGGAAAACCAGTTCACGTCTCAGCAAAGGAGATCTATTTCCAACGCATTGGCTAAAAACATCAATTTCCAAGCAGTGGTTAATAAAAAAATTTCTACGCATAGCATGAAATCATGTTCTAGGCACTCAGAAAAAAAATACCACGCATTCAAGCGCATTACCGATGTATATCGGCACAAAGAAAAATGAATTTAATGAAGAAAACAATAGATGCGGAAAGAACGTGCTGCGGGTAGTAGCTGTCAAAATAATCAACTTTGGAGCTCGATATCTCGAAGATGGATGATCATCAGGAAGAAATGTCTAGTTCCTTGAATCCTTTCCATCTTCAGCATCTCATTTGATATTTTTCATGAACCCAAGAAAAACCCAGTTACTCAATTTTGCCGTGCATGCACTTTCAATTTGGCGGAAGGCCTACTTTGAGAATCCATATCTCAAGCCTAGATGATCGTCAAAAGAAAAAATTTAGTTCATTGAATTATTCTTATGTTCATGTACATATTTGCAAAAATTCAAATGTACAGCAGTTTGTTTGATATTTTTCGCGGAGTCAAATAAAATGCAGTTTGCATGATTTCGCTGCATACCCAGTTTTCAGCCTGTTAAGGTGACTCACTTTGAGAGTTGATATTTTAGACTCAGATGATCGTCAAGAGAAATGAATGGTTTCGTTTAATTATCCTCACCTTCATATGCTCCCTTGCCAATTTTTAGATGCTCAAGGTGACGTTTGGTATTTTTACCAGGCTAATTTTACAGGTGATTTGTGCAGTTTTGTAAGATGGAAGTAATAGCCTGAAATCATGCTTCTGTCACAATCATGTCATCTCCAAACAAAATGATGTTGCGGTATAGGTTCCAGGGCATTCTACTCACCTCGACGCTCCATTCAGAGTATGAGAACATCGTCGATACCAACTTGGGACACGTCAACATAGGTCGATTATGCGATCACATATCAACCGAAGGCAAGTCACAATTTTCTTGACGCTTGTTCTGAATTAGTCATCACTTGCATGGATGCACCACGAAACCTGCATAGTGTAGTGATTCAACTCCAACGGCTCCGAAGCGGAAGCAACCTCTAACTTCCTCATTATGAGGTATAAGTCATAGCTATTGGCATTGGTCTCTTCGGAGTCAAAAGCCATTGTTATCATTAGAGATCGATAATGGGAGAATCTTGTCTGCAAAAATTATTTTCACTTGATCATTGTGTAGAGCTATTCATCAAAAAATCAAGACCAATGATAAGTAGAATTGTGCGGATCATTAAGCAAGGCCACATCATTTAAGTGTGTCCCTGTCAGCTCTCAGTTAGCAGCATGCACAATACTTCATCAGCCAGTCTTAAAGTTAGAGTGTTCTCGAATTGGACAATCGTGAGCAGATCAAAATGCCAACACTTCGGGATGGTGACAAAGACAAAATACATAACTCCAGGAAGTGAATTACAATTTTGGCTCTTGGAAGATCTTCTCAATGGTGAAAGATCAAAAGTTGGATCCTGACAAGCCAAAACGGCGTAACGACTACAGTCTCGCGACAAATGAATAATTCATTGAAGGCTATTCGGAGCATGTGGAGAATTGTGTGTAATTTTAAATGTGAATATGAATGAAGACGAACTTTCTTACACCAGGATGTTGCTCAAACAGAGGGGTGGATGAATTGCACAAGTTTCAAGATCGGCTCTCTTGTCATCTGGAGGATTGCGAAGCACGATCAATGAGTTCATTCCTCTACAACCGGGATAGGCAGACTCTTGGCCCAATGGATAAGGCACTGATCCTAGATGTCTGGATCTAGGTGGCGCATTGCTGACTAGGATGTTTATGTGTGCGTCCAAGTCATTTAAGTGGGGTTCATGTGTGCCCATTTCTTTTATGACTTTTTAGCTTAAGTGATTTCTATCTGTGGTTGTCTTTAATAAAGTTGGTTAGAAAAAGTCAAAGGTCACGTAGATGCCTTATTTAATGATCATGTTAAACCCTAACTACTTTGTAAGCAACTTTTGGGTTATAAAAGGAAGTGAGGGGCTCATTTGTAAAGTGTGACTTTGAGAGAGGAGAATAAATACTTTTGTGTGCAAACTTTGTTTCAGAAAGAAACTGTGTTCTTTTGTGAAAATATTTTGGAGTTAATGAAATACAAACTTTGTGTCTCATTCATTGTCTCTTGTAACATTTGATGTTCTTATGTTCATTAGATGTTAGGTGTTTGAATCTTACATGCAAATATTATCTTTGATCTTATTGTCAACATTATTAATTTGTTGTTCTAGTTCACAGTGATCAAGCTCTGATTATCTACTTGCTCACGTGTGTTCCCTTTTACACATTCTTGTTTAGCTAACTCAAACTTTGTTTTATTTGTGTTAGTTATTCATCTTTCCTCTTCGTGTGATATTAGGCTATGTTTTTACCTAACTCTTGCATGTTCTTTCAGTTCATTCCTTTCCACTCCTTTCCTTCATTTCATTCCATCTTCCTCTTTCACTTTTTCTTTCCATTGATGTTCCAAAACACCCCCCACATACAATTTTGAATGTACAGATGTAAATATAGTTTTGGTTTTCAATAAAGGCAGCCTCACCTTCATTGAGGAGGGACTTCGTTCCCACACTAATGCATGTCATTTGCATGCATGCAAATCCATATGGTAACAGACTGTCAATGGAGTGATTTCGAAAGTGAAAAACAAACACCAAACATAATTTGATCAACTACTACAAATAGGTGTGCCACAATCCAAGAACAACCAAGGCAACAAGGTGGACACGAGATCCAAATAAATAGGAGTTCCATGATCCAAGAAAAGCCAAGGTAACAAGGCAAGGACATGAAACCCAAAGAAGCAGTATCAACACCACACCCTCCCATACTGCAGAATGGGTAGAGTGACACCACAGATCTGTATGAGTTTTCAAAATCAACTACTCGAACACTGACAAACTAACACTGGGCTCCACCAAAATAGCTCCCCCACAAGAGAGACTCTCAACATGCCAAAAAAAAATGTCAAAAATACAGATCCAAAATATCTCAACAAACAAGAGAGATATAAATGTATACACCTATAGATACAAGAATGTAATAACCAAAAGTTTAGGACGTCGGGCTCAACCGAAATTGCATCCACAAGTGATCACAACACCCTCCCGAATTTGGAACTTTAAAATTGAGTGCATGTAAATATTACAATGAGTAACATTACCTTTTACATTTGAAATATGTGTATAAAAATGTCACCAATGCGTAGATCTCAAAAAAATACACAATTTCAAAACAAATATCACCTTAATCCGAGCTACAGATCAAAAGTTATGAGCTCTAGAAGGTTTTGCTATTAAAATAATATTTTAATGTTGATATTTTTTAAAGGTACACGTGACACCCAAATGTCCAAAGGGTAAAAGAGTGCATCCACATGATACAGGCTTGCGACCAAAGGATAAAAATCTGTGCCCAAAACCTAAAATGTCCAAAGGGTAAATCATTGCATCCAGAGGGTACACGTCAATATCCAATGGATAAAAGAATGCACCCAGAGGGTACAAATCTGTGTCCAGTGGATAAAATATTGCATCCAAAAAAGAAATATCCAGAGGGTAAAAGAATGCATCTAGAAGGTACACGTTTATATCCAATGGATAAAAGAATGCACCCAGAGGGTACAGATCTGCGTCCAGTTGATAAAAGACTGCATCCAAAACATAAATATCCAGAGGGTAAAAGAATGCATCTTGAAGGTACATGCTTATATCCAATGGATAAAAGAATGCACCCAGAGGGTATAGATCTGCGTCTAGTGGATAAAAGACTGCATCCAAAACTGAAATATCCATAGGGTAAAAGAATGCATATGGAAGGTACACGCTTATATCCATTGGATAAAAGAATGCACCCAGAGGGTATAGATCTGCATCTAGTGGATAAAATACTGCATCCAAAACTGAAATATCCAAAGGGTAAAAGAATGTGTCCAGATGGTACACGCTTATATCCAATAGATAAAAGAATGCACCTAGATTTCACTGTCTCAAAACATGGCTGAGTTTACAGTCGATTATAGGGTTTTGGCACCTTCCAAATCCAATGTCGCACTCCGTTTTGCATAAAAATGCACTCTACAGAAAATTGCTAACAAATTTTGAATACATGAAAAAACAAACTCGTGCTTACAAAGAAAAACTTACAAATGGATGTCTACATCATCTATAGCTTTGATACTATGAAAGGAACAATAAGAAGATTGTTCCAAGCCGTGATCTCAGATGATAATAGCACACCACATTAGATTTTCAAAACAAAAGATCTAAAATACCATATATGGATATCCATCATAATCCATAATGCTCAATACATTACAATACAATAACTTGAATTATTTAATAAGAAAGATGTGCATATAGGAGGAGGGAAGTGCAACTACTACCTAAATCAGTGGTGAAGAACTCCCACTAACTGATACTGGTAGTTAAGTTAACTCCAAAAGACTAGTTAGCTAACTCCACATAACTAAGAAGCTAACTTAACACAACTAGTAAGCTAACTCCGCACAACCAGTACACCTAAGCAAGCTAACCCAACAAGTGTAGGGCTAACACAAGTATAAGAATTATCCTGAGAAATAAATAAAAGGATAAATAATAACCTACACTAACATTTTCCTACAATAGTTGTTTTACTTGTGCCTAGTTTGGCAAGTTGTTGTCTCGGATGGTTAAAAGTGTTTAATGTGCTCTAGATTTATATTTCTAGTTATCTGTCCCTTCGCTACTTATAACAAGGATTCCCCTAATGTTCAATTTCTTGCACATGAATTGGTTGAAAAAAATCCTCAAAGAGATATAGCTTTGTGAACTATAATGACTACAAGATATGCACAAAATGGGCTTATGGAATAGGCCTTTGAAACTCTCAAATAAATGCAATTGGTAGATGTAAATCCAAAGTCCACAACCTTTGCAGGCATACTCAGACAATAAATTAAATGGAGTCCACTATTCACTTCTCCTAAGGTCTTTGCATGCACTTTTTCCTACATTAGTCACTTTTCTTGTGTCCAAATTTATAGATTTTTGTCTTTAGTGGATAGAAGTGTTTGATATGCTCTATATTTTGTATTTCTAGGTATCTTTCACTTCATTACCTATAACAAGGATTGCCTTAATATTTGGTTTCTTGCACGTGAATTGTTTGACAAAATGCCTCAAAGAGATGTCATCTCATGGACTATAATAATGCAGGGTGTGCAAAAAATGGGTATGTTGAAAAGGCATTCAAAACTCTCAAAAACATGCAGTTGGAAGATGTAAATCCAAACTCCGCAACCTTTGTTGGCATACTCCCAGTTTATGCCAAAATGTGACTTTTAAAACAATGTATGGACACCTATCAATGCATAAAGGAAAGTGGATTTTTTTTAATGTTTTAATTTAAAACTCCCTATTAGACATGTATACAAAATAGGGAAGAAAACACAAGGAAGTCATTATAACTATTCGACAAAATGACTCAAAGAGGTGGTCTCATAAAGTCGTGATTGTAAGATATGTAAAAAATGGTTTTGGTAAGCATGCTCTTAAACACTTTCATTTATGTTTTATTAGCATGTAACCATGTAGGTTTAGTGGATGGGGTTTGTAAATACTTCAATATAAAAAAAGTGCCTCTTATAACATTATGTCTACAATTGATTATTAGGTCTACATCTTTGACATTCTTGGTTGTGATGGCTATTTTGAGGAAGCTCCGAACTTAATCACCAAAATGGAAAGGAAATCTAGTGGTTATGTGGATGTGTTTGTGTGCAGATTGTAGACCACATAAGAATATGGGGTATGACCCACACTCACAACCAATTTTTTCTCCAAGATTGATAGACGTCAAATTTTTGTGAGAGATCCAAATTAATTACATCATTTTAAAAATGGAAATTTTCTTGTGGAGATGATTGCTAATGCTATATGAGGCAATCCATAAACATAGATTAGAACTATAACAAGGTTCACCATGTCAAATATTTAGTGATAAAGAAGGGACTAGTTTTATTTCCATTTTTTTTTAAATATTCTTCCCTAAAGTGTTTGGATATCTAGACCATGTTGTTGACTTCATATAATTAGATGTATAGTATGGAGTGTGTGTCACTTACTTTGTTTATAATGTCAAGGAGGTTTCTTGACATTGAACTCGTTTCAAGAAACTTGTGCATACCTGTGATGATAGGACAGAGGCATTAGACAAAATAAAATGAAAAGGGAGTGTTACACTTGGAGGAAATGGAAAGATGTTTGGCCAAAAAGAAATTTGAGAGAAGGGATTGCAATCAATGTGTTTAGAGATGATGGAGAGAGAGCATCTCTTGGTGGTTCTTTAACAAGCCTTTCTTATTTTGTATGGGCCTTTTGTTTGGATTAATTTTAGTATATTGTAGTTATGTTGGTTCTATCATTCGGGATTGTATTACATATTCCAATCCTTATTTTTTTCATGTACATTCTTCTCAATATATCAATCTTTAATCATCGCCATTGCAACATAAAAAATTAAAATATGTTGACACATATATTACAAAACTATCACATCAAAATGAGCTTACAAACTAACTTTTCAATTGACATCTCTTCCAACATAATTTACAACTCATGAAATTGCTAGTAATTAACCATGTTTTGTTTCTTGGGTGGAGGGTCAGGCGGAGGAATAAAAAAGAACACCTAACTTAATTTTATGTGTGTTTAACAAAACATAAAATCAAAAAAATCCAAATACCCACCTAATCTAAAAACCTTTTTAAACATATTTAACAAATAGGAAAAATAAATAAATACCCACCTAATCTCAAACCCTTCAATTACACAAATCTATGTAAGATCTATTTTTTTCATACAAAATATTTCTAAGGTAAAAAATGAAAATAAATCTATTGAGTCATGAGAAGAGATATCTTAAGGGAAAACATGATGTGTGATTGCTACCTTGTTAAGGTATTGAATATCAACAATTGGCCCAACTAGAGAATGTTGATCAACTAGCCCATCATGGACAAACATATATTCCATCCTAAAGCAAGTGATTCCAAGTCCTTGCAAAAACAATTGAAATGGTTTAATCGTCAATCCATAAATTTGAATCAAAATACTTGGGTTGAATAATAACATGCCAAACACGATAGTTAAAGAGTATATTAAAATTTATACAAAGAGAGTCTACATGATTTTATCAATCATCCCATAGTGCTCTAGAAAAAGTCTTGAACTGTTAGTTGAACATGTTTTCTAAAAACAACATAGTGGAAAGTGATCATTACAACACCAAAACAAAGACCTAACACAAGGTCATTATTAAAGAATCCATAAGCTAATAAGGAAATGGTAAGAACATGATTAACGATAAGCATGGCTAAAGATGTCAAACTCTTGTGCACATGGTAAGTGAATTAACAACGATGGCTATTCTAGCACCAAGATCCGTCACTATACATAAAAGGCACCATGAGAAAACATTGCATACCACCAAATACTATGCATGTATCACCCTAATAGTGTGTGCCCTCTTTTCTTATTTGGCGGATGAGTGCATGTCAAATGACTTATTGACAAGGTTGACGAAGATTCCTCATGAAATTCCACCAGAGTTTATACTAGTTGACGGATTTAAATGACTGAAATGGCCTACGATCGAGGAAGATTAATGTATCCATATTTTATTAGATATTTAAACGGTAGATAACTGGTAGGAAGTTGTCTACAAGGTTTGGAGCACTATTAATGGAATCTTGGAAAACACATTTTATGGAGAAAGGTGCAAAGAAAACCCTAGTGATCTAAGATCATGACAACTTCTGAAACTTTAGTTGTAATTTTTCAACCATATTAAATGATATGGAATCCCCAATAATCAAAATTGAACACATCCCAACCCTTCCAATGGATTCAAACATGTCCCTGAAGTGAAATTCAAGAACAACCAATCAAAAAAGTAAAAATTGAAATTCTCTTGTCATTTCTCAAGGAAAATAAATATTTTAGATTTTCAAATGAAGGTCTACAACTAGGTAGGAAACATCACACTATCGTAAGTTGTTTATTAATCAAAAATTAATATCCCTTAAAAGTCGACCTAACAAATACCCTAGTAGTATCATGTATTTCTTTGACTATTTGTTGGTTGATGCGAGATCATTATAATTTAATTTCACAATAGTGAATGTGATTGTAAAGAGTTACAAATATAAACTATCCACTTCTCTCTATTGTTCCCCATCACAACTCTCAATCTGCCCACCTATCTTTTCTTTAGATTCAATTCTAACAAGGAAAACTTTTTCCATCTTGTTGCCTTCCTCCTCCTCTCCATTTTCAGTAAAAAAATTATGTGTATTCCATTCACAATTTTGGTTCAAACTTCAATGGCACTTAACTACTATTACACTAAATGCGTTGAACTAATGTTATCGCTCAATGTGCCCCAATAACTGAACAAATGTTAGCAAGCCACTAATCATCAGAGGTAAAGTTCGTACAATGCCTCAACATGCCTTCTCGATTGCCCATCCCTTAATGTCGTGGGGTCAAGTCAAATGAGGTCGTCATGGTTACACCTCAATTATTGATCCTTATAGATGGTTGGGTAAAATCTAGGGCCATGAGTGACTATTGAGGTCAAGTATCTTACATCAATTCCTTCTAAAGGTGTGCCACCTGCCACTCACCGAGTTCACCACCAGTTCCTAGGATTTTTATTCCCTCATCCTCATGGATGGCTATAATCTTCTCATCAACACATCTCCCTATAAAGGCTTAATCAAATGCCTATGGGCATCTTGAATCAACAATTTATCCATGCCCACCCACATTCTCTTCATGTCAACCACGAATATCACTTTCATGACTTGTAAAAGGACATGCTTTTATATTAAAATGCCTCAATATCATTGTACACGACCCTTTCAAAATTGTTAAACATGTAAAGCGATAACTCTTTCACCTCTTTAAAAGTGCATGTCATAGAAATTACAATTACGCCTATGACAATTCTACCAACTTCATTAAATATTATGGAGTTAATTGTCTCGTCAACATCTACCCTAAATGACAACAATGGAGACTCACTTTATCATACACCTTCAAGGTTTAAATACCTCTTGATGCTATACTCCTATAGCATTTAAGGTCATAAGAATTCATGAAATTGATGTTGTGACTTGCAGATTATTTTTTTCAAACTAACATACAGTACTTGTATAGTCATATACACAATCATTTGATGTGTATTTATGTCAAGCCAATTTGCAAGTTATGCTCAACTATAATCTTGTTATTTTGTTTATACCTTATATTAAATGTTTGATTTAACATGGTCACATAGTGTTTGTGCAAGTATTTATTTTTTAATTTTATAGTAGACAATTGCAATTGGTAAGCACAAGATTTTGATGATGTGACTACAATTGAAAGGAAAATACCTTAACATCATTTTTCAATCCAAAACTCACAACCCATGGGAGTTAAACCAAAAGAGTTAACATGCATTCAAAGAGTTTTAGCGCATCAAAAGTGTTATCAACATAGAAATATGTGCGCCCTTGGCGCACCAAAATGTGGCGCAACAAAAGTATTGTTGACACAAAGTCGCATGCGCCTTGGCCCATGCAAGAAAGGCGCAACATAGTGAGGCGCACCAAAACGCGTGTCGACACTTCAAACCGTGCACCAAAGGATTTAAAGGGGGCGCATGAACACTTTATGTTGCATAAACATTAGGTGCACCCGACCAAAAAAGACCAAAAATGGCTAAGTTCGGAAAACTAGATTTCCCGGGAACGGATTTTGCAATGTTCCGAACGCAAGGAGTCCCTGACGAGGGACCGAAACAAAATTTTGGTAGGGTTATCTGTAAAATTGCCCTTGCCAATTTTACGGGATAACAGCTGGCTCTTTCTGGGGACTATCTCTGAGCGAACCTCAGGGGTAGAGAATCCCAGATCTTTACGTGCCTATCCATTGGGTAACAGAGTCAAAAACAAGGGAGACCGGAAAGGGAAACACACAACCAACAAAAGCAAACACACGACAAAAACAAACACACAACAAAAGCAAACACACAACAAAGAAGAGAGCAAGCTCTACTTCTTGAAGATTTTCAGATGTTGCCCACTATAGGGAAGCGGGAGCTCAGTTCCGTCCAGATACGAGAGATAGAAACTATTCTCTCCAATGAGCTGCTTGATCTTGAAAGGCCCTCTCCACAGGGAATCAAACTTCCCGTGCATGCCCTTTGGCTCTCTTCGTTTGTCCCACAAAAGGATGAGGTCTCCCACCTGGAAATTTCTTTTCTTAGCCTTTTTTTCAAACAATCTTTTGACCTGATTCTAATGTTCGGCGATTTTTCGACCACCCTTAATCTCTTTTCTTCGAGCTCTACTAGATACATGATCCTTTTTTCAAGGGAATTTTGGAAAGTCTCATCTTCGATTGCCCGTGCCACGCGCAGAGCAGGGAGTTCAACAGAAATGGGAAGCTCGGCATCGGTGCCATATAACACTTGAAAAGGAGACATACCGAGAGATCTCTTGGGAGTAATGCGGTCTGCCCACAAAGTGTCGTATAAGGATTTGTGCCACATTCGTTGATTCTCATCCACTAGCTTTCGTATGATGGTTACGAAGTTTTTTTTACTGGATTCTGCCTGACCATTTCCCTGAGGGTAATAATCTGAGGCGTGAGCCAAAGTTATCCCGTATTCATAGCAAAAACCAACAACTTCCCGTGAAGATAAGTTGGAAGCGTTATCAGCAACAATCTTGTTAGGAACGCCAAATCTGACAGTGATATTTTCTTTGATGAAACTGCAAACAACCTCGGAAGTGGTATGTTTGACAGGTATGGCTTCCACCCACTTGGTGAAGTAATCTGTTACCGTCAGGACATAACTATGTCCGGCACTCGATTGGGGATTGAGTGCACCAATAAAATCAATTCCCCACTGCTTGAATGGTTCGTCGACGATGACCGGCCTGAGGGGAAAAGCAGCCAACTTGGGCTTGCCGACAAATTGCTAGCAAGGTTCACAATTCGCTACCCAGGTAGTTGTATCTTGGAAAAGCGTCGGCCAATAGTACCTGGCCCGAATGATCTTGTGCGCCATTACGGAAGAGGAGAAATGGCCCCCACAGGCCGAAATATGAAAACTTTCAATTAACTTCACCTGTTGTGGCTTGTCAACACATCGCAAGAAGATGCCATCTATCCCTCATTTGTATAAACCATCATCCCAGATGACATATTTGGCTGCTCTGAGCTTTATAGTGTGCTTCTCCTTTGCAGTTAGGTGAGCTGGGCATTCACCGTAGGTGAGGAAGAAAGTAATATCGGAATACCACTCATCGTTGGTTGCGACAAATAGGACCATAGGTAGTGAATCGGGTTTCTCCAACTGGCTTTGTGCTTCATTGGTGCAATCATCTTTTCCTCCGGAAACTTCTGACCCTTGGTTTTCGGCCATAAGTTGACATAAGCCTTTGCCTCTTACCAACTTGGTTGGTTTTATATCCAGATCGTACTCCTAGACCTTTGCAATCCAATTTCCTCGCAAGCTTCCTAACTTCTGTTGAGTTAAAATTGACTTTACTGCCATGTCAGGGACCAGCACCACTGTATGAGAGTTTAAAATGTAATACCTGAAGTTTTTGACTGCTTTGACAACGGCGAAGGCATGCTTTTCCAACTGAGACATTTTTAATTCGTGAGGCTTGAGGGGAGAGCTCATGAACGCAATTGGGGACTCAACATTCTCAGAATTATTTTGCATCAAGATGGCAGATACAGTATACTCAGATGCATAGCTATACATGATAAAATCCTTGGAGAAATCGAGACATACCAGGACTGGTGCGCGAGCGAAAGAAGCTTTTATTTCTTCGAACGACCTCTTCCCTTCTTTGCTCCATCGAAAATTTGGTGACCCTTACATCATGTCTAATATATGACGAGTCTTTTCAGCAAAGTCAAGAACAAAGCACCTGAGAAAATTCACCTTTCCGAAGAAAGAGTGAACGCCGGTCTTGCTTGTAGGCAAAGTAAGGCCCTGAATAGCCTTAACTCTTTCAGTATCTATCTTTGTTCCTTCTTTGCTAACAACATGTCCTAGCAACTTTCCTTCTGTGACTCCAAAAATAGACTTTTTCGGGTTCAGGGAAATCCCATGTTCTCGACATCTGGCCAATACTTGCTCCAAACGATCACAATGGTCATTTCGCCGTTTAGAGAACATAGTTAAGTCATCTAGGTAAACCACAATGACCTTCCCCATCATACCTTTGAATGCAAGGTCCATGGCCCGCTGAAAGGTGGCGCCAGCATTGGTCAAGCCAAAAGGCATCCTGCTGTAGGAAAACATGCCCCAGGGGGTAGTGAATGATGTTTTAAATTGGTCTTCAGCTGTGACTTCAATCTAATTGTAGCCTGAAAAACCATCAAGCATGGACAACATTTCTGATCCAGTTACTGCTTGTAGAACTTGATCCATTATAGGAACTGGGTCGTTGTCCTTTAAGGATGCCTGATTCAGGTTTTGAAAATCTACGCATATGCGTATTTCACTATTTTTCTTGCGCACTGGCACAATGTTTGCTACCCAAGTACTGTGATGGATAGGAAAAATGATTCTCGCATCCATCATTTTCTAAATTTCAGCGTGGATAGTACCTGAGATCTTAGGGTTATAATGCCTCTACTTTTGGCGAAAGGGTTTGACGTCCTCTTTCAACGGGATATCATGCTGGATGTCCTTTGGCTCAAAAGACTTTAGATCGGCGTAGGACCATGCCAATACATCCATGTATTTCTTCATCAATTTGACAAACTTCCGCTTCTCTTCAGGTGTGCAACATTTTCCGATGTTTACAAACTGCGGACGTTCTACCAAACCTAAATTAACCGGTTCAGTTTCTGGGGAGGAGCCAGTATCATCTCGCCTTTTCTTTTTTCCAAAACAATCATGCCTGTCGAACAACTGCTCTAAAGAAACCAGGCCTTTCGGAATTTTATTTCCTTTGAGCTAACATATGCCGTCATTCCCTTCGGATTCCCTGTTTTGACCGGTAACTGTTCACGACACGTAGAATTGGATCCTTCAAAATGAAGTTCCTTAAAATTTTCCGCCTTTTCTAGAAAGGCAATGATTTGATTGTCATCGTTGAATACTTTCCAATGCTGAGAATTGTCCAGCACACTTGGGCGGAAGACCACTTCAATGGTGTATTTGTCTGTTTTCAAACCTGGGTGAGGGAGCATGAGGGATGCTGAAACGGCCAATGAATCGGTATTGTCATTCTGAGCTCTTGGAATAGATTCTATTGAAAAAGCATCAAATTATTCGATGTTGTCCCACACCGCATTGCAGTAATGCCTGAGCCTCTCATTCTTCACTTGATATATCCTTTTAACTTGATTCACGACTAGCTCTGCATCACCTTGTACTTTCATATTTTTGATCCCTCTTTCCTTTGCGGCTTGCATGCCAAGTAGCAGAGATTCATACTCAGCATTATTATTTGTATTGAAAAACCGCAACTTGAAAGAGAGAGGAATAACCTCCCCTTCAGGAGATATTAGCACGGCTCCGGCGCCACATCCACTAGTTGTGCAGCTGCCATCAAACTGCAAAGTCCAGATCTTGTTAAGATCTTCTTCTTGGACGAGAAAAATCATTTTGTCAGACTCGGTAGACAAGAAATAGTTCCCCATTCCTAATGATTCGAAAATAATTTGGGCTTTGGGATCCTCAGAGTTAGTAACCAAGTACTTCTTTTGTGATTCTGGCTCCAATGTTTACATTACACCTTTAACAGGGATTCTAGCCTTAGACCAGTCCATATGAATCTCCCCACCAACTTCACTGCAAAAACTTCTTCCCAGCAAAATTCCATAGGCTGCTGGAATGTCAGAAACGAGGACGGTCATCTTTACTCTTTTCTCTGGGAATTCCGCAAATGCGAACTGAGCGTCTTTGATCTGACCAATTAGCGGAACCGGTTTGGTTTCCAAGGAATAACATATGCCAAAAGGCTTGGTAAGGGTAAGGCCCAAAGCATGGGCGACTTTTACCGGCATGACGTTATCAGAAGCTCCAGAATCAATTATGCAGTTACTTATTTTGTGGCCATTGATTAGGAGGGAGAGGTAGAAAGGTTCTATCTTGCCTGATGTAGAAGTCGAAGCAACATTTATGTGGGATGCAAGAGGAGTGGAAAGGATTCCTTTTAGGGAGATCTGGGGAGATATGACAGCTTGACTTTGAATATACTTGGTTAACCTTACAAGCTTTTCGGGGTTTGACTGAAGATACTCAGCTTCAGACATTTGGATCTTAGTCATTTTAGCATGATCTATGATGTCAAATGCGGCCAAGGGTTGCACTGGTGAAGGAATGAGTCCTTCACTTCGCGATGGTAGAATAGGATTACCGGTCTTCATGGAAATAGAAGAAGACTGATTTGGAGGAGAGATGGGGGGAAAAGATTTCTTTGTAAAAGACTTAACAGAGGGTTGAGTAGGAAGAGGATTACCTCTTTTGGAGGCGGGTTTGACACGGCCTTCTCTTTCTGCGCATTGGCAGTGACCTCTGCTTATTTTCCTTGTGAGCGGGTAAAAACAGCATATGATTGTCCACTTGCATACCCTTGTGTACCCTCTTCTTCATCAGATTCTTCATCTTCAAATTCCATATACCTGATAGTAGAGTCACCAGTCGGTTCACCAACATCTTGATCATCTTCGCCTTGAGACGAAGGTTCCTCGTAATTTTGTTCCTCTTCTTCGATCTTGACTAAAGTGTTGACCGGAGGAGCCTCAAGTGCCAACCGCGGAGCAATTGCAGGCAAGTGTGACCTTTGTGGGACATTGTTGGAAACGAAATTCCTCCATGGGATATCCCGGTATGAGGAACTGGGGGAAGCTTGGGCTAACTGCTTCTTTAATGCAAGTAAGTCATTCGCCATCTTTTGAAATGCCGGATCAGACGAAGTAGTGGGAGAAGGGCCCGAAGATTTAAGCTTGGATGATTCCCTTTTTAATTCCCCAGATATTAGCAAGTTATCTTCGATTCGGATGGCAGCAGCCTGGGCGAGAATCAAGGTGGCTACTTGTTCTTGCAAGAGTAAGAAACTTACTTTCGAGCTCATAGCGTTCACAAAGAAACACTTCTGATTTTCTGGTGTTGGAAGCATGGCAACAGGCACATGGTTGATTAATGCATTGAACCTGGCAATAAAATCGTGCATGGTCTCATTGGCCTCCTTCTTTAGGTGAGTGAACTGTGATAACAATGCAAATGCATCTTCTGAAGGCTTATACCTGTCTTCAAAAGCATCCCGCAAGGTGGCCCAACTGGTAAAAGATCCGGCCGGCAAATGCTGAAACCATTCTGCTACGGGCCCTTGTAAAGTTTCCAGAAAAAGGCAGACCGACACATCTTCATGGGTCACATCTAGGATACTGCATGACATGATGAATGCAAATATGTGTGAATCCGTGCTTTGGTTTCTGCTCCCATCAAATTTGGGAAAATTCTTTCGGTTTCCATGTGGGAGCGCGTGAACAAGATGCGGCAAGGCTAGGGGACCCATAGCATTTCCCCATGGTACCGCCATCTGGACGGGTGAAAAAAGAACACGGGCTGGAAGTACAGTTCCGCTAAGCAGCAAGGCACTACAAAGGGATGTGGAAGCTCCTTGTGAAAACCGGTTCTTTCATGGAGGTGAGGCGCTTCTGGCTGACCGATCAGCTGAACTTAGTGATGAAAAGCGTGCTGGTGTTATACTGAAGTTGTGCCTTTGATGCAGATCGAAAGTAGGATCGACCTCTCCACAAGCTCTCCTGCTACAAGTAAATGGTTCACCTGCCAGTGTACCTTCCCGATCTTAATATTATGGAGCAGATTTAAAAAGTCTTTTTGGTTGTACTTGTTGATTTTCTAATTTTTTTGACAAAAATCAGCAGCATGTACTTTTTTGAATATTTAATTGTATCCTCTTCCGAAAACCGATTGCCGTTTAATGACAAAGAACAACGAGGATAAAACGATGATGAAGCTTAGTAAGCTGATTTTCAGATCTAGAGTTGACTTTTCAAAGAGTTTGAAAATTTTGGTAAACTGTCAAAAACTCAAATCTATGGAAAAATACAGATTTGTATAAAAACTCAGCGAACTAAAGATCTCCAACTAGGCTAGATCTATGGATCTCAGAAGAAAATTTTCAATTTGGGTTACTTTTGCAAAAAATTTGGATTTTGAACAAAAGTTAAAATTTGCAAACAGGTAGTGATTTTTCTGATTTTTACTGATTTTCTATCATACCACTATCATAGATCAGGTAGATCTGTTCGATCCCCAGTAGAGTCACCAAAAACTGTTGGTTTGAAAATATGTCACTTAGGCAGATCTATGGATAAACAAGCCAACAGTGTGCAGGGCATAGCCCGTCTTTGAGTCAGCAAAGCGAAATTGGTTTATTGATATTCTACCAGCAAGAATCTGTGCAAGTCTCACAATATTCTTCCTTCGGGGGTTTGGGATCTCATCCCAGTATGGGTGTTTCCAACTGCGAAAAGAAAGGAATGAAAGAGAGCATGAAGAAAGATCAGGTCCGAAGGGAGAAAAAAAATGAATTCCAAAGCAGAAAGGTCAGAGGGTTTATGTTTTGGGATTGGTAGTAAACACAACCAAACCTACTTGCATAAACGAATAAAGCAATACTGATGAATAAATGACAAAAAATTAGAGATAGATCCAACAGAATAAACGCATAGATCTGACATAAGAAAGATCAGATGCCCATAACACACATATTCAGCACAAAGTCTCAATATTTGTATTACTATTTTCTTCTGTCACAAAAAGTACAAAGCCTTTTCTTTTCACTTCTATTTTTCATCTAAAAAATATCCACCACCCTGAATACAACAAGTATTCAAGTATTTATAGAAGAAGGAGAAGAAAAGAAGGCAAAAAGGAAACAACCACCTAATTACAAAATATCTTACAAAAGATTCCAAAGTCATTTGTTGACTTTTGACAACTTTGGTGGATGACATCATCTCATGATGCAACATGGATGATGTCATCATTTGTGTCAACATACTTTGGATAATTACAAGGAGAAATTTGAGAAGAAAGAAACTATTCGTCGTCGTCCCGCGACTGGAAGGGGGTATCCTGCTTTTGCTGCTGCTCGGGAGACGAGATGTGGAACTGAGCATGATACTCCATGAACTTGCTGATCATGGGTTGAAGTTAATCCCGCTCATCTGTGAGCTTTTCTGGGAGTTTGGAATAATCATTTTCTGCCTCTATCAGGTACCTGATGAAGTCACGACACGCCAGCAGATTGTTGATGGATTCGGCGTCGAAAGTGACCTCTGGTCCCAGCCCTTGTGAAACGATCTCCTTGAAGATCTGAATAGTTTCATCAACCTTTCTTAAGGTGAAAGAAGAAGTGAGCAAGCCTTGATACATTCTAAGGACAATCTGCTCCATTTGATGCATTGCATCTAGGGCTTCCTCCTTTACTTTGTCGATCTTCTCCAGAATGAATTCCAGCTGATCAACCCGATAATCCAGAGTAGAAAGGATTTTGTTGAGGGCTTTGGGGTGTCCAAAGACGCCGAAATTGACGAGATATTTGACTGAACAGTCAAGCATTTTCTGAAAGGTCTCATGCTGCATCCTGGCATGATCCAGCTCTTCGAAGATGGGTCCTGCTATCGCCTGGAGTTCTCTGTTCACCCGATTGATATTCTGGTATAAACTGGTGAACTTAGCGATTACTCCCTCGCTTTCCTTGAGGATTTGGTTCCTCCATGTGGAAACTGCCATGCCCTGCTTGCCGATTTTGGCATACTCATTAATCTTATCCTGGCTCAGAGGCTCAGGAGTTTCGGCCGCAGTTGTAGGAGGCGCACTGCCCATTTTCTGCAAGGCATGGAGAAGATGTTTATTTTGCTCCTTTAATAGCCTTTTCTCTTCCTTTGCTTCCTGGAGCTTCTTGCAAAGGGCATCAACTACAGATCGGGCCTCTCCTTGAAGGCTTTCTGAAGATGTCCCCATTGTGACTTGAGTCACTATGTAATATGTCGAAGATAGATCCTTTTTATCCTTTAAAGGATTGGGGTATGCAATCTCCATTACTCTCTCCCCTGACGCACTCTGAGAGAAGGGGGTTATAGGCTTTTTCTTCTTGACCTCTTTTGATGGGATGACGGAGAAGTCCATCAGTGCGATGGGAACTTTCCTCTTTTGTTGACTCAGGTGCTGGGAGATCCATGCTAGACTTATGGGGGAAGGACCAGAAATAGAAAAGGGAGCAGCTGCAGTAGTAGATTGAAAAAATGTGGAGACACTTGGAGGCGGCATTGAGAGGGAAGCCGAGAAAGTGCTCACGGGAGGAAGGGATACTGCAGGGGAGGTAGACATAGGAATAGAAGGGAGCTGAGAGATGAGGGAAGAAATGGTGGGGGACAACTCTGTAAGAGAAGAGAAGATGGATGATGAAGAAGGGGGAACAATAGAAGATGGGGGAGAGGACACGACCAAACGAATGGTCACTTGGGTCACTCAAGGAGGGGAAGGAGGAGAAGGAGAAGGGACAAAAGGGACCTCAATAGTTACAGTAGTGGCAACATCCTGAGTGGATGTGCCTATCGGAACATCTTCTGCTGCTTCTTCTTCTAAGCTTTCCGGGATTACAACCCGTTCTTGTGAAGCGGAAGGAGGACTTTCAGGAGCTTCCTCTTGGGTGGAGCTTGACTCACCCTCTTTACCTTTCCCTTTGCCCTTTGGCAGCTGTTTTTCCCAGGAAGGTGCGTTGCCCAACAGAGATGTAGTGAAATCAACTCTGAGGTAAATGAGGCCATTCATTCTGCACCAATGCTCTGTTCTCCACAGAGTTTCATTGACCCTTTCCTCTATTGTCTAAGGCGCTTTGGTTCTATCAATTACAGCGAAAGGCCAATCGTCCCCATTTGTGTCAAGATATACCTGATCAACTTCTTGATCAGCAGTTTGATAATCTTTTGGGACGATGGCCACACCGTACAGGGTGATTTCATCTAAAGCCAAGCAGGAATGGTCTTTCCTCCTGAGCTCGACCTCATGATATAGGTCGATATAAATATCCTCGATATGTGGGATGTGGATCGGATCGAGTTTGGCCCTGGGTAGACAATTCCTTGGGTCGAAATTGGGTCTTTCCGGGAAGTTATGTTTTAGATTTAGCAGCTCCAGTTCTGCAAACATATCATTTACTTTGTGGTGAGAAAGACAAGTATACCTACCCACTGTGAGGGGGAAATGAGTTCCACCCTTCTTTCTCTTGAGGCACTTTTCGTGGTAGGCTATAAGCTGTCTTGACAGCTCAAACAGGATCAACTTGGGGCCGGCATATCTCAGCAATTTGGTTGGTTCCCCCAAGAAGTTGGTTGCCCTTAGATAGGTAAAGGTGGGGAATTGTGTGAACAAGGCTCCCCATTTCTCTATAGCTGCAAAAATGCTCTTGGTTGTACGACCGTGAGTCATGTTTGGCCTCAAAAGGAAGATGATGCTGTAGAAGAAGGCATCGTTAATCTTTGTAAACTGGGGGATACTATTTTCCAACTTCAGTTCTGGATAGTATTCATATATTTTAACTTGGGGCCAAACCCCGCACCACATTAAGGCTGGATAATCCCTTTCTAAGGCTGCAGCATAAACTATGTAGGAGTTCATGTAGAACTTCCTCGTTGTGGTGAGTTGTTGGAGTTGCTCATATATGGTGCTGCTTATGATCTCCGCCCACTCAAAGCGTTGATCTAGTACATTTTTTTTCATCGTCTCCAAGTATCTCAGCATCCATTTGTGAAAGTAGTGGGCATCAGGAAGCCCAAATACTCTGCTCAGGAACATGATTGTATCACTGAGTTCCTCCGAGAAATCGCTGCAATGAATGAATTTTGGCCATCTTGTCACCACCTTCTTATTCTTCAGGTATACCTCATTCATCAACTGCATACACTGATCCTCATTATCGTCCCAAGCCTTGATGCAATCTTCCCGGCTTACGGCCACAAAGTGCCGATGATGAGGAATGCCGAGCATTATTTCGAAGTGTCGGGTAGTGAGGTTGATTATGACCTCACCCTTCTCATTATGGACACATCTTGTATATTTGTTGTAGCAGCGGGCTACTACCATCATGAACTCATTGTTTACAACACTAACTGGGATCCCACCAGCAAAATGCAGCCCACTGCCCATCAGTTTGTCCATCCACGGACTTCTTGTGACCTTCCGGATTCTGGCCCAGAAATCCTCCATATCAATGTGACCAAGTTTTGAGTCTCTGATATCCAGGTCACACTCTGCCTGGGATTCGAGCATCCTGACCCTCTGATATTTGTACTTCATTTCTTCCTCTGTGAGCTTGGCTTTGCCTTTAGATTTGGTAGGTCTCTTGCTTGATGTTGACATATGTAATTCTGAACTCAGTTGCTGATCTGCAAGAAGAAGAAGTGAAACCCAACGCAAGAAAGTCATATTAGCTTTTTGATCTTCCATTAAAGTGTTGACAGAAGGAAGAGTTAGCAATTTTAAGGCCTCAGGGCGCAGAGTACATGAATACTGCAGATTGCAGGGTTAAATAGTATGGCGCACAGAAAAGGGGTGTCGCAAGGGATCAGGTTTAATGTGTGTAACATCATTTTTCCATGCGCCACAGGGGAACTTGGCACGGCGCATGGAAGGTCTGCATGACATGATGTTGTTGCAATAATAGATGCGCTTGCACCATTAACGATTTTGTACTTGGTGCAAATAAAGTTGGTGTTGCATGGATGCAAGGTGTGCCAATGGCGCAAGTTTTAACAATGCTACACATGAGTTTGGTGCGCCAAGAAGGCGCAGGGAAAGCGGGTGTTGCAAGCAGGGGAAGTGCGCCTTGAGGGCGCAGTTGTTTTTCATGCAACAAGCATGGCGGATGCGCCATTGGCGCGACTGTATATCATGTTGCAGGGGTGGAGGATGCGCCAAAAGAGGGATAAATACAGTCTTACTTTTAAGCCTTGATTCTTTTCCCTGAGGGGTTTACATGTGTTGAAGCTTCTCTTGCAGGGTTCTTTGGGTGATGAAGAAGCTAAAACTCAGAGATTTAAGCAATTTTTTCCAAGACAGAGTCCTCTTTACCAGCAGATCTGGAAAGAGGGGGAAATGAATGGGGAAGGATAGTAAAAAAAAGCAAAGGGGAGGGTCCATGGTTTCACATCTCTATTTAATCCAACCCCACAAACAAGCAGCCAATAACCAAAAACTCAAAAAACACAAGAGAAAAGGACCACTTACCAAGAATATATATAATGTCAGAGGTGAAACTGGGTCCATGACGTGATACGAGAATGACAGGCACGCTGATAGGTGTAGAGGGAAAAGAATAATCATGTGATTCTTGTCTGATGAAAAACAGCTAAGTTCGGAAAACTAGATTTCCCAGGAAGGGATTTTGCAATGTTCCGAATGCAAGGAGTCCCTGACGAGGGACCGGAACAAAATTTTGGTAGGGTTATCTGTAAAATTTCCCTTGCCAATTTTACGAGATAACAAAATTAAAACAAACTTGCTCCAAAATATTATGGCCCTTATCAGGTTCTACAGAAAATTGGTAGTGTTGCTTATAAACTAGAGTTGCCTCCATCTTCACACATACACCCAGTATTCCGTGTTTCATGCCTGAAGAAGGTTATTGGACAGAAATTTGAAGCCCAGAAAGAGTTACCAGAACTTGACGAGGAAGGAAGAATCATTTTGGAGCTAGAGAAGATTCTGCAAACACGTACTAAGAGGCTAAGAACTAGAGACATTAAGGAATATCTGATCAAGTGGAAGAATCTGAGCAGAGAAGACGCCACCTGGGAGGATGAAGGTTTTCTGCAGCAACATCCAGGATTATTCAATGTTGAGGACAACATTGGTTTGAAGGGGAAGGGCATGCTACACCCTTAACCTATTGCTTGTATTAGGATATGAGTAGCCGACTTGTGGCTTACCATATCATTTTATTATATCATTTATACTTTCTCATGCTTAATAGGTCAGCCTTGGTGATGGGCGTAGCATATGAATAGTATATATAGGGGATTGTAGGTAGTATTTCAATGTTGAGGACAACATTGGTTTGAAGGGGAAGGGCATGCTACACCCTTAACCTATTGCTTGTATTAGGATATGAGTAGCCGACTTGTGGCTTACCATATCATTTATACTTTCTCATGCTTAATAGGTCGGCCTTGGTGATGGGCGTAGCATATGAATAGTATATATAGGGGATTGTAGGTAGTATTTCATTATCATTTGAGCATTTGAGTCTTATTATATGGTTTGGAGGTTGCCCCCTCGAAGTGGTGAAGCTATTCTAATTGCATATTGAGATCATTATTCTGAAATATTGTGTTATTTGGTGTTCTATTATTGCTCTTAATCTGAATTATACAAGTAATTTCATTACAAATTCTCAACGTGAAATATTTTTCTATTACATTAGGTAGACTTTACTCTCTTATGAATGCAATTACAATTACATTGAGAAATTATGCCTTGGCCTTGTCTTTATGGCAAACAAGCTACGACAATACCTTCTTAATAATGACGTTCATATCATTACCAAGGTAGATCCTCTACGATACCTCTTATCTTGCACACATCTCTTGGGACATCTTACATGATGGGTCATGTTATTGACAGAGTTTGACTTCAAATTCATTCCACAAAAAGCAATAAAAGGCCAAGTTATTGTTGATCAACTAGGTAACACACCTCTTCCATATACCTCTAACTATTTTTGATTCGTTTCAAGATGATTTCACTGCTGACACCATTGATGCCGACACTTGGACTATGAACTTTGATGGGTCTCATCGCCTCTCAGGAGCAGGGGATGGAATTATATTCATCACTCCACATGGTGTTCATCTCCCCTTTGTGTATCGCTTAGGGTTATCATGTGTAAACAACATTTTTGAGTATGAGGCCCTCATTCTTAGCCTCACCATCATTCATAAACTTCTTATTCACAATATCTACATACATGGTGATTCTCATCTTATTATAAATCAAGTTAACGATACATATCAATTGAAAGAGGGGTGTCTTTTCCTATATAATAACTTGATCAAAATAATCCTAGCTACATTTGAATCCTACTCTCTCACTGCCATCCCACACAAAAACAATCGTCATGTGGATTTTATGGCTAGTGTGCCATCACTCATTCACCAAGATATCACCGATGAGAATTCCCCTTCATCATTCGCCACTTACGAAAACCATCTATTGATAGTCCACCTTTCAAAGCATGTGTTATAACACGTAGTAATGACCGTCCTAAATGATTTACTCAATTTATAGCTTTCTATATTGATAAGTTATTCTTGATGGCTATCAACCTCATGAACCTCGTCATTTTTGATGCAAGGCCACATGATATCTAATCATTTATACTTTATTATTCAAAATATCATTCAATGTCTTTTTTTGCGATGGTTAGAACTAGATGAAATCCCTACGATTATTTCTCACATTCATGATAGTCTATGTGGTGGTCACTTCTCAGGAAAAGATATGTCACACAAGCTTCTACGTCAGGGCTACTATTATCCTACTATGGAACAAGATTGTTTAGATTGTTATGAGACCATAATGAGGGTCCCAGCGTCACACGCTAGTATAAATCCATCTAGATTTGCATCCATTATATCACTTGCATGTATTATTGTCATGCATCAAGGCTCGGTGATTTGCATCACACACACACCATAAGGGGATGGATTATATTCTATTCCATACACGCATTCTAATACATTTTCTATAGCTATTATTACTCCCTACTTCACAAAGCGTGACTAACACAAGAGCACCTAGGGCACGACATGCACACACGCACCAGAACTACATCTGAGTCTGAAATGTAGTGCAACGCTTAGTGATAAGACCACAAGTTTGGCAGTTGAGGTCGGTCTGATCCGTTCATTCTGCATCTTTATTTTTCCCAGGGTTTGATACTTTCTTTTGCTTCGCAGATCCAGTGTGATAGACAAAGAGGTTTTCAGATCAACTTACGACCATACAAAATTTAGATTGTGAGCATTTGCAGAGATCATGGTGCCTAATCTACATACCAAGACACCCCAGGGTGCCCCAGTTAGCTCAAAACCTCCATATATATCCTTCGTAGGGTCTCTTAGTATTCGTTCTTGGTTCTTGAATATTTAATCAGACCTACGACACTATGTGACACTCTCCAGCAATTCGCTAAGCCATTCTCTCACTTTCTTTGGTACAATTAGGGTTTTATTTCACTTAAATTAATTATTTAGAGTTATTTCATACTATTTTACTGCATTTACACAGTTTTTTAGTCCTCCTAATTAGATTAAATAGGGTTGTTGTTTCCCCATATTTATCCAATTTTAGTTAATCATTTTGGTGAGCCTGACATTTCTTCTAATCTTCATTTTCCTTAGGTTTCCTTCATCATGGCTATTTCCATTCACGACTTTTTGCTTCTTCACCCTAAATTACGTACTAACATTATTAGTCTTTTAATCACTACTTGTATTCCTGACGACACTCATCCCGATATAGACTATAATAATTTTGTAGATGCCTTCTCTCAGCACATTACTTTCCCATCCGTTCCTCATCATACTTACACAAATTTTGACAATGATCCACCTTTGCATATCATCTCTCACATTTATAATGTTGTTGTTAAGAGAACTTTGATTGACAATGAATCTGAGCTTAATTTTTGTACCATGCCTTTTCTTAAAACTTTAGGTCCCACTAATCGTGACATTAAGCCCTCTTATATTTCATTACGTGCTTATGATGGTTCCACCCACCCATGTCTTGGTCACATCACACTACCCATCACTGTTGGTCCTAAAACTGCTACCATAGTCTTCTTTGTTATGGATTTCCCCATTGCTTACAATTATCTACTTGGTCAACCATGGTTGCATGTCATATGAGTTGTCCCCTCTACTATTCATAATTGTGTTAAGTTCTTACATGAGGGCATGGAGTATACCATTTTTCGTTACCGTGATCCATTTCAGTATTGAAACTGAGCTCCCAACACTAGTCTTCCCATTCCACGTGTTAATACTACTAATGACTCCCAACCTATGGATGAGAAATCACATTTACCACCACTTGATGGTACTATTTGTGTGATCGATGTTTCTCCTTATATGCCACCAGCTACTTCTACTATTATGATTTTTCATCAAAGGCATGTCCCATCTATCGGCATTACTCTATCATCTCTACATCCTTATGCATCTCCTACTTTGCCACACCCATTATTCACTTACACACTTTTCATTCATAAATCCTATTGGGAACATGTTCCATTCGAACCTGCATGTGACGACACCATATGTTCCCATGAGGTCTAGCTCACCTTGGATTCACTTTGGAGGACCTACAACTGTCTACTCATGCTCCTCATTTATATTATGGCTTTGTCACTATCATTGTTTCTTATGGTTTGCATGTATTTCATCTTCTAGTTTATCTACCGCGTACCCCTTGTTCTTCTCCGCTCACATTAGGGGAATCTTGGCTTACTTACATTGGAGGTACCTTAGACCCTAGCCACACAGACATTTCATTTCCTATGCCTTTTGGTCATGTTTTCATTTGCAATAGTTCCTTTCTTAGCTACACACCTAACTTCACTGGATGGTATGCACATAGTTGTGTGCATCCTCCATTCACTGATGAAGAATATGTTATGGATATGTATAATTTACATCTCACCGGATCATTACATGATCAACCCATACTATAGCCTACAAATTTTCCAATCCCTCTCCATTTGAATTTGATCCAGATGATGATGATCTCGTTGATGAGTTTACATAGTATTTTCCCACACTACCGCAGGGGGGCATATCACATTACACCATCCCCCCATCTTCTAGCATACTTTCATAGTTTTACATCACACATTCCACATCTATCACTTATTATCATCTCCTATAGGTATACCATGTCATGCATCATAACACCATCATTACCCAATGACACACTATTGTGCTTCGGTTCACACTTAATTGTTGATGGATTACCATTACACTAAACCCCACACACCACACTTAGGCATTTCACCTTACATTGTTCATCATACATTATCCATTCTACACTCATACCAAGTTCTATGCATTATATCCATTAGCATATTGTTGGTGAGAAAATTTATCTTGTGGACAAATTGGTGGGTTTCAAGCCAATGCTATGGGAATCTAAATCCCTCTACTTGAATGGTGCAACTTCCATAGGTGCATGCATAAAAGGTGGATTTCAATGGTGGCCTTTCGACCAGAGATCCAACAGGGGCACTCCACTGACCCTGTGGCAAAGCTAGCAATGTCTCACTAGAGAAGAAAATTTATCTTGGAAAGGGAAAGGGGAGTGGGACATGGAGGTAGGAGAAAACTAATGTTGTCAGTAGAATATCATATGCCCACACACATTAATTAGAAATTTCATTTACATGCATTTATAGTTAGAAGAAAAACAAATCCATAAGAGAAGCTACAAGACCGAATGAAATTCATTGGTCGCAAGGTACCAATCAATCCCTCAATCAAAGAGGCAAAAATTCCTTATTTTATTATTGAAGCTAAAGAAGAATTTGTACAGAGCTTTGAGAATAGAGGAAAATCTAAGGAGAAGGGAAAATAGAATAAGTGTGGCATTGTTCTGTCTTTTCCACGTACAGAGCACTATGGTCTTTTTTGAAATCAATCGCTAGCCCTTAGAATGGCTCTGAGGAGCAATTATATCTCATGCCAAAATGGTTACAACTTTACAAATCATTTACGCCTCTTCAAATTCCTCCATTGCGAAGAAAACGCTCATGGTGGGTTAAAAACTAGATCTTGCAACGCGAATGTTACATTTGATTTGTAAGTTTGAATATAGACCATTTGATTTTATCTTATAACTTTGAAATCGGGTCGTCCATGTGGTAGGAAGAGATTGGAGCAAGTACGAAGGAAAGCCCTTTCCATTTTGCAATTTTTTAGAGATTTGGAAATTTGGAACAAATTGGCCTGCACCCCCGCTTTAACTGTTTGACTTAGGCACATTGCACATTTTCATTAGAAACAAGGTCGCAGCCCTTTTCTCAACATTTTAACCTTTTTTGGAAAAAGGTTCAAAAACTCAAATTCCTCCACTGACCCACTTCTCTGATTGAACTCTTGACACGTGGCATCCTTTGATTGGAAATGGGGTCATGGCCCTTTTCGCAACATTTTAACATTTTTTGGAAAAAGGCTCAAAAATTCAAATTCCTCCACCAACCCGCTCTCCTGCTTTGACTTTTCAATGGCGGGCCTGACACCTTGGCAGATTTTTCCCTACAGGCTTCAACTTTGACTTTTACCCTTATGGCCTGATTGGGGTTGCAGGTCATTTTTTAAATTTTAGCCTTTTTTGGAAAAAGGCTCAAAAATGCAAATTCCTCCACCAACCCACTACTCTTGATTGAACTCTTGACACGTGGCATCCTCTAATTGGAAATGCAGGTCACGGCCCTTTTCTCAATATTTTAAATTTTTTTGGAAAAAGGCTAAAAAACTCAAATTCCTCCACCAACCCACTCTGCTACTTTGACTTTTCAACGATAGCCCTGAGACCTTGGACTTTTTCCTTGCAGGCTTCAACTTTGACTTTTTCCTTTATGGCATGATCGGGGCTGCGGGTCATTTTTTAACTTTTCACCTTTTTTGGAAAAAGGCTCAAAAACAAAAATTCCTCCACTGACCTGCTTCCAATTAAGTATGTCCATGTACCCATCGATGATGGGGCTAAAATTTAATAGGGAAGAAAATGCCCATCCTTCCCGACTGTGGGAAAAATACACAGAGGAAGAGAACTTCATCATTTTGAGTCCAATTTTAAAATTTCCTTCGCAAGCCGGAGGCATGGAGGCAAAACAATGATTTGATGACCCAGGTCATAGAATGATCAGGGCAATTCTCTGATCAAAAAAGTGGGATTGTAAGAAATGTCAGGATACCACTCATCAGTAGGGGTGACAAAGAGAGATGTGGACTGTCTCCTAAACAGGTTGAGAAAACACCATCTTTTTCTCAGCTACTGAGCCTTGAGAGCTTCATCTTCAGCAATCAGTTGGCACAAACCATTTCCTCTTAATAGATTAGAGGGTCTAATATCTCAAAATTTCATAATCTTAGGTCTTTGGAAATCCAACTTCCTTTCTTAGACCCTAGCTGGATCTTGTTGAGTCAAAATGGACATGATTGACTTCCAAGACCATGACCGAAGACATGGGTATTGAGGATGTAGATTCTGAAACTTTTAACAACCATATGAACATTGTACCAATGCCTTATCCAATTGGGCCATGTACTTTAGCTCATGTACAATTCAAAGAAATAAATCATCAGAAGAATGGAAACTTCACAAAGCTTCATCATTTTTCTGAACAAGGACAACACAGAGTGTATGTTCTGATGCAGAAGGGGAATACATGATGAACCATCACAATGTTGAAAGGGAAACACACCAGGAAATGGACCTATGGTACAAGGCGGATTTCTTGCTCTCACTCAAATGATATAGTTTCCTTCCTTATTTCCCACTTTGAGGAAATTCCTACTTGAGGCATTCATCATCCAAGTATGATGCTTAGTCATTTTAAAAACATTCTCAGGCACAAGCTCCATGAATTTGGAAGTGGGCCGAGCCATAATGAATCAATGACTTTCCATGGCTTGCCCTGGTTGGTTCTCTTCTCTTGTCCCATAGCACAAAAAAGTATCCAACCTTAGGAATTCAATCTTTCCTTTTCCATGTCTTTTTCACAATATATCCCTTCAACTTACCTTATTGGTGTTCTTTAATTGTATCCACTTCTTTGGATTTAGATAAATGCCTTCTTTCCTCCAGCTTCTCCAAGAAGAGGATCCTCTTGCTCCAAATGGAGTCTTTGTATCTGACCATCTTCTATTTCTTACAACAACTTGAGAGTCATGGAATCTCAAATGTGAGGGGAATCAATCTTCCTCAACTCCATACAACATTTGAAAAGGTGACAGTACCTATTTCCTCTCTGGAAGAGTGGATCCAACATTGGCCCATCAATGCATCATAGAACTTCTTGTGCAAGTTCCTTTGTATTCTCATCTACCAGCTTGCGAACAATGTTTTGAAATGTTCTTGTTTCAATGACTCAGATTCTGCCATTTCCTTGATTAGTAGTTAGAAGAGTGAGATAGGGAGATTCCATCAAGCCATAAGAGAAAACTCTGTGAGCTCCTTGGAAGAGAAATAGGTGGCATTGTCTACAACATATGATCCTATGGTATTCCAAAACAAACAATGATAGTTCTCCTTGATGAAGTTGCTTGATTTAGATTTCAGAAGTCTACTTGCAAATGGTTGGGATGGATTCCACCAATTCTAGTGAAGTAATTAGTTACAGTGAGTACATAAGTATAGCTCTACACATGTTGAATGAGGATTCAAAACACTGATTCTAAAATCTAGCCCATATTGCTGAAATCTCTTCTTCAATCACCATGAGGCAATCTGAGTGGCAATGCAGGGCCTAGTTGTGGCTTTCCAACAAATTGTTGGCATGCTCCTTGCATTTGGAAACCCAATCTTGAGTGATGCATTTCCTTTGGAGGGATAATAATATCTCCCTCTGAGGATCTTATGTGCAGTGACCATTATTGATAAATGTCCACCACAAGCTTGATCATGATATGCCCTAAGTAACTTTTCTTGCTTCTCCTTTTCTACACACCTGAGGAAACAACCATCTAGGCCTCTCTTGTAAAGTGCCAATGTTTTATAGATCACAAAATCTGATTTACACTTGAGTGTCCTTATTTTTTTTTCATCTTGGATGAGGACCTATCATGCATTCTCTATACGTGAGGTAGTAAGCAATGTTAGCATACCACTTAGTAGTGGTGGTGACAAAGAGCGCATGTAGACTGATTCTCCTGAATAGGTTGATCAAAACACCATCAATTCCTTCCTTCTCCTGTTGGGGACTGATTCAGCTTCATCTTCAGCAATCAGCTGGCACAAAACATTTCCTCTTACCAGATTAGAGGGTCTAATCTCCAAGTCATATTGTCATCATTGAAGACCTACCAGTGATTTGCATTGTCTAGTACACTGGGTCTGAACACCATCTCAATGGTCACTTTATCCTTGCCAAAACAAGGATAAGGTGTCACTAAGGAAGATGACACTTCTAGAGAATCATCCTTTTCATTCTGCTCCCTAGGGATAGCTTTAATGGAGAATACATCAAAGGATTCAATGCAGTCCCACACTCTATTTCTATAGTGCCTGAGTCTGGGGTTTTTCACCTGATATTGCTGGCAGACCTACTTTACCATAACCTTTGCATCACCTTTGCATCTCAACTTCTTGATTCCCATGTCCTCTGTTGTATTCATTCCTAAGAGTAATGCTTCATACTTTGTTGTATTATTTGTATTTTCAAATTGCAACTTGTAAGAAAAAGGTTATATCTCATTGGAGGAAGATTATAATACTACACTAGCTCCTGAACCTACTCTGGAATGACTGCCATCAAACTCCATTGTCTAGATTCAGTCTTCTTCTTCCTCCATGAGAAGTGGCAAGTCATCTTCCTTCTATGATGTAAGGAGGTAATTTCCAAGCCCACAATATTGAAAAAGGATATCAGCTCTTGGATCATCATACTTCCTTACTGTGAACTTTATTTTTCTAATTGGCAGAATCTTCTTCATTTCTCCTTTTACTGGGATATTTTTTGATGACCAATCCATTTTTATTTCTCTACCTATATCTCTGTGAAAACTTCTACTCAACAACATACCAAAATATGTTGGGATGTCTGCCACCAAAATGGTCAGGAGTATCTTCTTATCAGGGTAATCAGCTAGTGCAACCTAAGCATCCTTAATCCTTCCTACCAATGGAACTTGTTTGGATTCCATTGAGTAGCATGTTCCATTTACCTGGGTCAAAGTGAGGCCAAGAGAATTTGCAACTTTTTTTGGCATCACACTATCATAGGCTCCAGAATCTATGATGTAATTATTCAGTTTGAAACCTTTGATAATAAGTGATAGGTAAAAAGGCTCAACTCTATAGGTGGTGGAGGCACTAAGGGCTAGCATGTTTTGAGAATATGGTGTGGGAAGTAAGCCTTTAGAATTAGAGATTATGGATGTAGAGTTACCACCCTGGTTTTCTAGATTAATTTTTCAAATTTAGGAGGATGTGTTTGTAGGTATTCAATTTCAGAGAGCTGGAATTTGGTTTTTCTAGCATGCTCTACAAAGTCAAATGAAGTTATGGTAAATGAGGAAGAGGTTTCAGCAGTGGATGAGGAATTAAATGGTAGATGTGTCATTACTTTTTGTGTTGGGTTATCCTTTTCAAATGTAGCAATTGGCTTGGAAGGAGATGGGGGGATAGCCTTTGATTGAAATTTAGATGTTCTTGCAGAACCAATATTTAGAAGAGAATTGCTCTTAACAATTTTTGAGTTGGGAGAAGAATCAAATAACTTACTTGGCACAGCAGTGTGATCCTTAACAACTGGTGAATCTGATTTCTCTCTAGCTAATTCCATGGAAGGTGGTAATGGTGATCCCCTAGTGATGATATTTTTTAGTGGAGGCTTTGAAGAGCTATCTTCTTTGCTCTTCTTATTCTCAATTACAACTGTTGAGGCTGAAATACCATTCTTGGATTATGCACGAGTGAAAACAGAAAATGAAAAACTTGGAGCTTCTTCATCACCTTCCTCATCATCATCATTGTATTCAGTCAGGCCATTGTGCATGCAAACCTCTTAAATTTCAAGATAGTTTTCATAGTCATCCATGCTTTCTTCTTCAGTTTCCTCAATGTCTGCTCCTTCTTATGATTCCCTATTGTCACAAATGGCATTGACTAGTGGTGCTTCAAGGGAAATCCTATGAGGAGGTGGAGAAATTCTTGGTCTATCAGGAGGATTTGGTCTCCTTGGAGCATTCCTCATTGTGATTTGTGACAGCTATTTCTTCAAAGCAACTAGTTCATTTGCCATTTTTTGGAACATTAGATCAGTGGTGACTAAATTTGAACTTTGACATTTTTGCTTCCCATTTGGTCCTTTCACTTTGCCAGAAATAATTAGATCATCATCATTTTCAATTTCAAAGTCTTGAACTTCCCTCAATGTTCTTGGTTGGGCTCTTCTGAGGAAGAAACCAACTTCTGATGGCAAAGCATTGATGAAGAACCTTTTCAAGTTGTTTTCAGGGGGTACCACATCTTTTGGGATCCTTCTTGTCAACCTATCATACCTTGCTACAAAATATCTCATTTATTCAGAGGTCTCCTTCTTCATCTGAACCAATTAGACCAGCAAATCCTGGCAATCTTCTATGCTCTTGAACCTATTTTCAAATGCACTTCTTATATCTTCCCAGTATGTGACAAATCTTGGGGGCAACATGTAGAACCATTTAGTATCTTTTTCTTGGAATGACTCCACAAAGATCCTAACTGAAACATCTTCATTTTCAGCTCCCAAAACTCCACAAGCAGTGATGAATTCTGCTTCATGTTCTTCGGGGAGCAGAGAACCATCCCCTTTGACTTTTGGGAAGTTCTTTCTTGAGACTCTTGGGAGCTCATGAAGTGGTTGTGGAAGAGCAAGTGGAACAATATTTATTCCCCAAGGTACATTAGGCTTGCATACTTCATGCTCATGATCACCCATTCTATTCCTGTTTCTAGCCTCCGATCTTGCTAAGGTTGCTTCTGCTGCTGCTCTTTCTTCTACTTCAATTCGGAGCCTTTCTATTTCTTCTTTCTATTTCTTCAAGTTGAGCCCTTATCTCCTCTTCAGCTTTTGCCTCTCTTTCAAGCTCTTCAAATGTGGGATTAATTTTTCCTCCTTGCTTCAATTACCGGGTGTATCTTCTATCAACCACCTTGAAATTTTATGCTCTTCTATGGGGTGCTTGAATTTGTCTTTGCCTTTACAAATCGACAACACGTTCCTCTTCCAGGCCCAGAATGCTTATAGCAATGAAGTATTGATTGAAACTTTTTCTATTATGATAAATAGCTTCTCTCATATCAGAAGCAATGTCTTCTTGGATGTGAAAGAGTAAATCAGGTTTCTCAACAGGAGGATTTCCCATAATAGCCATGATTTACATCCATGTAGTTTGTGTGATTATTCAAACTCCAAAAAAGTTTCTTCTAGAATCTCTTTTTTGTATTTTATGACCCTGAGGTCATTTTTAGGTGCAGATGTTGCAAAATCTACCCCACGGTGGGCGACAAAAACTGTTGGTGAGAAACTTTGTCCTGTGGAAAAATTGGTAGGTTTCAAGCCAATGTTGTGGGAATCTAAGTCCCTATACTTGAATGGCAAATTCCATAGGTGCATACATAAAAGGTGGATTTAAATGGTGGCCTTTCGACCAGAGATCCAGCAAGGGAACTCCAACGACCCTATGGAAAAGTTAGCAATGTCTCACTACAGAAGACACTTTGTCTTAGAAATGAAAAGGGGAGTGGAAATGGAGGTAGGAGAAAACTAATGTTGTCAGTAGAATATCAGATTCCCACACACATTAATTAGAAATTTCATTTACATGCATTTATAGTTAGAAGAAAAATAAATCCGCAAGAGAAGATACAAGACCGAATGAAATTCATTGGTCGCAAGATACCAATCAATCCCTCAATCAAAGAGGTGAAAATTCCTTATTTTACTATTGAAGCTAAGGAAGAATTTTTACAGAGCTTTGAGAATAGAGGAAAATCTAAGGAGAAGGGAAAATAGAATAAGTGTGGCATTTTTTGTCTTTTTTAGGTACAGAGCACTATGGTCTTTTTTGAAATCAATCGCTAGCCCCTAGAATGGCTCTGAGGAGCAATTATATCTCATGCCAAAATGGTTACAACTTTACAAATCATTTACATCTCTTCAAATTCCTCCATTGCAAAGAAAATACTCATGTGCAAGATGAATGTTACATTTGATTTGCAAGTTTGAATACAGACCATTTGATTTTATCTTATAACTTTGAAATCAGGTCATCCATGTGGTAGGTAGAGATTGGAGTGAGTACGGAGGAAAGCCCTTTGCATTTTGCAATTTTTTAGAGATTTGGCAATTTGGAACAAATTGGCCCGCACCCCCATTTCAACTATTTGACTTAGGCACGTTGCACGTTTTCATTGGAAATGGGGTTGCAGCCCTTTTCTAAACATTTTAACCTTTTTTGGAAAAAGGTTCAAAAACTAAAATTCTTCCACCGACCCGCTGCTCTGATTGAAGTCTTGACACGTGGCATCCTTTGATTGGAAATGGGGTCATGGCCCTTTTCTCAACATTTTAACATGTTTGGAAAAAGACTCAAAAACTCAAATTCCTCTGCCAACCCGCTCTCTCACTTTGAATTTTCAATGGCGGGCTTGAGACCTTGGAATTTTTCCCTACGGGCTTCAACTTTGACTTTTACCTTTATGGCTTGATCGGGGTTACAGGTCATTTTTTAACTTTTAGCCTTTTCTGGAAAAAGGCTCAAAAACACAAATTCCTCCACCAACCCACCACTCCGATTGAACTCTTGACACGTGGCATCCTCTAATTGGAAATGGGGTCACGGCCCTTTTCTCAACATTTTAAATTTTTTTGGAAAAAGGCTCGAAAACTCAAATTCCTCTGCCAACCTGCTCTCCCACTTTGAATTTTCAACGGCAGGCCTAAGACCTTGGACTTTTTCCCTGTGGGCTTCAACTTTGACTTTTACCTTTATGGCATGATCGGGGCTGCGGGTCATTTTTTAACTTTTCACCTTTTTTACAAAGAGGCTCAAAAACACAAATTTCTCCACCGGCCCACTTTCAATTAGGTATGTCCACGTACCCATGGATGATGGGGCCAAAATTTGATGGGGAAGAAAAACGCCCATCATTCCTGACTGTGGGAAAAATACACAGAGGAAGAGAACTTCATCATTTTGAGTCGAATTTTTGAATTTCCTTCGCGAGCCAGAGGCATGGAGGAAAAAAAAATGATTTGATGACCCAGGCCATAGAACAAGTGAACAATTTTGATTAAAAAAAGGAGATTGTAAAGGAGGATACTACATACACAGACCGGGAGATGGAGAATTTCTCAAAATGAGCAAAACAGAGATTTAAACAGCACTAGGGCACAAATTTTTCTATTTCTTCTAACTTTCAACTTGGCTTAAATACTTTAAGATGGCAAGAGCTCAAAATTTTGAATCTAACTTGGAAAATGAAAAGAAATTTTCAGGAGACAACACATATTTACACATTTAGTCATGTCATACACTGCGCATTTTATACATCATCTATATACTACGCTAGGTTACATTATATATGCATCCATATTTACATCTTATCATCCCGCATTCCATTTCTATATACACCTATTATCACATTTTACACATTACATAGTGCATATTCTCCATACCCTACACATACTACATTACCTTATTCCCACCGTGCATTTGCACATCCTTTTCACCGTTTGGTCATCTTTACTACATATATTGCATTGGTCTACGCACTACGCTCACCACCCTATGACATACTTTAGTTCCTCGGTTCATACTCAACTGTCGAGGGTTTATAAATCAAATGGACCTTACATCCCCATGCATCATTTCGACACACAACATTTCTCATTTAGTGACATACGCTTTAGGCTAAATCGTCACCCATCCTCCTATTATATCATCCTTAGTGGTATAAGCTTTAGGCTAAATCACCACCCTCCTATTATATCATTCTTAGCATTATACATTTTAGGCTAAATCACCACCCTCATATTCTATCATACTTAGTGGTATACGCGTTAGGCTAAATCACCACACCTTATTATTCATATTATAGTGACATACGCTTAGTGCAACATCATCACCCATCTATCCATCCTATCGTGACACACACTTTAGCCCAAGTTGTCACATATTCTAGCGTCTTATAGTGGTATACACCTTAGGTTAAATCACCACACCATCCTTCCATCCCATAGTAACATCAGCTATAGGCTACATCATCACCTTCTTCAATCCATTCATAGTGATATACACTTAGAGTTAAATCATCACTCACCTATTGAACAAGTCATGATATACACTTTGGCTATAGGGCTCACACAAATCTATTCCACATGTCACATCTCATCACCACTACATATACACACTCATCGCAGCATGCTAGACACACATAACAATTACTCAAACATTTCCCGATGATGCACTCTCGTTTACGATTCACTCTCGACTTTTGAGGGGGAAAACAAAATGAACCTCATTGCATACACTTCCATACACTTGGGGGGCATGTTTCTCCTATCATTCCATTTCATCCATCCACAACATATTGCATGGTCTTAGTGTCATTTAATTTTTCTTACTAGTGTTTTGAATGATCGCTTTATTACACATGTTAGCTTAATTTCTTATATGTCATTATCATACACACATGTGCATTCATGCTTTTGTCTAGTGTGATCACAGATACATGAAATTTACACATGACATGGATGCTTCACCTTCTACCCTTACTACACTGGTCACTCGGGGCATCCACATTCATCTCATATAGGTGTTATTATTTTATTTTATACTTAACATCTTATATTACTTACTCTTACACACTTTGACATATTGGTTATTACTCTAACATACTAACGGGTGTTCTATGTGCAACACTTGTTTTGCATGATTACATGTTCCCATGACTATTTGTTTGTTTGTCTTTATACTTGTCTGCTTTATTTTCCATTGTATGCAGGCTTTGCCCTTTGCTTATGTGCACACGTGTTTGTTGTTTGTGGCCATGAAGGCCTTGCATGTCTTATGACATCGTGAGTGGTGTCCCATGTTAGTAACCTAATTTTTTTGGTCTACTTGTTTTATTGCATTTTTACACTACTTTGTTTTCTAGTTACTACATTATTTTCATATTTTACACTTGTTTTATTACATGCATGTGTTTGCGGACTAAAATTTTTTTGGTCTATCTATCCCCTTTTGTGCACATTTTGGTTTCTACCAAGTGTTTTCACTTTCCCCTTCCAGGGAAACATTTTACAGGTCAGACTGCGATACATCCTCTTTTGGGGTCAGATTCTCCTTTCAGCATCATAACATGTGCCCCCAAAGAGGGGGGAATCATTGAGGGTTTTTTCATATTAACACAACATATTTACACCGATTTAGTACAGTGCACTTTCCTCCCTTGGCATTGTGGGTTTACATACAACGAGTGAGTTCAGACTAGTCTATGAACTCCATACATAACGAATTTTATAGAAAATTTTGTCCTTACCATTTTAGGGAAGTAGTTAAATGTTAGAGGGCACATATCATTTCCTCCCTATATTTCTTCAACCAGTTGGTGTCGGATCGCCCAAAAAACTAGGACACAATAGAGATCTCTTCACACACATTTCAGCAAAATTGTTTAAAGGTTAGAGGACACAGAACATTTCCTCCCTATACTTCTTCAACTAGGGTGGCATGAGATCACCCCAAAACTCGCAGCGATACATGATATGCTTTTACACCCTTTTTCTCGACATGGATCAAGCGCACATGTTCCATTTACACTTTCATTTAGTGTATTTTACATTTGTGTATTTACACTCGCATATTTCACATTTACGTATTTGACATAACATTTTTACATAATTACATATTTGATTACTTGATCATTTTCTCCTTCCAGGTCCGGTCGTATTAGAAACAAGTAGTAAAAGTGGGGGAAACAATAATGATGAAAACGACAATGCAATGACAACACACCGTGATGACACTTGCCTTTACTAACCATGTAGGTACACTACACACCGCAGAAAATACACAAGCGTTCTGCCCTAGGTTCACTCTCATCACTTTTTATGCACATTTTTCATCTTTAAAATTCCACGCTCCTCCACTTTTATCTCATTCCATACTTGATTCTATTACATCGGCACGTCTCTTCTACACTCTTCATGGATATCAAGTACGCATTTCTTGACTACTTTATGTTACTGAGCTTTCCTATCACCAACATAAAGTGGGGGAAAAATGTAGTCACAAAATATTGCACATTAGACATTATTTAGCCTAGTCATCATACTAATATTTAGAGGTTTTTAAAGTTAATAAAGTACTAATTAATCCCATCTTTTGGTATTTATCTTTATATTTTATTTCATATTTCCCACACCCATATCCACCCGTTTCAACATTTTCCCATTAGTTTCACATAAATATGGGCACTCGGGCCTGTACTGGGGTGCCCCAGTTCATTTTTCCACTTTCCCACATCTTTTTGGCTCTTTCTAGTCGTTTTACATTCTTATCTTTTTTGGGGTCAATCATGTTGGGATTTATCACGAAATTGAAGCAAGAAAACCCTACAAATATAATGTTATGAGACCATAATGAGGATTATAGCAACACACACTACTATCACTCCATCTAGAGTTGCATCCATTGCATCACTTGCATCCATTTGTGTCATGCATTAAGGATAGGAGATATGCATCATGCATACAACATAGGGGGGGATTTTATTCTATTCCATGCACACATTCTATTACATTTTCTATAGCTATTATTGCTCGCTACTTCATAAAGTGTGACTGGCATAAGAGCACCTAGGGCATGACATGCACACACGCACCAGAACCACATCCGAGTCCTAAATATAGTGCAGCGCTCAATGATAAGACCACAAGTTTGGTAGCTGAGGTCAGTCTGGCACGTTCATTATGCATATTTATTTTTCCAAGGGTTTGATACTTCCTTTTGTATTGCAAGTTGTCACTTTATTATCCAGGACATTCAACATAGCTTCACGGATCTAGTGCGATAGACAAAGAGGGTTTCAGATCAACTTGTGACCATACAAAATTCAGATTCTAAGCATTTACAGAGATTAGGGGGGCTAATTTGTAAACCAATACACCCCGGGGCGCCCTAGTACCTTCCAGGGTGCCTCAGTTAAATCAAAACCTCCAAACCTATCCTTCGCAGGGTCTCTGAGTGCTCATTCTAGGTTCTAAAATCTACAATCAGACCTACGACACTATATGACAGTCTCCATCAATCAACTAATCCATTCTCTCCCTTTCTTTAGTACAATTAGGGTTTTCTTTCACTTAGATTAATTATTTTGAGTTATTTCATATTGTTTTACTGCATTTACACAACGTTTTAGTCCTCCTAATTAGATTAAATATGGTTGTTATTTCCCCATATTTAGCCAATTTTAGTTAATCACGTGCAAGCTCTCAAACACCTCCGAGTATGTCAAGATCGGATCACACAATCTTACAATAACAAACTTCATCCACATGAATTTAATATCGGTGACCTTATATTAAAGGAAAATCATAAACACAACATTTAAAGCCCATCTCAAAGGAAAATTCAAACCTAATTGGCTCGGACTTGATGTCATTATAAAAAAGCTAGAGAGTGGTGTCTATCATCTTGCTACTCTCCTTGGTAAGCCACTTAAGAACCCACTCAACATAATGCATCTAAAACACTACTATGCACAAACATCTTCATTCCCCTATGACACACTCTTGTGTTAAGGTTCACACTTGACTATTGAGGGAATACTACATCTATGAACCTCACAAACTATTCATATTCACACTTTTCGCTTCATGACACATCTTTCTATCATTCCATACTACCCTATGACACACTTTTGTGTTAAGGTTCACACTTGAATATTGAGGGCATACTACATCCATGAACCTCAAACACTACATATATTCACACTCAGTGCTTCATAATACATCTTTATAGCATTCAATTCTCCCTTATGACATACTCTAATTCTACGGTTCATAGTCGACTGCTAAGGGTCTACATCTGAAATGAACCTCACCATATTCACTCTTTACATTGTATGCTTCATTGATATATCTTTCTAGTGCACATGTTCAAACTATTTCTCGATGATTCACTCTTGTTTTATGGTTCATTATTTATTATTGAGGGGTCTTTTATAAATGAACCTCATCTCATACTCATCTACATCCACTAGGGACACGTTGCTCCTATCACATTCACATTGCATACCACTCCATCTCACTTATATATAACATACTGCATACCTTGGTTTCATTATACTTTATTGCTTATACTTACATGTACACTTTGTTTCCCATGTCAGAAAAATACTTAGTATGTCAATATATTTTCTATATATAGATACGCATTCACTTGGTATTTAGTTGTGAATGCAAATTTCTTACAAATCCTTACACGCTCCAATGATTCTTGGCATTTTACCTCTTAGCGATCCCATAGAGGCTCCTAAGGGCATCTATTTTCTTAAAAATAACATGTGCTATTATTTCATTTTTATAACTTCATATTCTTACTCGCACCCTACTTTATATTGAGCCATGCATGATTTAACATAATATTTATCTTTATAACATGTTAACGGGTACTTCATGTGCAGTATTTGCTTTGCAATACTATTTTACCACCATGGTTGTTTGTTACACTTTACTTAACATTGTTTTCCATTACATGTTATTGTTTGTGGGTTATGCCCTTTATCTTATATGCACATTGTATGTTTTTGGTCGCTTCATCCCTGATTACCTTGCGACATTATGAGTTATGTCCCATGTCTTAAACCTGCTTTGCACGGTCTCTTTTGTATGCACATTTACGTATTACACTCCTTTTCTATGACATGATTGCTTCTTTTTCTACTAACACATGTATATAGCCATTTTTTTGCATGTGCCTTGGTTTATACCATGCACATTCCCTCCCCATGCAAGGTATCTAATTTAGATCAGTTTCAAGTCCTCTCCTTTAAACCACATGCTCGTATTAGTGTTTCATGCACCTAAAATGAGGGGGGCATACATTGGGTGAATCAGTCACCCCATACATCATCTCAGAGCTACAAATAAGATATGAATAGTACAAAAAAAGCACATGATAAAGTTTGCGAAATGGCCCATAATTTGACTTGGGTCCTCAATTCAGCACAGACACCAATGCCTAGATAGAGACACTAGCACCTAGGACTCATGATCTCCCCTGTGTACCTATCTCATGTGGGTAGATACAATTACTTCCTCATATCAGCACAATTCACATAACATTTTTTACAATATAGGCACAATCCTCCAACAAGTGGAATGCATTCTATCTCCATTGTAGTTGGAACAAATTCATAACTAAATACAATACAACTTGGAACAAAATAGGATCACACCATCTATAGTGGTATATAATCAAGAAGCAATCGTGGAAGGATAGTAACACTAGACCTCTCTCCGTAACACTCTTCTGTTGTGGCATGAGATCGCCCAAAAAAAATCGCACTTGGCATGAGATCGCTTAAAAAACTCATTCTTGGTGTGATTGTTAGAGTAGGTATTTACCTTAGCTCATGTTCACCTAGGTAATTTATTTACCTTTATTGTATTTATCCTCACCCACTTATGTGTGTGGATATTTCTTTTATCTTATTTAGATATTAGGATATATTATCTAGTTGTTAGGGATAGTTCTTTCCTTGATCTATGGTATTGACTAGATCCTTGATGTCTAGTTCTCTCCTAAATCTATGGTCTTGACTAGTTCTTTGATGAATAGTTATTTCCTTTATTTATGGCTTGATCTACGACCTTGACTGGTTCTTAGATTTTTATTCCTTACCTCTTTAAACAAGGCCCATTCTCAATGTATTGCATTGAGTTCCATAATAATATATGATATTGCTGCTCATTTGTTTGCAAAGGCTAATGTAAAGTTATTCTGGCAAATTACTTTCATCTTATTGATCATGGTGTTTGATTAGCATATGTTTTCTTGGCTTGGTATGATCTGGTTATCATTGCTTTCAATGATATCTCCCAAAAAACTTGCTCTTGGCATGAGATCACCCAAAAAAATGATCTTCACATGTTCAAGACATATTTCTATCCTTTTACACTCATGTTCATCAGGTGCACACTTTCCTTTTACTACTTTTAAATACATTTACATATTTTACAAAGTTTTCATAATGCATGACTTTGATCACTCTTTCACTCTTCTTTTGCAAGTCCATCCTTAATATGTAACAAGAAGCAGCCCTACACCAAGCACAACAACAGGTACAACACAATACGCTTGACCCCTATGGTCACTTCCTTTTTTTTAGCTTCCACACTTCATTTTTATCACTTCACACTTTCGGTTGTCTCCTCGACACGTTATCGCCATCACATTCTATATGGTTATCAGGTACACATCCCTTATCTATTTTATGTTATCGTGTATTCACTCAACAACATAAATTGGGGAAAAATATAGACATAAAATCACACACTTGGGTACATTTCTAGGTCCTAAAGGCATACTTGCATTCATATGATTCCTAAGCAAGAAAACTAGTAATTGACAGCTATCTTTTGAATATTTTCTTTGTTTCTTGTCTTCTTTCTAGTCTTTTACACCCTACCACCCACTTGATACTTCACTTGCTTATATTTTATGGCTTCAGACACCATCATCGAGTCAGAATGAAAGTTCCCAAGCTCCCTTGTCCCCTTTGAGTTCCCCTAACCTCTTTCCATCTTACTCACTCTTTTTGGGATTCTTTGATCTTTTGGGCATCTTATTTTATTATGGGTCAACCTTCTAGTTTTCAAATATTAAATTCAGCCAAGGGAATCATATAATAAAAAACTATGTCACAAAAACAAGGTATCAAGCTCTAAGCATCTATTGTCATCACCTAAGCTTGCATCCAAAGGCATCTAAGAGTACTAAAGACATCCATCTAACATCCATTCAAGGGACAAGGGACTACATTTTCTACATATATTTCATAGGAATAGGAAGTTCATTTTTCCATCCATACATCTACTTGTATTGCTACATCTAACTACTTCCCGCTATCAAGTGTACTTGCACAAGGGAATCCTAGGGCACGATTCTTTCACACACTCACAAGAACTATATGAAGTTTGAGATGTAGTAAAACACTCAGTCGCAAGCTCACTCAGTTGGGTGACCATTGGGGTTAGTCTAACTCCCCATATTACATCTTTCTTTTTTGGATTTGATGTGGTATTATGGGTGTTGCAAGTGAATATTTTTTTATAGGTTACAAGTACTTCGGCGATCAAGGTGTGACAAACAAGTGACCAACATCAACTACCAGCAACACCAAAAAAATCACATCTCAACCACCTGATAAATCACAGGCACCCAGTAGAAGAATCAAGTGCCCAAGTGCCCCTAACCCAATCCATGCGCCCTAGTATGGCCTTGTTTAACAATCACAAAATTTAATTTGAGCATTGGAGACATTGTTAACTTCATGTTCATCAATTTTCCAGTCTAAACTAGTCCTAAGAAAAGTGTGAATCATCTAAGTCCTTTACTCTCTCTCTTGCACTTAGGGTGTCATATTTATTAGCTTATTGCTTGTGTCAAATATACATACTTTAGCAGTTATTTATCATATGTGACTCTGGAACTAGGGTTTATCATTAATTCCATTTTTGTTAAATCAGAGGATATCTAAAAATGTCAACTTCCTCTACCTCTCCAATTTTTTCCAGACCACAAGTATTTATTATTTTTTATTTCTACACTTCACCCATCTATCACATGTCATTCCATTTTGCTAACATTTTACAATTATTTATGTACAAATGGAGGAAGAACAATTTTATATCTACTTATTGTATTATTTTGGTTGGGAGTATATGCACTTAATTTTGTTTAAATTTTATTGGTTTCACCATAGTGTAGACATAGCTTCATACATTTCCAATCGAGAAAATCCTCTTCTTAAAGCCTCCATTGTATAAGAAATTGAAAAGGAACAACCCCAAACTATGTTATAAAATTATATCATATGAGAGGAAGATAGACCAATTACAACTCTAAATATTTTTTGTATGCAACCTAACAAGTGCAAGCATGCACAAAAGGGTGATTTTTGTGAGATTGTTCTACGAGGATCAATATGGAACCTCGTGCACATCGAAGAGGTTACACTCTAATGGTAATGTGATAGCTCCAAGTAATCAGTAAGAATCGAACAACAATGGAAAATCATGCATGAGGAAAAAATAGGTTTATCATTCTCGTAGATCAAAAAAGACGTTACATATGGGAGTGTGTTCTAACTCATGTGCTTGGAAAATCATTCCCTTCATGAGGGAAAGAGAAATTATAATTCCAAATGGGGAATGTAACTCCTATGATGTCACTGACGCATATGGCAATGACATATTCTATGACGAAATATTCCATGTGTCATATAACTCCTAAGACCTATGATCTCACTAAGTGAGATGACTCACCACGTGATGTTGACGAGACTATTAGAGTTTTTTGATCTCTAATGAAAAATACAAACACAAATAATTGCAAAAACTGAAACAATTGCTAATAAGATGCAATATGATCAAAAAATCATAAGGCAAGAATGGCTCCAAATCAACTCGGTGCTCCATATTCCATATTCCATGAGATAAAATGATGCAAGTCAAGTACAAATAGGTGGTGAATGTGCAACCTCCTCCTAGATCAGTGGGGAATAACTCTCACCAATTTATAATAGAAGTAGAGTTGAATCCACACAACTAGTGAGCTAACTAAACACAATTGGTAAGATAACTCAACCTAACTAGTAAGCTAACTCAACACAACTGCTATAACTAAGTAAGCATATCCCATGAGTTTAGGAAAGCTCCTAGTAAATAAAAAAATACAAGGAAAAAATTATCCTGCACTAACACCCCTCCATAAGCACAGCTTATGTGGGTAGTTAAAAGGAAAGTGGGTCCCAAAAATAAGGCCTGATGAGTACCCGTGTATAATGTAAATATCTCATAAAGTGGAGAAAAGGATAAAACCCAGTGGGAAAAAATTCCCCCCAAAAGAGAGACACAAAACTAGGTTAAGAAAATTGGAGAAGAAGAAGTGGTGGGTCCTAATAACTTAGCCTAATGAGTTACCCGTGTATAATTATCATCCCCCAGAGTAGAGAGAGAGTGAAGTGAGGACAAGAAGGTCCCCTAAGAAGAGTTTCGATCATGTGGTCCTCCATGTAAATACTAAAGAGAATCCACCTACACCTAACAACGTGCCTGCCCTTGGGAAGGAAAAAAAAGGAGCACTGAAATTCATCCCACTCCACAAAGGAAGAAGAAGCTTGTAGTACTCTAATCTCTGCATCTCTTCTACAACTAAAAGGTGGCATAGGTTTGGAAAATGTGTGCACAAAAGACAATGGTAATGTCATTACAGTATACATATCTAAGAGAGAAGATGATGGGGGATCAATAAGCCTCAAAAATGTCACCACAAGAAGAGTCAGATCGTGAAAATCTCTCAGGATCTATTGTTCAAAGACTGCACAGGTGAATGATGTGAGACGTGAATTGTTCCAAGACAAAACAATGCAAGCATACAAGATTGCAAAAATATGAAAAATGTAAGATAGATAATTACATTAACAAAAAAAAGCTCCAACTCAATACCAATTTGGATCCGATACCATATTATAGTTTTTGGATCTCTGATGAAAAATGAATGCACAAGTAATTACAGAAATTGAAATAACTAACAATAAGATGTAATATGATCAAGAACTCAAAAGGTAAGAATGGCTCCAAATCAACTTAATGATCCATATTCCATATTCCATGAGATAGACTGATGGAATTCAAGTACATGTAGGTGGTGAGTGTGCAACCTCCTCCTAGATTAGTGGGGAATAACTTTCACTAATTGATACTAGAAGTAGATTTGACTCTAAAAAACTAGTGAGATAATTAAAGACAACTGGTAAGCTAACTCAACACAGCTGCTACAACTAAGCAAGCAGATCCCATGAGTATAGGAAAACTCCATGTAAATAAATAAATACAAGGAAAATAAATATCCTACACTAACACATACCCCCAGTAATGATGAGGTAAGTCTCACACACCAACACCCCCTTCATTAAAGCTGAGGTAGAGGTCATGCTAGTTAGAAAAGAAAGAGAACTCCCCTAGACATTTAAGAAATATGTGTCAATGGGGATTGGAAACTAAAGGCCTGATAAAGTACCCGTGTACAAAAAAAATCTCTCTGGAAAAGAAGAGGAGGAGAAGAAGGACTAGAAATCCTGAAGAAGATGGGCGGTTACAATAGACCTTGCCCCAAGAAGAGACCGCAAGTGAAGAAACTTCACCTCAGTGAAGGCCTTGGTGAAGGCCTTGGTGAATATGTATGCAGCCTGATCAGAAGTATGAAAATGATGCAAGTCAATGACGTCTTCATATATCATCTCTCATATCAAGTGCATGTGTATCTCAATGTACTTCATTCAATGATGTTAAACTAGGTTTCGACAAGTCAAGATGGTGCTCATGTTATCACAGTAGATAATGATAGGCTATCAAAAATGAATACAAAACTATATCAAGATACTCTGTAACCAAACACCTTGTGTGGCAATATTAACTGCTCCTCTGTACTCTTCCTCTATAGATGATATGGAAATCATATTCTGCTTCTTGCTAGACCAACTAACATGACCCAAACCGAGAGACAAACTATATCCTGAGGTAAATTTTTGATGATCTAGATCAACATCCCAATCAGAGTTTGTATATATAATCAAGTCAATCTTTGTCCCTCCTAAATAATTAATGTCATTTGTATGATTATCATGAACATATGGAAGGATCCTCTTCGTTTATTTCCAATGCAACTTATTAGCCTCCTACATAAATTTGGACATGATCCCAACAACACATGATAAATCTGACTGAGTGTGAGTAAGGTAAATGAAGCTCCCAGCCAAATTTTGATAAAGGGTACCATCAACCAAGGGATTAGATTAATCCAAAATTAACTTAACCCCAAAAAATAAAGGAGTAGGAGAAGGCTTACGATTGGACATGTGAAACCGAGTTAACAAATCAAGGGAGTACTTAGGCTATGAAATTATAATTCCTGAGTCTTGTGAAATCTGGATCCCAAGAAATTAATGAAGCAAGCCCAAGTTTGACATGGATAACTTATTGGCCAAGACAATATTCACATAATCGATGATAAAGGAAGAGTTTCTTGTGATCAACAAGTCATCAACATATATAACGAGGTTGAACATGGAGTCATCCTAACATAGAATATAATCATTTGGGTTAGAAAGACGCCATGTGAACACTGATGTAAGTAGAAAGGAGTCCATCTTGGCATTCCAAGTCTGAGAAGATTGTTTAAGGTTGTACAAATATTTTTTAACTTGCAAATGAGGGATGGGTCATGGACATAACCTAGAGGTTGTTAGATGTAGATTTGTTCCTCCAGGTCTCTATGAAGGAAGGAACTCTTAACATCCATCCGATGGGCTTCACATCTATTCGCGGTATCAATGGTGAGGGTAACTTGAATGGAAGCCATCTTCGCAACTGGAGTAAAGGTTTTAAAGTAATTAACCCAAGCTACCTGAGAGAAACCGTTAGATACAAGTCGCACTTTATGCTTCTCGACTTCTCCATCGGAACCATACTTTTTCTAGCACACCCACCTACATTGAATGATTTTTCTCCCTTTCGGAAGAGGTGTAAGATCCCAAGTATCATTCTTCGTGAGTGAGGAATACTCCTCATCCACGGAATAATCCCACTTAGGAATCCTAGAAGCCTCCTAAAAATAATGAGGTTCGGAAGTGGAGGCGAAGGAGTGGGGTCCAATAAACTCCGATAGAGTACGTCTCTCATTTGAAGGATCTCCAATCCAGTCTCTAGCATTCTATAAAGTCTACCTATTCCAATGAAGACCTAGAGGATCAAGATTAGACTCGGAAAATTCTTCACTCAAGTGAGAAGGGAAAAATTCCTCATCATCACTATTGTCAGAATTGGAAGACTCCGAAGCATGAGGGTTAGGAGGAGTAGGAGAATCAAGAGGAGGAACACTCTCAATAATACCATCATATGAAGATTCAGAATCAGAATCAAATAGTATAAGAACCTTAGAGGGTGGTGAAATGATTAAAACATGTTTTATCATCTTCTTTCTTAACAATATAAGCAGTCTTTTTCTTTCTCTTTCATTGACTTTGTTCTCTCAAACTTTTCTCTTTACTTTCAAATTTCTTGTTTTTGTTTTTCAAAAATGACTCTTTTGATGTTTTCCCCCTTGATTCTATTAGTGTAGGTTATTATTTATCCTTTTATTTGTTTTTAAGGATAATTCTTGCACTTGGATTATCCCTACACTTATTGGGTTTTCTTTCTTAGGTGTACTAGTTGTGTGGAGTTAGCTTACTAGTCATGTTGAGTTATCTTACCAGTTGTGTCAAGTTATATTGCTAGTTTGTGGAGTTAAATTAACTACCAGTATCATTTAGTGGGGGTTATTCACCACCTATCTAGGTAGTAGTTGACCTTCCCTTCTCCTATATGTACATCCTATTTATTGAGCTAATTAATGTAATGAGGAAATGGATTATGATGGATTTCCATATATGATATTTTAGCTCTGTATTTGAAAATCCTTTTGTAAGGTTATTCTGAAAAATTCCTTTCAATTTATTAAATAAGGTGTGTTATTATCATCAAATATCTTCATGGCTTGGAACAATATTCTTATCATTCATTTCAGCTTTTAAATGAGTAGCTTGCACACATACCACATCAAGGTTAGTAGGATTAAGCATGAGAATCATATATATCAAATAGCTATGTAACCCACCAATATATTTCAGTAGTGTTTCTTGTGTATGGAGAGAAATACCCAAAATGAGAGCCCTTTTTCTAAATTATTGTGTATATCTCAAACACTTTTTCCCTTAGTTTTCCTTAAAAATCGCTAATCCATCATAGTTTATTTCATATTTAACCCAAAGGATAAAATTGTTGTCTTAAATTAGAAACAAATTCATTCTAACAAGAGATTATTTCACATCTTTTCTCATTAATATCTTGTAGTTTAATCTCCTACCAGATGAGTGTTGTGCCACCCATTCAAATAGCTACTAGATGAATTTTTGTCTTATCATCAACAATTTTTCGAACCCTACAATGTACTTCAATTTTCTTGATCCATTTATCCAATTTCTCTACATTAAGTTCTCCGTTATACATTGACAATTCAAACTTAATATCCAATTTCATCGAAGGAAGAAAATCATAATTTTGTTTACCATCCTTTGAAGAGGGAGAACCGAATTCAGATGAAGAAGATTGTTCTTCATTTTCAAGTTTTTTTGCTTTATTGGCTTCTTTCTCCATCTTTCGTCTCCAATCTTGGTAAAATTCCTCCACCATTTATTCCATCTACATGAAGGATTTATGAAATTTATCTTCTTTTTCTTCAGCCATATATGCACTTTGTGACCATCTCGATCCAATTTCTGGATCCAAACCTGTTAATGTTCCTTCACCACATCTAGAATGGAACCTTTTTAACATACACCAAACACTTACAATTCAAAATAATGGTTGAAATGATTGCAAACCATCTCTGATACCAAATGATTCGTAATCACAAATAATTTACAAACACACCTTTAAAAATAGCTCAAAACTCAATTTTTCAAATTTTAATTCAATTTTACGATTTTCTCGTAATTGATAAATGATTAAAAATTGTGACATAAGAGTGTGGAAAATATAAAACTAAGACATACAGAGAATTTAGACACAAGAAAATGATAACAAATTTCAGCACAAAGCTTACATCTCCAAGTCCATAATATGAGACCGATCTATTAAATATATACCTTAAAACACTTATAATTTCATGTATAAGGTAATTAAATACCTTCCCCAATTGCCACAGTGTTCTTCTTGCAATTTTAACCCTGACATGTTTACAAATTTTCTCACCAAAATGCCTTTATCTCCCAGAAACCCCTTTAACGTTTGCACAGTCAATTCATTTCCCTTTACACATAACAAATTTCCCTTTTATAGACTTAGTTACATGACTTGCTCCAACGGATAGGCCTTTATTTTAGCATACGAGAGGTTAGGGGGTTGATCCCCCCAACCTCCACTGACCAACTTTTTACTCTTTTTTGATCTTATTCCCACATTTCCCATGCTAAGTTGGGCATGATAATTTATATTGGACTCGGTGGGCTGCATTTGGCGAGCTGTGTGGGATACGTGGAGAGTTGAGTGGTTGATGTGTAGGTGAGTTGACTCAGCTTAAGTGGTAGAGAGAAGAGTTGAGCAGGATTCGGTGATGAGTTGGGAAGTTGAGTTGGTAGTTTGGTGGAGATTTTGGCCATGTTTAGAAGTTGGTCAGTGGCTGGCTCATGTGGACAAGTTGGTTTAAAATAATGGTAAATACATGGGAGATAGTTAAAAAATATAATGAGCTTACATCCCATATGCATGGTGTGGAAATATATAGAGGAATATGTTAAAAAAATCTTAGCAATGGTAATATGAAGATACATAGGTAAAGGCACCCCTCTGCAAAAAGAGTGTGTTGACCCTGGCTGAGAGCCCCCAACCAACAAATAGTGGGGCCCACCTGTTTTATAATGAGTGTCAAATACTAGAGGCAAAAAACACCCTTTTTTTCAAAACAACATTACCACTTGTCGCATTTCAATTGGTCCACATGGCAAGTTTTCACATGTCCATGTCATCTCAAACCTACACATAGGCACATATTTTTTCCAAATTGACCAAAATTTCAGCGTGTGATATCTTCTCAATACGACCTTTATTTTAAGATTTCAACATACCAACGGAAAGCTATTGACTAGCTCTATACAGTAAAACTAATTATAAAATATTTAGGGAAGATTGTAGACTGGTGTTTCTCAGTAAGGTTCCTTTGGATGATTTGGTTATTGTTTGGGCATGAATATTTAGTGCATTCTTAACCAGAATGAATTATTTATTAGAATGATCCATGGGAAAATAGATATCATGAGGTTATGACAAGAAGTATACCATATTAAACATAACTATGGAATTTTATGTAGTAATGATTATGTGTTGTAATCATGATTTTTTGACATTTTTATTCAATTAATGACAACGAAACAACTATTGGAATTGTATGATTACTTGTAAAAGCATGACTATTCCATCTCCTTTGTAATATTTTCATAGAAGGTTAATGGGTTAGTTCTATTCATTAATCAAATATGATTGTTAAACATTGAAATAGTTTTTTTGTTGATATTATTCTTAAAGGTTACTCTTAAGAATTGATTAATGTTGTTAAGAGATTATAGTCTTGATTTTGGTAATAATAAATTGCATTTGCAAGTTATATAAACAGTCTAAATATATAGTTATCAGTTGGAATATTTGATTATTTGAGAGATAGCTTAATTATGTAGTATCATTCATATAAGAAATGATAGGTAAAGTTATTTAATGAATTAAGAATTTTATAAGTTATTATTTAGGATAATCTCAACATATTCTTTTATTTCATTCTAAATACAACAATAATATGAGTTAGATAGCTCATAAAAGTTATTTGAACTGACCCTTATTTATATTTTGATCTCTCCTATAATGTGCAGGACGAAGTGACATTATGAAGTTATTAATTGAAATGTTTACGCATGATTACATCATTGTTGGTGAGAAAATTTGTCAATTGGGAAAATTAGGTGTCTTTACCAACATCCACTGGACTATGCCCCTCTACATTGAATGTGTATCTACCATTATTGAATGAAAACTAATCTAATCCTATCTACTATTGTGGGTTGGAAAAACAGTTAGGGTATCACCTAGGACACTCCACTGAACATGTGGAAAGATGCTTATACAGGTGTATAAGAGATGAAATTACATTGATGTAGGGAGAAGGGGGGAAATTAGGAAAGGAAGGTTATTGTTGTGAGTAGGCCAATTGTAGAGTTCACACCCAATAACTAGAGTAGTTCAACATTCAATATAAAGGAAATTACAATGAATCTCTCTAGTGAGGTGGAAAAACCCAAACACCAAGTCCTTAGATTTATCTATGAAGATACAAACTTCTTGCAAGATCAATATGCTTGTAAAGTGCATAAAAGAGAGAAATGGAAGAAAAACAAGATGCATATAACAAGTATGTTTATAACCTCAACGGTGAGAGGAAACCATGCATAAAAATTTACACACATTCATGTATCTTGAAAGGCAGAAACTCCTTTCTTGATTGACATTTACACAATTTGTATAATGCAAGGGAAAAGAAGAAAGCATGTAGAAGAAATGTATCTCTCATTTCTTTTGCATTGATACAAAGTTAAACAAAAATACACAATTTCTACAAAGTAAAATAAAAATCATGATCCCTTGGAATGGAAAAGCCATCCCAATTTCTAGCAGTGTGAATTGACTCTTTGTCTACCCCCCCAGGTGACTCTTCATTGTCTCATCCAACTCATGAGTTTTCACCTTCCTAGGAAGTGAGAAATAAATTACCTTTTTATAAATTAAAGGGAATTTTATAATATTACTTTATAAAGTTACTTAAGTGAGTGAGACAAAATACAATGATTACACCCAACGAAGAATTAGAAAGGGTAGAGAAAGAAGATGGAGAAAGAGAAAAGAAGGGATAGGTTCGTATATTTGATGAAGAAGCTCCCTGCAATGACTAACCTTACTGAATCATACCATCTGATGGTGGATCTCTGGAGTGGGTTCCTTTTCCTTGAATTATTTTTTGAATTGAGCTATTGTATCTGTCAACTTTTCCTCCCCTAGAATGCAAACGCAGCCCAAAAACTTGGTCCATGTCTCAGGGATACCACTAATCCTTTTACATTGATGAAGCCATTCTTCGTGATCCATTGCAATTGCAACAATGCAACTCCTAATAGCGGATAGGGAGTCTAAATTTTTTTATTTAAGGAGATAGATCCACCTACCTCCTTCTTGACCATCTCTTGAAATCCAATTATGACTTCTTGTGATGATGAGTCCTTAATGAACAAAGGGAACTCAAATATTCAAATAGAGTGGTACGCTTCATTCATGATTTCAAATATGTGTCATCCGTAGGATTACAATTCAGATATGGCATCCCTAATTATTTCATACTATGCATCCATGATGTGGATACAAACTTTAGACAAGTCCTCAGCAATTGACGCAAACACTTCCTTGCTCATGAGGGTGTGAGAATAAAAGGAACTCATTTCGGAAACCAGTGGAAGTATCTCATCCAAATGACTGAAATCATTTACAAACTCCTCATTCATATTGGTTACTTTAGATAATGTTTCATGAGCATACTTGATCAGGGAAATGAGATCTAGACACATTTCCTTTCCCTAGTCAACGATTTCCTCAATCCACTTCTCATTGGCTCCCCCCACATCATGTATTCTTGTGCTTTCTTGATTTCCTTGGGGTCAATACTATTGATTAGAGGGGTATATTTCATCAGAAGGGGAGATGTTGTTTCAATCCTTGATAAGGGTTGAATGTATGCATTGAGAGATCTTACATATTCCTCCAATTTCACAATGGTTCACTTGTATTCTTCGGTCTGAGCAAGAAGATGAGAAGAAGATTCTTTGAATAGGTGAGTGTTGCCCTCAAGAGAAGCTTGGCCCAATGAGATGCAAATTAACTCACAGTCAGATGCGATTTAATAAAATATGAATATTTTATTAAAATATAAATGTAAATATTAGTTATAACTGATAAACAATGAAATATAAATGATACACAATTTATTAAATACTAATTATGAAAGGAAATGAGATGGGTAAGGTATTTATCTTAATTTCACTTATCCCGCTATGAGTCTGGACTAAAAAATGTGATGAAACAAAATCACATACCATCAAAATGAACCACAGAAAAATGTAGCAGAGGGATCTCTTGTTCGAATTTCAACACTATTGATCTGACATGTCAACTAGTACCTCGGAATATGAGAGGAAAAAATAAAAAATACCGACCTCAAATGCCAAAAATAAGATCAAACATAAAGAGGACACTGGCATCCAGGATGTACAAGGGTGCCAAATGCTAATTTCCATTCTTGGTCACTAGTGTACAGAAAAAAAATGATGAAAAATAAGTGAAGACTGGTAGACCTGGATCCCTATGACATGAGCAGAACTAGGTGTATGAGTGACAACTGTGGAAGATAAATGCAATAAAAACCAAAAGGACAAGTGGATGGACTATGAAATTATTCATCAGTGAATACTTTTCTTACGCAATAATTATATAAAATAACATACTTGGCAATATAGTAAATAGTAGTAAGTGTGTGATTTTGTGTCTACAAGATGGAGTCATTTTCTCCATGAGCTTATCAGTTTTAGGCCTAGTAACTTCAGTATACTGGTTACTTGAGGTGACACTGAAGAAGTGGGAAGTTTCTTGGGCCTTCTTTCTTTGCTTGGAATTCAAAATTTCAGATATTTTTACAACACTGGGAATGACAAAAAGTTGTGTTGTTCTTGGCCCACTTTTGATCATTTCTTGAATCTATGGAAACGACTCTTTGGGAGTTACCATGATGTCGGTCACTGGAGTACTCACAGAAGCTTGTTGTGGGGCCAAATATTTATCACCATGGGGAATCTCCAACCCTTGAAAATATATGTCTGGATGCTTGTGTAGAGAAATTTATTGATGTGAATTAGCTCTTCTTGTTCTGAGAAGCTTAATCCGACCAACTCTCCCTGGATCACTTAAACAAATTTTCCAACTCACCGACGGGGTAGTAAGTTCTCTTGACCCAACTAAATATTTACAAATTATTTCCTCTATGGGATTTTGAACCCTTTTTAATTTTTAGCAGATTGCAAAATGTCCCTGGGTTTCACTTGTTGCACCCTGTGGTGTTCCATCTTGCTCCCAGGCACAAATACTGGAACTTTATATTTTTAGCCATCGGGATCTAAGAGTTGCCATTTCAAAAAAAATTTACCTTTCTACCTTGATATCAGTACTAAGGGGTTCTCACCATGTTTAGAGAATTTCCACAGATGTTTTATGACCAAATTCAAGCACTTTTTGTTTTTAAAAATTTGCTTCTTGATTTTCTGATTTTTCACCTTTTTACTTTTTTGGCTTGTGTACCCTAGCTTTTCGTTTCGCTGATTTTCAATTTTTTTTCTTTAAAGGTTTTTACTATTCTAGGTAATTTACTATAAATAGTAAGTCTGAACCAGAAGAACTTATTATTTTTATAATTTTTTCTTCCCCTCCTCGGTTCGACGAAAAATCACCATTTTTGTTTTGGATGTTCCATGCAAAATTTTAGCTCTACCCGCTTTCTAGATCAACAAAAAATTGCAGAAGAAGGGTTTAGGGAAAAAAAAATTAAATGGATTCCATTAATAATCTAAGATACCTTTGAAAATTCTATTTCATTAGCATCAAGGCACCTGGGAGAGGAAGATATGCTCCAAATTTTACTGGATTTTGCCTTGGGGTTTGTGAGATACAAATGTTTATTTGTTTTCTCTCATGGGAGTTTCTAGTAAAATTTGGGCATGCTGAAGGCTGAAAAAGTAATGTTTTTGGATGGTAGCAACAATATAGGATGGGGAATTATTCTCAATACAATGGTGGAGGGATGGAATAAGAAACCATGGAAGAAAATGGAGATTACCGACAGTGAGGGTTTTCGTGTGCACGCACGGGGAGAAGCATACACAACACTTGAAACCAAAAAACTTATTTTTTTCTTCAACTTGGGCATGGGCACACTTTTTTATCCCAAATGTACTAAATATTTGGTATGGTTGGCACAAAATAGTTCACCCCTCTACCATTTTTCCAAGTGTTGTTTGGCGATTGGATGAAGCGAGCGAGGGGGCTAGAAAAAGCCTCATAAGTAACTTCCTGAGTCATGTGGGTGACCAAAGGATAATATAGGAGGTGAGTGAATTTTTTTGTCCTAAATACCCTAAACATTTAGTATGGTTAGTGAAAAAAAAATCCCCCTTTTTTATTGGTCCATGTGGCACTCTGTGGTTGGATAGAGTCGAGGGCTAGAAAACATGCACATGGCCTTAACTGGATAATTTGGGCTCGCAAGATGGTCATATCATGGTCTAGTGGGCTTCATGGGAGTTGGGTGCACTTTCTTTTCCCATATTTCTAAAAAAAATGGATGCTTGGTGCAAAAAAGTGCACCACCATTTGGGCTTAACATCTGTCCACATGGAAATTTGGATAGCTCCCTGATCTTACCTTGGGGAGTAAACTTGACATAACTTGAGCTCCATGATGACTTTTCTAACACTTATTTATATTAAATTTTCTATAAATGGCCTTTTTAAAACAATGAGATGGGTTTCATACCTTTATTATGCTTAAAACCTCCTTAAAATAGTCTTTATTCATGCTCATAAGTTGTGTATGCTGAAATCATGTTGTGGCAAGAGTTTCTTGAGTCTTGTGAAAAATGTGAGACCACCATCCTATATATATATATATATATATATAGACCTCCCACTCTTCACAGATCTCCCAAAATCACTTCCCGAAGCTTAGGGGTTGTTTTTGCACTACTAGCTGTTTCACCCTCCATGACCCGCTTTTGTTGAAACTGTCCCAAAACATCTTAAACTTCCCAAAATATTCCAAAAGTATATGCATAATGTTCTTATCTCTATGATACACCTCCTTGATGAATTTGAGTCTTTCATTCCGCCGGGGGTTGCACACCAACCTTAGGAAGACCATAAAATAATCTTTCTTAAGCTTCTCAAGGAGCCTATCTTGAAAGATCTTGACTTGGAAGTGCTTGAATGGACTTGATATCCCTAAATCACCTATGGACATGATGACACAATGCATTTGACTACACAGAAGGATGGGATAATACCGATAAAGGGGTTAGGATGATCTAGAGGAGGGATCAGGATGATCTTTAAGAAAAAATCATGGTAGGGTATGGTTGTCATGCTTTCAAGTTTGAATTTTTCCCTTGCAAAAAATCATGACAAAATTAATGTATTATTGTTTAAAATCCAATAAGGATAATTGTAGTTAATTATTAACATGAAATAATTATCTTCGTAAGTTGAATTATGGAATTTTTCCTAAAGTACTATTTTGAATGATCGTTTGTCATTATTTCGAACAATAAAGAATTATCCTTAATAAGTTCAATATAATATCTTGTTGTTTTGTATCATATTTTATTGGATATGAAAGAGTTTAAATGTTGTTTTAACAAGGTATAAATAAAGTACTTTGATATTATGCTATGCAATTATATCTAATTTTATTAATTTATTATATATGAACAAATATGTCGATTTACAAACATAATATGATATGGAAAACTAAAAGGAATGATAACCAGATCATACCAAGCCAAGAACACAGATGCTAATAAAACACCATGATCAATAAGATGAAAGCAATTCACCAGAATAACTTTACATAAACCTTTGTAAATTAATTATCAGCAATATCATATATTATTATGGAACTCAATGAAATACAATGAGAATGGGCCTTGCTTATACAGGAAAGGAATAACAATCTATTAACCATTCAAGTTCGTAGATCAAGCCATAAATCAAGGAAAGAACTAGTCATCAAAGAACTAGTCAAGACCATATATTTAGGAAAGAACTAGACATCAAGGATCTAGTCAATACCATAGATCAAGGAAATAACTATACCTAACAACTAGATAATATTCCCCTAATATCTAAATAAATAAAAATAAATATCCACACACATAAGTGGGTGAGGATAAATACAATAAAGGTAAATAAATTACCTAGGTGAACATGAGCTAAGGTAAATACCTACTCTAACGCCCCCCCTCAAGTGAAGCTAGGGGCCAAAATAGAAGTGGCATGTCCACAGTATGATTCCTGACAACTAGGCATGCTGAGGTACTCATGTACAATATATCCATGAAGAAATCTCAAACCAAAAGAAGGAAAGAATCCTACTAGAAGGAAAGATAAAGAAGAAGAAGGAATATGTTCTCACGAACACCTCCCAAGAACAACTTCCCCCAAGCATTCCTCGCAACTCAAGGTAACGAGGTGATGCAAAAGGCTTCGTAAAGATGTCCACAACTTGTTACTGATTCATAATGTACTCCCAGCAAATAACTTCATCCTGAATGTGCTAATGAATGAAGTGGATGTGTATCTTAATATGCTTGGTCCGTTGGTGCTCAAATGGGTTGTGAGAAATGTGAATTGCACTTTGGTTGTCACACCAAAGTACAATTAGTGAATCCTGTGGGAATCCAAACTCTGTAAATAACTTTCAAAGAAAAAGAATCTATTGACTCGCTATAAGTTCTACCTTGTAGTCTGCCTCTGAAGATGAAAGTGTAATAGCCTATTTCTTTTTGCACATCCAAGAAACTAGAGAAGAACCAAGAAAAAAACATAGCCAAAAGTGGAACACATGTCATCAATAGAACCTTCCCAATCTGAATCTGTATACCCAACCAATTGAGTATAACCCCTAGTTTAGTTTAGGCCAAAGTGGGAAGTGCCCTATAAATAGTGCAAAATCCTTTTAGCATCCTGTCAGTGACTACTATGAGGAGAATGTGCAAACCAAGATACAAGCCCTACTGTAAATGAAATATCGGGGTGAGTATGGGTCAAGTACATCAGACTCCCAACTAGCTACCTATACAATATAGGATCACAAAGTGGTGTGGTACATGTGGAAGTAAGAGTAACCCTAGACTGAAAAGGAGATGGACATGGCTTTCAATTAGCCATATCAAAGTGCCAAAGAAGATCATGGATGTAATTTTACTATATTAAATGAATCCCTGAATTGTCTGAGAAATATGAAATCCAAGGAAATAATACAATAACCCAAGATCTGTCATGTCAAACTGTGTAGAAAGAGCCCTCTGAATAGTCTGAATGTGGGAAGAAGAGCTTCCAGTAAGTAACAGATCATCAACATATAAGAAAAGTATCACAATATCCTCACCAACATGTTGGAGATACACTATATGATCGGAGTGGCAATGAACAAAACCAGTAGATAGAAGAAAAGAATCCATTTTCTCATACCAAGACCAAGGGGCTTGTTTGAGACCATGGAGAGACCTTAGGAGCCTATAAACAAGAGAAAAATCATGAATAAATCCAGACGGTTGCTCCATGTATATTTCCTCTTATAGATCTCCATGTAAGAAGGCACTCTTCACATCTATTTTGTATACGGGCCACCCCTGTGATGCAACAATAGAAAGTAAAAGGTATATAGAATCCATCTTGGAAATATGTACAAAAGTCTCATATTAATTAATACCTTCAACTTGTAAACAACCCTTTGCAATAAGACGAGCCTTATACATGTCAATGGACCCCTCAGTTGCGTATTTGGTTCGTTATACCCACTTACACCTAGCCATCTTTCTTCCTTTAGGAAGAGATACCAAATCCCAAGTATGATTCTTCATCAAAGAATAATACACACCTGTCATCGCATCATCCCACTTATATATCCCATGATCCTTTGAAAAAGATTGTGGATCCGCAGAAAGTTCCTGACATAAAAGTACAAAATCTGTAGAATGTGTGTGATGATACTTAGTGGGTGGAAGATCCTGTATGAAAGGTGTTGCCTCAAAAATTTTAGTATAAGCCCATGTAGGCATAGGGAAAACATCAGTGGGAATAAGATCCTCAATGGCATATATAACCTCCACATCAACCTCCTCAAAGAAAGGATCCTCAAGACGAGATGAAGAAGAAGAATGATGCATGGAAGAATATGAAGAATCATGAGTGAAGAACTCATCAAACTGAACATGTGTTCGAAAAATAATGTCATGAGTATCAGGATCTAAATATCGATAATCTCTCATGTCCTCACAATACCCTACAAAGATCAAGGGTTTTCTCTTCTTATCCAAATCATTCCTTTTCTTCTTTGGCACAAAGGCCCAAACATGGCTCCCAAAGACTTGAAAAAATGAGACATCTGACTTAGTGTTGGACCAAGATTCCTCTGGAGTCAAATGCTCAAGTGCTCTGTGTGGTGTACAATTCTAAATGTAGTTAGCACAATTAACTTCTTCTACACAATAGATAGGAGGAAAATCTCTAGAATGCATCATACAATTAACTATTTCCTTCAAATTTCTATTCTTTCATTCTGCTAAGACATTTTGTTGTAGAGTATGAGGAATAGAATTTTGGTGAATAATTCCTTCAGTTGTCAAAAAATTAGAAAAATCATTGCTCAAGTACTCCCCCCATTATCAGTGCGAAGGTTCTTTGTGCAACTCGAATATTGTTTCTTGACCAAATCCTTAAAGACTTTAAAGTGTGAAAAAATATCACTTTTGTACTTGATAAAATAAACCCAAGTATGCCTCGAGAAATTATCAATAAAGGTAAGTAAATACTTAGCTCCATTGAAAGAGGGGGTAGGAAAAACCATCATTTCACTATGCACAAGCTCAAGTGGTGAAGAAACTCTCTTAGATAAATTCTTAGGAAATGGATCTTGGTTTTGTTTCCCTAATGCACAGCTAGAGAAAATTCCCTCAAGACAAGAAACTCTAGGAATACCATCTACCATACCATGAGTTCTCAACTCCTTCAAATATTTGTAATTAAGATGTCCAAATATTTCATGCCAAAGATTACTCTCTGAATTTGCATGAGAAACAAATCATGTCCTTATTAAAGAAGTGTCATAAAAACCTTCAAAGTGATATAGTCTAGAACTATGATCAACAATACCCTGAGCAATGAGTGAAAAAGGCTCTAATAAAGTTTGTACTTTTGCCCCATGTGGTGTAAAAGTCATTGTTTTCCCTTGACCAAAATGAAAAATTTGATATACAGAAAGTAAATTTGTAATGATGTTAGGAACATATAGTGCATCTTTGATACTGCCACCATCAAGTTGTATATCACCTTTTCCTTTAACAGAAATAAAGGAAGAATATCCAACCTCAATTTTGGAAGTAGAACTCAAACCTAAAGAAACAAAAGACTCCTGAGAAGTATTCATGTGATGAGAAACATCAGAATCTATAACCGAATTGTCTGCAAGTGATGACTAAGATCTCCTAACAACATTAAGTGCTTTGTCATGCTGATTAGAAGGAGGTGGAGTGGAGATAGAAATTTTGTGTTTCTTGACTGCATCCTTTAAGGCTTGCATTCTCTTATATTACCTATGTTATTCATGACCACTACCCCCACAAAAGAGCATGAAATGCTAGACTTATTCTTGGATTTAGAAGACTCCTTGGGTTAAGAGTTGTTTTCTTTATATTTACGATCACTTTAAGATGGAGAAGGGGTGGATTTGGTTTTACTTTTTGGTTTTCCCTTTCCCTTAGGATTAGATGCAACTAATGCCTTTTGAAAGGTGGAAGGAAGAATCAAGGTGAGACAATTTGGATTCTTCCCTAATAAGACTTTCACAAAATGTTTCTTAGTCAGGGATTTTGAATGTGTCACCTGAGGCATCCATGCTAAAGAAAAAGGTAGAAGGAAATATTTGAAATGTTCCTCTCAACTTGGATAGAATCAATTAAACAAACTCTTCATCTTTCTTATCTCTTCCACTCCCCTTCAACTGTGTCAATAAATGCTTGAACTTGGTAAGATAATTTAAAATTGTTGAAAAATCCTCAGGATTAGGAGAGGTGATCTCAATTTCAAGTTACATGGCTCTCATATGATCCACCTTACTAAATAAATCCTCTAATTTCTCCCATATTTTGAAAAGAGAGTCACATTTTTCCAAATGAAACAAAATACTATTACTTACATTAGTTCCTATCAAACCCAAACACTCATCAAATTTGCACTGGTAATGAAATTTCTCATATTCTCTAGTGAACACTAGTTGTTCTAAAGAAGTTAAAGCATATAATCCTTCCACTTAATTATTGTTTCCATTCTTGGTTTCCATGTGTGGTAATTATGTGTTGTTAATGGCTCAACATGATCTAATGTAGAAGTAGACGCCATTCTCAAAAAATCACCAAAATAAATGCAAGAACCAAGCAATGCAACAAGACCCCCAAACAATGCAACAAGAGCCCCCTAGATTTTGGCACTTTATAATGAGTGCATGTTACAATATGGCACTTTATAATTATAGTTTGATTCTCAAAATAAATATTTTCAATGGAAAGATCACGAAAAAACAAGCACTTTTGCAAAAAAATTACACTCAAATCTGAGTTGCCACTAAAACAGAATAAAATGCTCTTTCCTTCACCACACAAAAAAAAGAAAGGGGGCTGGATTTAAGCACCTACTAGTAGGAATCACAAGATTTAATCACTCATATGACCATACCATATGACTAGGGGCTAAGGATTTCCCAACTGATATAGGAAAGGAATAACAATCTAAGAACCAGTCAAGGTCGTAGATCAAGCCATAAATCAAGGAAAGAACTAGTCATCGAATAACTAGTCAAGACCATAGATTTAGGAAAGAACTAGACATCAAGGATCTAGTCAACACCATAGATCAAGGAAATAACTATACCTAACAACTAGATAGTATCCCCCTAATATCTAAATAAATAAATATAAATATTCACACACATAAGTTGGTGAGGATAAATACAATAAAGGTAAATAAAGTACCTAGGTGAAAATAAGCTAAGGTAAATACCTACTGTAACAAAAACAATACAATGAAAACAACATTTTATTATTGTTGTTTGTACATACCCAAAATTTTAGGGTACTGCACCACCGGAAAGATGTTACACATGCCCCAATGATGATACAGGTCTCCTCGCAAGGTGTTCGGGATCCAGAAAAGCTCGCCAAGTATACGTTTGTATCCTGTGTGCCTCACCCGGCCTCCACGTGCTTTGTTCTACCCTCTGCCCCCCTTTTTTCTTGCATTTTGGTCTTTAGTGACGAGACCTCCGCCCTGCCTAGGCGGCGGTCCTGTGACCGCCACCTAGGATAGGGGGTGGTCCTGTAATCGCCGCTCTGCATAGGGTGGCGGTCCTGTACGCGTTTTCTAGAAAGTTCCAACAATCACGTCAAACATAATATTTTTATTTCTATCTGCATTTTTCAGCTACTTTACTTTGCATTTATGTTTTGGCCGCCCTGTGAATCGTGTTTTCACTTTATTTAATGGTAAAAGAGTTCCATTCCAAGTTAACTTCTAGTGAATGCATTTTCTATAAATAGCCAGCTTGTTTTCAAACAAATGGCCCCTCTCCTTCTCTGTTTAATCAATCAGTCTTTGATTTTCTTCCTTAGAATTCCAATAGTTTTATGTTTTGCATCCATTGTTGGTCTTCCTTTGTTGTTTAGAGGTCATTCAATCTTCTTTTTCATTCTTGCTTCATTGTTGTTCCATGCAAGTTAGTTTAAAATAAGATAGTTTCATTCTTAGATTAGAATCCATTTAGAGTTGCAGGTTATGTTTAGTCACAAAAGATAGATTCTAAAACTCTCAGCGCATTCGTGTTGTATTCCCGTAATAAATCCCGCTAGGAATTGCATGGTCAAGCTCTGTTCACTTGCATTATCTCTCTCTTACTCGCATTGTATTCGGTCTATATCCAAAAGTTGTCATTGTTCGAGTTCCTTATTCTGCTGATGCTATCATATACACACTTTTCTGGATTCAAGAGAACACGAAGGAATGAGGAGATCACACTGAGGGGACAAAGTCACACACAACTAGATTTACCATTGTTCTGTAAACGCCAGGTTTGAGCTATCAAAGTTCTAGTTACAACGTATCAAATAGAGTAGTAAATTATTTTATTTCAATCAAAAGATCGCTCTCGATATCGCCAAAAAAGTTGTGGGGATTGATAGTTTCTGAGAAACTATGATTCATTCCTCACTTCTGAGGTAGGATCCAGAGTATTTCAATTTAAAACAATTAGTTGTTTAGATATTTAGGATAAATTCACAACTGCACATGCAAATAGCCACACCAGGTTATTTTGTTTGTTTTAATTTTGTTACTAGATTAGTTTTTCATTTTCTAAATATATTAGAGTAGTTTCTCTTTAATTTTGTTAAAATACTTCATCGAAAATACAAAAAAAAAGGAATGCATGCATAGTGTAGATACATCTTTCATAATTAGTTTTTTAATTTTAGTTAAAATTTGAATCGTTTTGCATGACAATCACGGGACCTAGAGAGCTCAGAGAATACATATTTGAACCAATAGTGCCTCAACCAAATCTACCCACAACACTATCTGATATAGATCAAGACCTTAGGATATAGGTCTTTCGAGCAACGGAAAACCTACAAGTAATTAGTGAACAACTGAGAAGGTTAAATATTGAAGACAACAAGGCATACACATTTTGGTCAAATCATCCTAACTATAGACTACCTTGATATGATATCTGTATGACTGTACAAGGACTCGAAAGAGAACAATTATTTGGTTGTGATCCTTTAGTTCCACAACCTAATGCAGGAGACCTCCTTGTCGACATAGACACTAGTTTACACATTCAAGTTGCTAAGACACCTGTAAGGTATTCTGGAAAAGATCACACAACTCCTAGTGTTAAATATAGAGGTTGAAAAGGCGTATGATTATTGGATAATCGGAAGAGAGATTAACTCTTCACATGACCATAGGAGGTCAGACACAACCACAAACTTATGGTTATGATCCACAGGTCCCATAACCCAACGGGCCTACTAATCAATCAGACATTGATGTTGGTTTACGAACACTAGTATTTAGGTCCTCACCACTTCCACCAGACATTATTACGCAATTCTCCTTACTAAATATAACAACTAGTCAAGCTAAGGATTTATGGACTAGACCAGAGAATCGTCCATAAAACCCCGGAGAAATCCACTACACCTCCCATCACCACTTTTCATGACCTTGTCTGGAAATATACACGAAGCTCCCATAGGTCACTTCCCACGTATCCAACAGCCAATAAACAAGATATCGACAGAGCTCGACATTGATTGGAGCCTCCGAATAGCTATTATATCTGAATAATCCATTACACAAATTCAGGTTAGGAGGGCCTTCTTTGCCTTAGATTCACAGATTCCATTATTGTGTATTGAGGATATAAGATTGCCCAACTAGTTTTTCTGTATCCATATATATTCCACATTCATCGGCCGTCTCGACATGACCTCGAGAGGTCAAGTACGAGGAAGAGTTACTTGTAGATTCCTATGCTTGCATGTCACTTTTCCATCATACATTGTTCCTTATTAAATAAAGTACACAATTCATATCAAATGATTAAAAGATTATTTCAACAAATATTGAATGGATTAACTTTATGCGAGACATGGTTAATTAAACCTATATTTGATTATTAACACAATGTTGTGATAAAGTAATAAGAGGTAGCCATAAAGGATAGTAACTCATTCAATTACTATATTTCTCTATTGTGAAATGGATAATGTGTTACGATACCTAATAACCTATCATAAATATGAACTTATTTTACCTATCTTTAATAGATAACAAAATGTGTAGATGAAGTGTGTGCATCATGACCCATCGTTCCTTTCGACATAATCCTAATCGTGTCATCTTAGGATGGATATGGGAAGGATAGTGAGTACTTAATTATGAAATTAATTACGTGGTCTTATCTTTCCTATAGGGATCCTAAGATTGGACCAATATGATCCTTTTGATTAGAAGGATAAGTCATGGTTCTTACTTCTTCAAATTAGAAACTTAATTTCTCAAAAAAATAAATGAGATCGAGATATTTGTGTAGAGATGGTTATGTGGTGACGGAGACACGTTTCCTTGACTAGTGTGTGGTCACGAAACTAATCCTACTTTGTCGGATTTAATCTTTGGCCAAATTAGTGTAACTAGCTTATTACACTGTTTGTTCAACATACCCTAAATTTTTGTGTCAGATACCAGATGGATTACAACTTGTCTAATTTCCATATTGACACTTAGGAGTTGCACATAGTTCTCAAGACATGTTAAAAAAATTTAACCAAAAGTATCCAAGTTATACACACTCAGTTAGAGTGGATTAAGGGGGGTCAGTTAGATCTAGTTGACCCTTATAGTTGTACATAGTTATAATTTGCTATCAAATGGATTGTAAACATTTAATTATGTTGGATTTAATTGTTATAAGCTGAAAATCATTGTTCAAGACATTAATTGTAATTAAGGGGTTTGTTTTTAAAAAATCCCTTAATTTGGATGAATAGTAACATGGGTGTTACAAGTGTAAAATAACATTAAATCAAACAAAAGCATCTTTAAATTGTGGAGGGATGCCCCCAAAAGGGTAGTATAAGGAACAAAGCTAGTTCATATCATCATGTAATAATGTGTGATTTTCATGCATCAAGCTCAACATACCTCGTGAATGCATGTGTAAAGAAGAGATATATTATGTATCAAATCAATGTAATAAACATAATTTATAAAATAACATACTACCCAAGAGAACTGGAACATATGTTGAATTTGTAGTTTTACTCATATTTGAAATGCTTTTTACTATGTGATTATTTGAATGTTTTTGTAGTGTCTTGAAAATAACTGTGAATAAGAAAGGGCGTAGCCCCATATCTACATGATAAGAGTATCATTAAGGGGAGAGACTAACCCCAAATTGTGAAGGCGGAGTATAATTAAAATATTTCATGGTAGAATAAGGATAGTCATTTATAAATAGTAAAATAGATATAGTATAAGTAGGATTTCAATATAGATTTGTGAGTAGAGCACCGTGTCTTAAGAGATCAAAGTTGATTTATATTAATTTTGATTCATGCATGACACCCATTTTGATTGAATAGATATGATATAATATCTGATGATTAGGAATATCATTAGGAAACATATTGGAAGAATAACCCTTACCAAAGTATGTAGGGGCAGATCTAGTGCAAGGAAACCTATTCTTAGAAAAGAAAGAAGGGAGATATGTATATACCCCCAAGTATTTGATAAGGTAGTAAGTATTATGATGTGTCATAATTAATAAGCTAACCGAATAGAGGATGCATGACCACTATAGATTATAAATATGCACTCTTAATAATGATTTGATGACATGCTTTGCAAAAAATTAGTTGTAGAACTTTGTTGTATATAAGATGTAATGTTGTGCGTAACCCAATATGCAGCGATTTTTTTTTGAGAAATATATAATTTTCTTATTGAAATAATATCCTCTTATGCATTAGTGGGATCAAGATTGGATTGTTGTGAATTCCCATTAGACATATTAGGGTGTTAAGGTCATTATAGTAGTAATCATGATCAAAATCATCTTTTTCATCATAATTGATTAGTATTGATAAAATAATATTATTCGTGGAATTATTTTTTTTGTGTTTCCCGCATTAGAGATGGGAGATATGAATAAATCACATTATCTATACAAAATAATTTCAATATGAAATGGCTAACACTAATCATATACATCCATACTATTCCAAAATATATTAACCATCTAAGTAACACCTAGCGACATCTAATTAGCCATTACAATTCAAATGATAACCAAGTATATGACGAAACCATAAGTAAATCCATCACATGTGAAATGAAGTCACTATAACATAATATGTTGCTATCTAAAACCATAACATGTAAGAGCTAAGAAATAACCACAATACTAGTTTGGCACTATGTGCCCAAATCACCACAAGTGTCGTCAACGAGCCATAATAAGAACATATAGTAATCGAATGATGCTAAATTCCATGTCCATCATCAAATAAAATTAATGAGTTAGCAAAATAATTATGGTAGGAAGAGGTGGGCACTACACCCAATACCTTTGTCTGTAATGGATGGCACTAAAAGGCCGAAATAAGCAGACGCGACCCACTGGATGAGTGTAGACATCTTAGCAATCGGTAGGTTGACAAAGCATTTAGTAATGGAAGTAGTGTCTGTTGAGAACCGATTGAAATTTTTGACGCGACCTTCTTTTATAGCCAGTATTGCAGTTTAGGGTGTCGATAGAGTATCATCAATATTTTCACTCATATCATCAAATTGGTCTCCTCACAAAGTTAAAAAAAATACTGAATACAGATATATCCTTTAAATGAAGAGTTCTTCTTTTGGTATTTGACTTGTCACACCTGCGAATTATCGAGCATGGAGAAATGGTGAGAACAACCCCCGTCCTATCAATTATAGAACTGATAGGGAGGTCAGGGATTTATTTGATTTGTTTGACATGAAAGTGATGTGTAGGCATGCCTTCATATTTTCCAAGGAGGGTGTTAGAGACGAGAAGGGTAGTGAAAAAATCTCCATGGAACTATTTAAGTGGTTATAGCTTGGGTTTACATTTCCAATATTGTCATTTATTATAATGTATACATTACCTATTTTAATCTTCCTATAGAATTTGTGGGTTTCATGAATTTTCCCTCCAGTTTGCTCCACGAAATTAAACCCAAAGAAGGATCCACTACCTTTAGTATTATGGTACTCGCTGAGGGCTATTTTTTTAAGGACACACCCCTTATAGCCCAAACTTGCAAAGATGTATTCAGAGAACCAATCGTAAATAAGGATTCAGCAAACGTTGATGGATTTCACTCTTTAGCGGGTACCATATGCGGTGGTAAAGAAACATCGAAGGAATCATCTATTTCAAAGGTTAATTGTTTCCCACAAGCAAGATGGATTGACACTCTAACACGGTCACCAATTCTATTATGTGTCGAATCCATACTTTCAATCTCAACGATAGGAACAGTCCAGAATTCAAAAAAATAGCAAAAAGATTATAAAATTTTAAAATGGCTGAACATACATAGCTTTGCAAGAGGGGATTAAATCTTACAATTCTTGTTTCACCATCCTGCAGAGGGATTTGCGTAAACATACAATAGAGCCTTTTTGTATTGTTTTAGAAGTCGCGCTCTGAAAACTTGGAGGGAAGTAGTGATTTCTGAAAGTGCTCTCCATCTGAAAGGTCTACGTAGTGGTTAAGCCATGTATTCAAGACAGAGTTAACGTGGCTCAAGTTTAGCAATTGTAAAATGGGGGGAGGTCTAGACGTTCCTTCAGCCAAGCACGAAACACCGCCAATAGATAATGTGGCCTCCATAACAAAGGGAAACAAAGGGAAGGTGTTGCACATTGTATTTACAATCTTAAAAATGTTACAACATCGGGAGAAAAAAGCATGAGGAGCATCAATGTAGTGGAAGAACGTTGAATATTATTTTCCTTGACCATGAGACCTTATGCAATCGACCAAACCAGTTATTTTAGCAAAGAAGGAATATGCTGACTCATTTTCTTCATACAAAATGTCTCAAAATAGCTCCTTCGTGTTTGCAATTTAGAGTCTTTGAGATTGTCTATAGTTTGATACGGAATTTTGAGAGTATCATACCCCTTCTTTGACTTGTATGTTGTTGCAACTCTTGGGTACATGATTGGATGAGCTTCTTAAACAATCTAATAGATGGCTTTTGAATCATTATTTAGAGAGAGAATAAACCTTTTCTAACTAAGCTAGACCATTGTATGCATCATGCAAGTGTTAATTTCCAGGAACAAATGTAGCCTTTTTGGATCTCATAAATTTGGGGAACAAAACAAGACTCTCATAGTTGTGGACCAATATTATAATTTTTTACATCGAAATTTGTTTTTGGGTTTTATAGGACTATAAGTAGAAGTGGATGTTATGTTGGGACTAGATGGAAATGGCTTGACCCACAAATACTTAAAAGGCATAGGAAAAATACAAAGAAATAGATAAAAATAGAAATTAAGAGTTCGTGTATCGGTATAAAATGTGCTTGACGTTTGTTAATGATAATGTTTTCTTGACCTTCACTTCCGAAAAATTTAAATACAAAAGCACAAAAAATAACTACGAAGATTAATAAAACTTGTATTTAAACCTAAACAATTAAATTTGACATAACATTGATCAAGAACACTTTAATTCAAACTTAGCCAATTAAATTAAATTTACCCAACATTAAGAACACTTGTATTCAAACCCAACCAAGCAGGACTATTTTTCAGCAATGAAGACCTGAACGTATGAGAGGTGGTTGGAATTAAATTCCAACAAGGAGAGAAAATCATACATGTATGTTTCCTCAAATACATATCGGTTCTGTAGTATTTTTATTGCTACTATTATATAATAATTGTAGTTGTAGTACATAAACGTATTGGTTGCTAAAAGATATTACATCTAGTATTTTGTAAATGTATAAATTGGAAATGTCATTACATCTACATATCGAAATTATTCTAGTTATTTTTTAAATGTATAAATTGGAAATGTCTTAATGAAAACAAATATTGTTCCTTGAAAATTATTGCTTTACAGAATATCTGAAAATTGTTGTTATATTAAATATAATATTAGAGAATATATTAAATATGGATAATCTCTACTTCAAAATCTGGGTAGATCATAGAAATACCTTAAACCATTAGTTTATTAAGATATTGTTATCACCGAATCGCAACACCCTTCGATTTGCACAAGTGTGTGTGTTTGAGCTCACAGTGTGACTGTGTAACATTAGACCATCTCTCAAGTTGTGGGACTTTCTACTTGAGATAGATCTATAGAGAAAGTTGATTCTTGATCCTAAACAACCTGCCACAATCTACTCTAATACAGGGGTAAGTGCATGAAGTTGGGGGGCCAAAAAGTGGACAAAAACTTAGAAAAAGATGAAATGCGTACACATTTTGCTAAAACGCGCTCGCATTTTATTTTTTTTGGATTGGTAATCACAGAACCTATAACGTGTACGCATTATAAGGAAGGTAAAACACATACGCATTTTAAAGAAGGCAAAATGCGTACGTGTTTTATGTAAGTCAAAACACGTACGTGTTTTATGTAATTCAAAACGCATACGCGTTTTGAATAGCATGGACCATGTATATGTTTTTGGGTGTCTTATACTTACAAAAATAAGATTTCTTTTATTATTTCTTATACTTTAAATTTATTTTAGTAAATATAAGAAATTAGGGTCACTCTGCACTTGATGGAAGTGGTCCCATAGCTCCAACAGTTATAATCTAGAAGATAGTTTTTCAAAATCTAATTTGGTCAGTACTTACTCATTTTTTTAAGGATTTCAGCAAACGACCTAAGACTTTCAGGGCATATATATTGTAGTCGATCTTTTTTTTGGGAAATCATATAGGTCATTTTTTAGGTTTTTTTACCTTCTAAAATGGATTTTGGCCCTGCCACTGCTTGCATTGGTACTATTTTGTAAATTTGGTCCATAATTCACTTTAGTGACCATGAATCAACTCTATGATGCTTGTCTACTTATTACTAAAAAGAGATCCTCACTTTGTAGATAGAGGATTGTTCCCTGAATGGGATTCTTGTCCTATGGCCAAAATGAGGTGATTTTAATGTGCCTCCTCCTTAAGGTGTGATAACACTAATAGGTGTTGAATGAGTTGTTATGAATATTAACAAGTGAATTGCATCAAGTGAACTCAGATGATTGCTTATTCTTAGAAACATGGTTCTCCATATAAAGATCATCCCCTCACCTTTCCTAGCTCTACAAGCATCCTTTCATGGAATCAAATTCATGATTCTCATACATTTTTTTACTCATATGTCTCTTATGGAGACAAACGATGCCTCAATACTTCACAAATAATGGTCCTTGATAGCTCGATGACATGACTAGTTCATTTTAGCTTGTTCTGAAGGGTGTTCAATTAACTACAGAACGACAAAAAATGCATTTTTAGGCCTTCAAAGGAAGTAGTCTCTCATCAAAACTAAATGAGTCAATCAATCACCTTAAACACTATTCCCTACACACTTAAATATGCTAAATGATATTTTTAGGAATTTCCTTTGGGTGAGGGTTTATGAGTTAGGGTTTAGGGTTTAGGGATCAGGGTTTAAGACTCGAGGTTTAGAGTTTATGGTTTAAGGTTTAGTGTTTAAGGCTCATAGTTCATATTTTAGGGTTTAGGTCTCATGGCTTAGGGTTCATGGTTTAGGGTTTATGATTTAGGGTTTAGAGTTTAGGGTTTATGGTTCAGGGTTAAGGGTTGAGAGTTTAGCGTTTAGGGATCAAGGTTTAGGGTTTAGGGTTTATGGTTTAGGGTTCAAGGGTTGAGGGTTTAGGGGTCAAGGTTCAGGGTTTAGGGTTTATGTCTCATGGTTGAGGGTTTAGGGTTTAGGGATTCAGATTTTAGGGTTTAGGGTTTAGGATTGAGAGTTGAGGGTTCAGGTTTTAGGGCTCAGGGTTTAGGGTTGAGGGCTTATGTTTGATGGTTCAAGGTTTAGAGTTTTGGCTTATGGCTTATGACTTAGGGCATAGGGTTCAAGGCTTTGGGTTTAGGGTTTAAGGCTCAAGGTTTAGGGTTTAGGGCTCAGGGTTTAGGTTTTAGGGTTTAGGGTTTAGGATTTAGGGCTTAGAGTTTAGGGTTTAGGGATTAGGGTTTATGGTATAGGGTTTAGGGTTTAGGGGTCAGGGTTTAAGGTTTAGGGTTTATGATTTAGGGTTTAGGAGTTAGGGTTTAAGGTTTAAAGGTCAGGGTTCAGGGTTTAGTGCAAAGGGTTAAGGGTTAAGGGTTTAGGATTTAAGGCTCAAGGTTTAGGGGTTAGGGGTTAGTGGTTAGGGTTTAGGGTTTAGTATTTAACACTTGTGGATTAGGCTAACCCATTCAGTCACAGTAATGTTCTATGTCTTACCCATTCTTATAAGTATTGACAAAGAGTATTCAACTAAAAAGGGTTCATCTACATCGTAGGCAGAACATTCAAGGGAGTCATCACAATTTGATGCCTTTCATCTACTGATATTTTAAAGGAGGGAAATTCCCATTGCATGTGAACCATTTCACTCACCGTAATGTTTTGTGTCTTACCCATTCTTATTAGTATTGACAGAGAGTATTCAAGTGAAAAGGGGTTCATCGACTTCGTAGGAACAAAATTCAAAGAGATTCATCAAAATTTGATGTCTTTCATATGTTGATATTTTGAAGGAGGGAAATGCCCACCTCTCATAAACAAGGTAGTTGTAAAAGTAGACTTAATGATGGTTCTAGGCATAAGAATAGAAAATATGATCCTAAGATATTCAGAAAATGAACTCACTCATGAGACCTACTAGAAATATATGAGGTTTAGGGGTTAGAGCTCAGGGTTCTGGATTTATTGTTTAGGGCTCAGGGTTCATGGTTTAGGGTTAAGGTTTTAGGGTTTAGGGTTTAGGTCTCAAGGTTAAGGGTTGAGGGTTAAGGATTTAGGTCGCAGAGTTCATGGTTTAGGGTTTAGTGTTTAGGGCTTAGGGTTTAGGGTTTAAGGTTTAGGGTTTAGGGTTTAGGGTTTAGGATTTATTGCTTAGGGTTTAGAGTTTAGGGTTTAGGGGTCATGGTTTTTCATTAAAAATATAAAAAATAATCGAAAACTCAAAGGAATTTGAAAATAGATTTAATAGTTTTCAAAAATGAAATGAAAGGTGATTCAAAAATCAAGAGCCTTAGGAAGAGATTCAAAGGGTAAGACCGACCATGAGACCTTAGGGAAACTTGTGCAAATCAGATTAAGGGTAGTAATAAATGAAAATCAGGTGTGAATATGAATATAAAGTGAAAATGTGGAACCCTAGGGAAAATAGGAATTGAAATAAGGTTGAAAAGTTGATTTCGAGTTGGGGTCACAAATTTGCTACACATTAATAAGATTTTTCTAATTAAAAATAATTTAAAGATATGTAATGGGTAGACTATTTGATCTAATTAAATTCCAACATCAGTTATGCATGACCAAAATAATACATTACAACTTGAAATGAATTAAGTAAATGATAAATGATAAGTAAATTTCTCAAAATACAAGAGGGTATAGATAGTTAACTTGTATAGAAATATTTTGGAATGATCTACGTCTACCAGGTGGTGTAACAAGAGAAATTATAACTATGGATCCGAAACAAATTTTTTTGAGTTGGATAACTTATAGGTCTATGACCCTACATGATTTTAATGGTCCAAGAAGGTATTGTACATTCTAATACAAGGATTGTATGGTATTTTGAAAACAAATAGTGGAGCTATGAATTTTGTTGGGTGCTTTGCTTGTTTAGTAATGGTGTTTGTTGTGTTTCTCTCTTCTTGACATAATATTGGGATGGCCTATAATGATCTAACAAAATATAAACCCTAACAATCTACAAAACCCTTCATCAAAGCATTAGAAAACCAAAGGAGAAAACCATGTGTATGTTCTTAAGGTTAGACCACCTTAGGTGATCAAAATCTCATCTTCTGAACCAATCCTAGTGTTGTACTACATATACACAATGTAGAATCAAGATTCATGTATTTCTCATAGGTGCTCATATAATTGTATAAAGCTAACCGACCCCATAAGGCTGCCCTTGCATCTCTTGACACTAAGATAGTGGGATAAATTCACAATATAGAATGTACATAACACAATAGTAGTGATATGTGGTGTGACTCTAATATGTGGCCTAACCTTTATGTTAATTAAAAACCTTTTTTAAGTGCTTGGAGTGACTTTGTTCTTTCTTAGGACGTGGTTCTATGATCTTTGCATGCTTGTAGATGGGTGAAGTTGATATTTTGACCAGATTGAGTACTTCATACTTATATTAGGGTTTTCCCTACATTATTTTCAACTTATTTGTGAATATTTAGGAATCCTTTCAGTGTTTTTAGAGTGATATTTTCAATACAAGTTTGTAAGAATTCCATGTTAGTTATAATGTGATATTGAATTGATTATATAGTCTCTCGTAGATGAAATATTATTATAAGGATAACCTTAGGAAGATGAAATGATCCAAATAATGATACATAATTGAATTATGAGTCATTGATTAAGAAGGGCCATGACCGTATACATCGATTAAGGCTAAACCCCACATCTTAACCTTTCTATATGGTTTTTGACATGAGGGAGAAACTCCTAAATTGAAATTTACACAATGAATATAATATGTTTTATGTCTCTTTTAATGTTTAATATTTCCATATTTATCGACAAAGGATGATGTAAAGATAAACAAGTTATAAAATGGATATAAAGATGATGATATTGGATTTCAAATGCAAGCATTTTTATTAATAATGATAAAAGGTCAAACTTGGCATTGCACAAGGAAACGTTTCCATATTTCATTGTCTACATTTCCCCCCTTTAAGTGTATCTACAGTGTTGTGCCACATGAGATAATTGAGGAGGAAGGATTAGAATATGAAGAATCCATGTGCTTCGATGCCTTCCCCATTTAAGAATGTGAAAAGAGGAGGAAATGACAGTCTATGAAGCTCCAAGTTCTACTTTGACACTTTCCTTTTATGAGAATATGGCACGACAAGGAGAAAGATCAATCTATGAAGCTTGCATTTTTTATTCAACACTTTCCACTAAACCCACAAACCGCACCACTATGTAGACACAAAATCACACACTTTGGGTAATTATCTATTCATGATTACATATTACTATTCATATGAATCCTAAGTGAGAAAATTCTTAACTAACCCATGTCTTTGGACACCTTTTTTTTTGCTACTTTCAGTCTCAAACCTTCACTTACTCAGTCTGCCTTTTTAATCTTTAGCATTTGTCATCCTGAACACTAGCGCCCAGCCAGGATGCCAACGTCAGGTTCCCTCGTCCCCTTTGAGTCCTTTCTAGCCATTTGAGCATCTTATCTTTTTGTTCGTTGGCCTTTTCGGGGTTAAATACAAAATTCAAGCAAGGGAATCATATAAATATAAAGTATGTGATCATAATAAAGGACCAAGCACTAAGCATTAGCTATCACCACCTAAGGTTACATCCATCAAGGCATCTAAGAGCTTCATTGCATCCATCTAGATCCATCACAAGGGACATAAGGTTTGGTTCATCTACATCAAACTTCATAGGAGGGAAGTTAATTCTATTTCATGCACACATTTCTTAAATTCTACATCTAGCTATTTTCTTTCTCTCCAAGTGCGACTATGCACAAGAGAAACCTAGGGCACAATTACACACACACACACACACACACAGAGAACTAAATTAGGTATGAGATGTAATGCATCGCTCAGCTGTATGACCACCATTTTGGTGGTTGAGGACAATCTTACCCCTCATTCTACATCTTTCATTTTTGGGGATTTGATGTATATTTGAGGGTTTTGGACAGGGTCTATGCCTCATTTTCAGGTTTCCAACGCAACATCAGACGATCAATGGTGCGAACTCTCAGAGTAACCAAAAGGTGAGCATTTAGGGAACATGCTTGTGACCCAAAAGAATTCAGATTTTATGAGAATTTCCATAGATCTAGGACACCAGAGCCCATAATTAGTACTCAAGAATCAATAGAGGTAACTCTTGTCCGTCTCCAAGTGCCCTAATCCCATGTTATGGCCTCATCTGATAGATCGTAAAATTTTCTTTGCATGACTGCCATAGTCTGTAATTATCAGTGCTTCACTAGTTTTTCAGTTTCTAGTCCTATACACCTCATGGAAAATATTACAAAACAATCTAAGGAGTCTTATTCCCTTCATTTTGTACACATTATGAGTTTCATTACTTTATATTCTTATTTCGCTTTGGATATATTTGTGTATTTCATTATTGATTTAATTTACTGCTACTATAACATCAAATTATGGATATCGATTTCACATTTTATCTTTAATCATTTTGGGGAACCCAACCTTTGAAATCACTCTTCCACTATCAAGCTCTTCTCCTCTCATTACTATGGCTTCTAAGGTCTTTTGAAGTCTCTTTACTTGAAGCCCATCTAAAATCCCTTACCAATCATATTGTTGAGCACTCTCCAAAAGACCCTAGACTTCCTTTTATATGCTTCTCTATGAGGACATGCTAAAAACCTCACACAACTTCAATGCTTTCTCTGTTATTCCCATCACTCTTACTTCTAAACCACTTCTCTTCCACTCTTACACCCATCTAATTCATTCCCATTTTTGTCCCTAATCCTACTAATCACTATAAACCCCCTCATTATTTATTCATCAAGTGTCAAGCTCCTTCAGACTATGGTACCCAAGATTTAGCCTCCCTTTATCAAGACCTTCAAGGAAATCCAATTCATCAATTATGGCAGGATTCTTCTCGTGCATATCCATTTTTGGATTCCACTTCTATTATTGCATAATCCATTAACACCAGCCATATCCTCTTACTCCATGTGCACACCTAGCTTTGTCACCCCTCAATCTTCCCATTTTTTCATCTCCTATCATTCCATGTAGTTTTTCTATATTTTAAGGATGATCAGATTCTCCTAGCCAATATATTTCCTCATAGTCTTCATGATTATGTGATGGGTTGCTTTTGTGACCTACTTGTTCACTCAATAAATCCTCTATCACGCATCTAGATGATGATTTTCTCACTCACTTATCTAACTTGCAATATCGGCTCTAAGATCTTCTATGCAAAACTTGCTCAGTTATCAACAAGGATCTAACGAACACTTAGAGGACTAATGATTTCTGTTCTTTACAAAAACGAACTTAGCTAAGATGTCAAACTTACTTTTGGGCTCTGAGCTTCATGAATTATTCATTCATATTCTATTACCACCTCTACGAAAGAGTGTTAGATTTTGTGACATCTCCCTCATTCAATCAACTTGTTACATACTCTTAATGGGTTCACGAAATCTAAGATATTATCTATAGGAAATCTTAAATATAAAGCATAAAGTCCTCATCTTCTACACATTTTCTAAATAAATCAACATTCAAACCATCAAGTGCAACCAATCCAACCTGACATAGAAAAAAATCTTAGCACAGTATTCACTACTCAGAAGGAGTCTTAATTCCAACCACCTCGTTATACATTTACAGGAAGTTACCCATTGCTCTATCAAATTATATTACAGCAATTTACTTGAGATAAATATTAGTTACAGCTTCCTCCTCCGCTTGAATTAGCCCCATCTCATCCAAAAGGTTGGAATGCAAATGAGAATGTTTTATGTGATTATCATCAATGTGTAGGACATTCTACAAAATAGGTGTTTCAAACTTCACACCATCATCCAATAATTTATTTAGTCTTAACCTTGATTATCATGCGGTATTTTCTTGTAATCACTTACACATTAGTTACTCTATCATATCTACTCCTATCAATAACACCAAGTTTGACTCCTACTCATGGCCCAGCCACATTAATGTTTTATTCCACCATCGCTTGTTGCTACTGGCTATCTGCTTTGCAAAATAACATTATGTGATGAACAATTCATATGGTTTCATCAAGCTTCACATCACAGTTGGTCCTTTTACTATGTTGGTGTAGACACCAAATTTGTGTCTTACAACCCTCTATGCCCCGCATCTCATTTCACAACCTAACCTCATCACCTAAACCTTACACAATTATTTATTAATTACCTTATAATTAATAAACCCACATCTCCAAACCTGCCACCTCATTTTACCACCTCATCATGACCTAGCCCTAACCCTAAACTAACCTAATTAAGACCTATAACTTGGTCTACATCCACACCCATGACTAATTACTCCTCACCTGCACCCAAAACCAACCTCATAATGACTTGACCAAGCCCACAACTAATCCCTCGGGAGAAAAGGAGGGAAAGTTGGCTATTTTACTAAAAATAGCCCACTTTGACTTAACCGACATCGGTTCCTACTCGACCGCCGTCGGTTACGTAACCGCCATCGGTTCCCTGTAAATGACCACTTCCAACCAAAAACAAAGGATCGGATTTTCATTTGATCGGGAGAAGGAGAAACCATTGAAAGGATCCAGATTTTGCTTGGCCGAGCAGAGACAAGTGAAGAAACAGGAAGACTGCAACTGAATAACCAGAGCCCAGTAACACTCATCCGAGCATCAAAAGAGGAGATAACTCATCTTGGATTGTCAGATCATCCAACTTGGGTCCTGTCTTCATCATCACAGTCCTGTAACCTGCACTTGCATCAGGGACGAGTAAGTAGTGTTTTATATGTTTCTAAGCACCATTTTCTTGGACCTGTTGATTAATAGTAATCATAAGTTTATTCCTAGATCTACTACCAGCAACATACTGCACTTAACCTTCACCCATACATCCTGATATTGCCCAGAAGGCCATTTAACCACACTCTGAGTCTTCCCTATCCTCCCATCATTCCCCTCAGCCATCCACCAATCTTAATAACCCCACAATCACCTTGTAACTAACCTCTATCCAGAAGCACTTAGATTGCTGACCCTACCGGTATCGTTTATCTCCTACCAGCAGCGGTTCTCTAACCGTGGTCGGTTATCCAGTGACCGGCGTCGGTCACTGTGACTTATACCCCAAAACCTTATTCTCGCCTATTTGCCACCTAACAACCTCAGATCCAGTCTGGTTTATCCCTCTAACTCAACCTGGATGTATCAACGACCAGTAACCGAACAAACAACGTGACGCTTTATTATTGATAGTTTAGCTTCTATTGCTTTGTAACGAGATACCTAAATCGAGATTTCGCAATAGCTTTCTTTATTATCATTTGTGTTAAATCGTATTAAAAGGGGAACTGACCACCTTCGAAAGGAAGTTTTATATTTCCTGGGCCTAAGGCAGATCCCTCATTTATTGTCTAATTAAGATCGGGTGGTCTTGTATTCTTACTTGCAGGTAGTCCTTCCAAGACAAAAAGGAGTTCTTCGCAGTCGATCTGATCTTTCTCTACGGTATGCGCACACCATCTCAACATTCAATAGGTATTCCTCCTAGCCCTAACCCTTATCTGTTTCTCAAAGGAATGATAGGATAGAAGCAAGTCTATTCTGCAGAGCCGAAACATTCCGTGTGAAACATTTTGGCATGCCCGGTGGGACCCATTTCGGGTTTCTGTTTCTCTTGCTTGTTTTCGTTTTAGGAAGCATACTTGCTGTTGCTGTTTTTGTTATATTTAGTAAAGAATTTGTCTTGCTTTCCTAGTTCGCATTAGTGAAAGTCATCTTATTTGCTTCATCGAATATCATTTTCGATTTGGGTTTAAAAACACGTGCATTACATTCTTGCTTGTTGTTTTCAATTCTAGTGAACATAGACTAAGTAACAGGTCGTACACGTGGGGGTGATTTCCATGGTATTAACAGGAAATTAATCTTACTTTCATTGCACAACACATACCAAATCACTTCATAATTAACACAACAGCTCAAACATCCCCCCTTTTTCCGCGGTATTTCCTCCGCCCGATTGAGGTACCTTATAAGCCAAAACAAACTTGACATTTCCCCTAAGTCTTTGTTTAGGATTGACATCATTCCCACGTCTAAAGGCATAAGCCCACAATAATTAAAATTAACCCTAGGGTTAGTCTCTGGATTTGCGTGTGCATCTTGCTTGTTTTCAGTTATGTTTTCTCTGTTATACACTGTCTTTTGTGATCACCTTAGAACAATTTGATAAATGTACTGAGTGTTGTTAACAATCAAATCAGCAGCTTATTATATTTTCTTATACCAGTCTTATTACACCGACATCGGTTAACTGACCGACGTCGGCTATAGTCTAACCGACATCGGTTATCAGACCGATATCAGTTACGGTCTTTTACAGTTCCTGACAAACCAGCGACCTACCAATTTCACCATTCTGAGTCTGTTTCTGTTCCTGATAGATTGAAACCCTACTGTGTACTCCTGTCCATGGTTCTTGTCACTCGAAAGCAAGCCGCCGCCATGGTTTCATATGCTTGCTCTGTGCCTTTGCCTGAATCACCCCCTTCACATTCTGTGGGGAATCCTACGGACACCAGCGAGGTTCCTAAAATTCCTGTGGGAGATAAAGAATTTTCCAAATTTCTGGATGCTAATCCTAGCGCTGTACAATACTATTTGTCTCATGCCCTTGACCATACCCCCGACGGTCAACTCCTTGTTGGCATGCCTATCAGTATAGCTGCTCATTTAGCCCCTTCCCGCCTAATAACTCCGCTTTACCTTCCGCATCCTTAGTCTCGTCGCCTACCTCAGCAACTTCAGGGGTTCATACGGCACAGATTGGCTTTCCTTTGGTTAATCTTGGGCCCAACATGTCATTACTGCCGACTGCTCCTACCTCGTCTCTCTTGCAGACTGTTTCGTTCATGACTTGCTCTCTGCCACCTATCCACACGAGCTTTCCTTCTCAAGCTCCGCCCACCTTTTCATTTCCACACACATATCCGGTAACCTCAACAGCTTATATCGGACATCCCTATTCGGTTGCCTCAACACATTCGTCCTCCATACCTTATCAACATTTAACCCCATCATTGTCTAGCGGTGGCCCTTGGCCCAATTTGCCTCCGTTTACCACAACCACACCATCATCTCATCCAACTTATGATTTAATTAAACAAATGATGGACAAAATGCAAAATCTAGAGGCTTCTGTTTCAGGAAGTCATAGCGCCTTGATATATGAGCAAGTTTGTCGGGAGCCTATCCACCCTTCAGTCCCCCTTCATTTAGATCCTCCTCAATGGGAATTACCAAAGTTTACCCGTTTTAACAGTAAGGAGGACCCTCAACAACACTTACGATCATTTAGACATGCCTGCTATCTGATTGCTCACGACGACGCTTTACTACTCCCCACCTTTCCCATGTCCTTATCAGGACCCGCCTTGGAGTGGTACAGTGCTTTAACCCAGCACTCAATCTTCTCTTTTAACCAGCTAGCCCAATATTTCTTGGATCATTTCCTCCATTAACATTGCCAAGAAAGTATCTATCACCGACCTCTATGCCATCCGACAATTTGAAGACGAATCTATCGCAGATTTCGTTGGACGATGGCGGGGCCTTATCAAACCAACTTACGTATGCCTTGCCTCAGACCGAACTTATCGAACTGTTTACGCGGGCCTGCGCTAAGCACATCTCTCCTACCCTCCAATTCAAACTTTCCGTACATTTGACGAGGCCTTTACTATGGCTTGAAAACTAGAGATGCGAGCTTAGAGAAGAGAAATTGCGGGTGCGCACCAAAAACCCTCATCACTCTAAATGTTTTGTTTTCTGTTGCTCAAGTGCCACCTATGTAACCTACTCAATTCAAGCAATTGCCTCTCAAAACTAGTCTTACTCCCCCTCCTCTTAAGGAATATATGGCACTATCAGTCCGCCTACGCCAGACCTCCTTTAAACATAATTCACACCGCACCTCTTCCTCTCAGTCATCCATAATAGGTTACCAAGTCAAATGTAACGCAGACACCTCTCTAAGTCCACCTTCTTCTTCCTATCAAGTCCCCCCCCTTCTGAAAATGTCCTCAATCCCACATAAATCCAACCAAATCACTTTGTTAAAAGAAAACGTACTCCTACTGATGGCCAAGCCACATTTAAAAATTTTCCACCATCGCATGTTCCTATTGTTTCTTCAACCTACCATTATTTTGGTCCTTACTCTTATCACGATACAGATAACACTCTCCCACTTTATAACAACCAATTGTGTCTTACGAGACCCGTTGTACCCGCATCTCATTTCGCAACTCTAACCTCACCAACCTAAACCTTACACAGATTATTTATTAATAATCTTAAATTAATACATCACTCACCTTAATACCTGCCACCAGGGCGGGGAGGGGAAAAAAAAAAAAGAAGAAAGAAAAAAAGACAAAAACCGTAAAGAAAGGGACGGGAAAAGGAAGGAGGAAGAGAGAGAGCAAGAATCATTTATGTCCACCGAAGAACCGGCGGAAAAAAAAGGCAAATCCCTCATTCCCAATCATTCTCCCCAGGGAAAAAGGGGACTCAACCTCCCTAATTAAGACCTATACCCTTGGTCCAATTCCACACCCTGACTATGCCCCCTTTCTTCTCGCACCCTAAACAACCTTCCTAGATCACTTGACCAAGCCGCAACTAATCCCTCGAGAAGGGAGGAAATTTGGCTATTTTACTAAAAATAGCCCACTTTGACCTGACCGATGGCCGTTCCCTATCTCGACCGTTGGTCGGTTGCGTCGGACCGCCACTCGGTTCCCGTAAATGACACTTCAACGAAAAACAAAGGATGGCAGGAGATTTTCATTGCATCGGAAGGAGAAGACATTTAAAAGGTATCCAGATTTTGCTTTGGCCGCGCAGAGACAATGAAGAACAGAGACTTCGAAACTTAATAACCAGAGCCCAGTAACACTCTCCCATCAAAAGAGGAGATAACTCAGCTTCGGATTGTCAGCTAATCCAACTTGGGTCCCTGTCTTTCATGCCTCAGCAGTCCTGTAAACCTGCACTTGCATCAGGGAGGGAGTAAGTAGTGTTTTATATGTTTCTAAGCAAACCATTTTCCTGGACCTTTTGATTAATAGAAGCATGAAATTTTATTCCTAGATCCTAACTACCAGACACATACTGCCCATTAACCTCACCCATACATCCTGATATTGCCCAGAAGCATTTAAACCACATCTGAGTCTTCCCATACCTCCCATCAATTCCCTCAGCCATCCCCCAATCGCTTAATAACCCCACAATCAGCTTTGTAACAACCTCTATCCAGAAGCACTTGATTGCTGACCCTAACCGGTATCGTTTATCTCCTACCAAGCAGCGTTTCTCATAACCGTGGGTCTTTTATAGAAACCAGTGACCGCGTCGGTTCCCCCCCCCGCCCCCCCCCACTTGTGACTTATACCCCAAAACCTTATTCTCGCCGATTTGGCCACCGTAACACAACCTCAATCCAGTCTGGTTAATCCCTCTAGCTCAACCTGGATGTATCAGCAACGACCAGTAACCTACACAAGACAACCGTGCGCTTATTAATTGAAATAGTTAAAAGCTTCATTGTGCTTTGTAACGAGATACCGAATATCGAGATTTCGCAATAGAGCTTTCTTAGTATCATTTGTGTTAAATCGTATTAAAGGGGAACGACCACCTTCGAAAGAAGTTTTATATTTCCTTGGCCTAAAGGCAGATCCCTCATTAATTGTGTCCTAATTCCATATCGGGTGGTCTTGAATTCTTAACTTGCAGGTATTCCTAGTCCACACAAAAGGAGTTCTTCGCATTCGATCTGATCTTTTCTAACGGTATGCGCACTACAGCCTCTCAACATTCATAGTAATCCTCTAGCCCTAACCCTTATCTGTGTCTCAAGGAATGATCAGAGTAATCAAGCTATTCTGGCAGAGCCGAAACATTCCGTTTGAAGACATTTTGGCATGCCCGGTGGGGACCCATTTCGTGTTTCTGTTTCTCTTGCTTGTTTTCGTTTTTTAGAATCATAACTGCTGTTGCTAAGTTTTGTTATCTTTAGTAATAATTTGGAAGGCTGCTTATCCTATTTTCGTGGGCATTAGTGAAAGGTTCATCTTATTTGCGTTCATCGAAAATATCATTGTCATTTGGGTTTAAAAAAACACGGCAATACTTCTTGCGTTGTTGTTTTCAATTCTAGTGAACATAGCCTAAGTCCCGATCGTACACGTAAGGGGGTGGATTGTCCCTGTATGTCCCATGAAATTAAATCTTCCTTTCATTGCACACACATCCCCAAATCACTCATACTTACGACAACACTCAAAGACATCCCCCTTTTCCGCGGTATTCCTCGGCCCACACGATTGAAGGTAACCTTATAGGGAGCCAAAACAAAACTTGGACATTTGCCCCTAAGTCTTTTGTTTAGGATTGCCATCATTCACACGTCTAAGGCATAACCCACATAATTAAATTAACCCTAGTGGGTTAGTCCCTCTGATTTGCTTGCCATCTTGCTTTTTTCAGTTATTGAAGTGGTTCTCTCTGTTTATACACTGTCTTTTGTGATCACCTTAGAACAATTTGGATAATGTACTGATTGTTGTCAACAATCAATCCGCACTTATTATTTTTTCTTATACCAGTCTTATACATACACCCATCGGTTAACTGACCGGACGTCGGCTATAGTCTAACCGACATCGGTTATATACCGTATCAGTTACGGTCTTTACAATTAATCCTGACAAAGCCAGCGACCCTACCAATTCACACCGATTTCTGAGTCTGTTGGTCTGTTCTGATAGTTGAAACCCACTGGGTACTACTCCTGTCCATCGGTCTTGTCACTCAAAGCAAGCCGCCGCCATGGTTTTCATATGCTTGCTCTGTGCCTTGCCTGAATCCCCACCCCCTTCAAATTCTGTGGAATCCTACGGCACGAGCGAGGTTCCTAAAATTCCGGTGGGAGTAAGAAGTTTCCAATTCGGGAGCTAATCCTAGCGCTGTACATCCTATTTGTCTCATGCCTTCACCAACCCCCGACTGGCAAAACTCTTGTTGCATGCCTATGCGTATAATACTGCTCATGTTAGCCACCTTCATCACCACCCAATCGGGAAGGGAGGGGGGGAGGAAAGAGTAAAGGAGGGGGAGAAGAGGGGAAAGAGGAAGAAGGAAAAAGGGGGAAAGGGGGGGGGGGAGGGGGGAGAAAGGGAGGGGGAAAGATAGAGGAAGAAGGGAAAAGGTCTAAGAGGGAAGGGGGGGGGGGGAGAAAGAAAAGGGCGGGAGGAGGGAAGAAAAAAAGAGAGGTGAGGAAGGAAAGGAATGAAAAGGGGGACAGGGGGAGGGGGGGGAGGAAAAAAGGAGAAGTACAGGAGGAGAGGATAGGGCGGGAGAACAAAGGATATAAAGCAAAGGAAAGGGGGGAAGGAAGGAAAAAGGGGAGAAAGAGTAGGGGAAGTAAAGGAAACAAAAGGTTAGAAATCAAAAAAAAGAAAAAAAAAGAAAAAGAGGGGGGAAAACGGGGGGGAGTGGGGGAGAAAAGAGGTCAGAAAGGGGGAGGAGAAAAGAAAAAAAAGGGGGGGAGTAAAAAAAGGAAAAGAAAAAAAGAAGGGAGGAGAAGAAGGGAGAGAGAAAAGGGAAAAGGGGGGGGGAAGAGGGGCCCGCCTAATAACATCCGCTTTAGAACCTTCCTGCATCCTTATCTCGTGCTCCTACCTCAAGCAACTCAGGGTTCATACGCAACAGATTGGGCTTTCCTTTGGTTAATCTTGGGCCCAACCACATGTCATTACTGCCGACTGCCTCCTACCTCGTCTCTCTTGCAGACTGTTTCGTTCATGACTTGCTCTCTGCCACCTATCCACACGAGCTTTCCTTCTCAAGCTCCGCCCACCTTTTCATTTCCACACACATATCCGGTAACCTCAACAGCTTATATCGGACATCCCCTATTCGGTTGCCTCAACACATTCGTCCTCCATACCTTATCAACATTTAACCCCCATCATTGTAGCGGTGGCCCTTGGCCCAATTTGCCTCCGTTTACCACAACCACACCATCATCTCATCCAACTTATGATTTAATTAAACAAATGATGGACAAAATGCAAAATCTAGAGGCTTCTCTGTTTCAGGAAGTCATAGCGCCTTGATATATGAGCAAGTTTGTCGGGAGCCTATCCACCCTTCAGTCCCCCTTCATTTAGATCCTCTCAATGGGGAATTACCAAAGTTTACCCGTTTTAACAGTAAGGAGGACCCTCAACAACACTTACGATCATTTAGACATGCCTGCTATCTGATTGCTCACGACGACGCTTTACTACTCCCCACCTTTCCCATGTCCTTATCAGGACCCGCCTTGGAGTGGTACAGTGCTTTAACCCAGCACTCAATCTTCTCTTTTAACCAGCTAGCCCAATATTTCTTGGATCATTTCTCCATTAACATTGCCAAGAAAGTATCTATCACCGACCTCTATGCCATCCGACAATTTGAAGACGAATCTATCGCAGATATTCGTTGGACGATGGCGGGGCCTTATCAACCAACTTACGTATGCCTTGCCTCAGACCGAACTTATCGAACTGTTTACGCGGGCCTGCGCTAAGCACATCTCTCCTACCCTCCAAATTCAAACTTTCCGTACATTTGACGAGGCCTTTACTATGGCTTGAAAACTAGAGATTCGAGCCTTAGAGGAAGAGAAATTGCGGTTGCGCAACAAAAACCCCACTTTTCGAACCCAAGATTCTACCAACAAACCTAACACCACCAATCCTCACCCATCGACTACTTCGAAATCAAAAGGGGCCGTACACGTGGTGATGGTCAAATCCCAACCACCGTCTAATACCCCGCCAAAAACCACCTATAAGTATAAAGTAGAGCCCATCAACTACACTCCCTTGGGAGAAACATATGGTGTGATATTGGAAAATTTTCTCAAAGCAGGAGCCATTACCTTACCTCCTGTTAAACCTCATTCCGGGTTTGATTCCACTCGCGCCATACCTTCTTGGTACAGAGAAAATGACTTCTGTAACTTCCACCACGTGAAGGGACACAGTCATGAGAACTGCAAGATGTTGAAAAACATAGTGCAGGAAATGGTTGATGCGGGGGATATAGCCCTCGATAATCCTAACGCCCCTGCTAACCGAAATTTGAAAATATTCAACAAACCATTCCCGAATCATTCTTCTAACAGTAATCTAAACCAATATATCTTAGCCGAGGAGAGTGTTCATGAGATCCATGCAGTCTTCGATTCCCAGCCAAAGACCTCTATCGAACAAATTCTGAATCAAACCTCTTCACTAACGCAGGAAACCGAACCCCCTTCCTCGCCATCAAGACAAACTGAAATCCTTGCCGTTCCTTTACCCATCAAGGAATTAACCACCCAGAGTTCCCTTCTCACAAATAAGCCTTCTTACACCACATCCTTGCAAGACTGTGAGCGGATGTTATCTAATTTATCTATTTCCCAAATGTCTCCTTCTACCATTCTTGCTGTACAAGAGGAAGGCTCGCCACTTCTTTTGTCATCCTTAGACGAGAAACCTCTTGAACCGACATCACCACATTCTTTAAACATGACAGATCCTCTCAAACACGCCCTCCTACCTATTAGTCCTCATCACCTAAATCTTTTCAGCAACCGGTTGACCTCTTAACGCCCATTGATACAGTGCCTCATATACCCCTTATATCACACACACAGTGGACCGGAATCACAACCCACCTTTCTTCCATACAAAATTTCCTATTCACACGTGAGGACTGTCATTCCCCAGAAGATAGACAGGTCCTATGGGAACGTTTGAGTACGCCATATTCTACTCAAATGCAAATGACCGATCCTGATGCCTCTACCATATACCCGAAGTGTTTACAGAAGCTTAAAATGCCTATGTCCTCATCTTCACCCCCCTCATCTCTACCAAATACCTCATCCACTTCTATTAACCTAACCAAATCTTCCCCTACGCTTGGGACCTCACCCATACCTAGTCTACACACACCCACCTAAGCGGCTTGATTTATCTAAAATAAATCTGTCCATCCCATTAGGAGACAGACTCAATCTCCTCAATCTATGCCGTTAACACAACTAAAACCCTCGTTGTCACACCTACCTTCCATATTGGGACCCCATCCCTCTACCTTACATCAATATATCATACCTCCTGCGTTTTCTTTAAAGTGACCTACGCCTTCTGCACCCATACAGAAATCCAAGGGTTATAGCAACACCGTCACCCCGCGTATCCTGTCCACCTATCAACCATAAACAAATTCCACCATCAAAAGATTTGTTTTCTGTCACTCCTATTTCTTCGTGGTTGTTTTCTGATACCACATCATCTGTGGCGTCATCATCCAACCAGCTAAACATAGCTTCTACGTCAAAGAAACCACGGTTAGTTTAAAACCCATTATCAAAACTCCTTGGCTAAACCACCCCCCATACAAACCAACCACACCACGTCATCACCAGAATCGACCCAGTCAATAGCCTCATTTTCCTCTGACTTTGACCCACTCAAAGGGTCTTACGCCAAAATCCTTGCTATGTTGGTAGAGAATGCGACCATTTCCCTACCCCCACTTAGACCTTATGATCCATCTAAACCTCGACCTATAGGTTACAATGAGTGTAAAATCTGCACTTACCACCGCACACCAGGACATGACGTAGAGGGATGTAAAGTGTTGACAGCCATACTTCGTCTGTCACCTCTCTCAGATAGAAAAGTTAAGAAAGACAACTTACGAAGAGAGAGACCTTTAGCTTCAATTCCCTCTCCTATACCACATGTCCCCGCCTCACCAAGATCTATCATTATTACAGCCCCACCTCTCGAAAACCATGACCTATCCCTACCATCTTCCTCCTCTCGTATTCACGAGATCAATATGATTAGTGTTGCTACTCGAGGGCAGAAAAACAATGGGAAAGTGAAAGAAAACACACCTGCGGCATCTCTTTCTCCGTCCACCATCCCGATTGCACCACCACCTAAAGTGGTTATTCGCGGACCCGCCTATCCCATCTCTAATGGCATTGCCCACCGAACTATGATCAAACAGCTTTACCAATCGCCTGTAAAAATGACACTGTATGATCTCATTCAGACTTCTGAATCTCATCGACAAGCTCTCGTTGAAATCCTTTAAGGGATAGAAGTTTTACCTAATGAAACCTTGCCTGTTACCTCTATTCTAACACCCAATCACGTTGCTTCGCTCACCAAACAATCTATCTCCCCAACCACTTCTGTCTCTGTACAGCAAGCCGCTGCTGTCAGTTTCTCCGAAGATGAAATTATCGACTTTGGTGCCGAAGATCCTGACCCTACTCTTTTCATCTCAGCGTACGTTCGGGATATTCAGGTACGTCGTGTTATGATTGACGGGGGTGCTAGCCTAAACATCATCTCTTCAAAAGCCTTCCAACAAATGAATATCCCTTCTAGTTGCATGTGTGCCAACCCCATCATGTTGTGATCATTCAATGATGCTATTACTTCTACTTTAGGCACCGTGATCCTTAACATTCGTGTAGGACCACGTACTCTACCCGAACTCTTCTATGTCCTTGAGGGAGAGTTCCAATACAATATGTTGTTAGGCCGCCCTTGGATCCGGGCTATGGGATGCGTTCCCTCCACCTTACATAGATGCATAAAATTTGAGTACGAGGGGAAGTCCTACACCGTAAAAGCTGATCCTCCCCCCTTCAAAGCTTGCAATATGTTGTATCGCCCTAATGATGTTCTTGTACCAGTCAAGACACCCATTCATCCAACCCAGCCATCTACTTCCAACGCACCTACACCTTCAACCAATGAAACCGCCGTTACAAATATTACTTCCTTTCCCGCAGATAACATCCCAACCTCCGACCCCTTAGTAGATGTTTTTCAATGCCTTACGCTGGGGGAGTACCTCCTATATAACGTCAGCTCTTTCCAAACCCCGCAGGAGTACGGACAGTTACATGCACATCCCACCTACGACCATCGCGTGGGGGAGGTAATCTCTTATGGACCACCCCATTGCCGCACCAACCTAACGTATGGGGGTGTTGACACATCCTCCGTTACCCCTGAACCTCCTCTTGGTGTGGTTCCCTTCCAATCCGATTTTCAGTACTTGACAAATCGTCGTTTCGCCCTCACCTTCTTGACTCGCTGCGCTTGGAAAGGCTTTGGGTTTGGTCTTTATGAACAAGGTCGACATACACTCATTCTCGTGACTACACGTAAACACAATGATCGCAGTGGTCTCAGTTTTCCTGAAACACCTACACCAGAGAAACCTCGTGTCAGTTGTATCCTGGAGGATGACGACATCACCCCTACCAAACCATCATCACCCACTTTGCCATCATCACCCACAGAGTCAATAGACCCTGAATCTATCCCTCCTAACTTTTTTTTTCATAAATGCTATCTTCATAGGTCCTCTCACTTATCAACGCGATAATGAGGACCCATCTTCTCTTCCCCTTCTGTATCCATACATGATCGAAGAGGATTCACCTTCGATTAATGTTGTTGAGTGCCAGGATGACGACTCCATCCTCACTTACCTTGGTGCGGACGACTCCTATATTCAACGTACCTTACCGTCTGAAACACAAACCATGTTGAATGAGTCGACTATAGAAATCAACATCCACACCGAGGAGGATCCTCACGTTGTGAAGATTAGACAATCCCTTAACACATCAGAACAAGCCTCCTTTACTACCTTTCTCCGTACCCGCAACCAAGCTTTCGCTTGGTCCTACGCTGACATGCCAGGAATTGATCCTAACATTGCCGTCCATAACATCACCCTAAACCCCGATTCCAAACCAGTCAAACAAAAACTGAGAAAAATGCATCCATGCATTGCCCTCTTGGTCAAAGAAGAGCTTCAACGACTTCTTTCTGTTTCCTTCATCTTGCCAATTGACTATCCTCAATGGATTTCTAACATCGTACCTGTCACTAAAGCGACGGGGGGACTTCGGATATGCACGGATTTCTGAGACCTTAACCTCGCTTGCCCCAAGGATGACTTCCCCCTCCCAAGTATTGATCAACTTTTTGATCTCACTGCGGGCCATGAAATGCTTTCTCTCATGGATGGCTTTTCGGGATACAATCAAATTTTGGTAGCCCCGGCCGATCAACATAAAACTGCCTTCATAACTCCTTGGGGAACCTTCTGTTATCGTGTCATGCCATTTGGCCTTAAGAATGCTGGTGCTACCTATCAGTGGGCTATGACTTACATTTTTCATGACATTATGCACACTATCCTTGAGGATTATGTCGATGATCTTCTTGGTAAATCTAAACATCGCAGTGAACATATCGATGTTTTAACCATTATTTTTGATCGCCTGTTGCAATATTCAGTCTGGCTTCAACCAAAGAAATGTGTCTTTGGTGTTCTTTCGGGAAAACTTCTTGGCTTTATCATCTCTTTGCGTGGCATTGAGGTCGATCCATCTAAAGTCAAAGCTATCCTAGAAATGCCCCCACCCAAAAACCTCAAACAATTGCGTAGTTTGCAGGATAAACTTCAATCCATCCGGCGTTTCATCTCCCAACTCTCGGATCGATGTCAACCTTTCCATCACCTTCTTAAAAAGGACATTGCCTTTGAATGGAGTGAAGAGTGTCACCAAGCCTTTAAAGCTCTCAAATCCTATCTCTTGCAACCACCCGTGCTTATTCCACCTCAGGATGATCGTCCTTTCTACCTTTACCTTTCTGCCACTGACCATGCTATAGGAGCCATGCTCGCACATCGGGACTCGGCACGTCAAGAATAAGCCGTTTATTATATAAGTCGTACTCTCGTGGATTACGAGACTAGGTATACACATGTAGAAAAATTGTGCCTAGCCCTATCATTCGTAGCCACCAAACTCCGACATTACCTCCTGAATCACAAAACTTTTTTCATCACCAACACGGACCCCATTCATTATATGTATGCCAAACCACATCTAAAACCAACGCATCGCCCGATGGCTTATGCTCCTCGCAGACCTCGACCTTGAGTTTGTACAACAGAAGTCAATCAAAGGACAAACTATTGCGGACCAACTTGCGGAGGCCCCTTTACCTGGGGAACAATTCACCAATTTTAATTTCCCCGACGAACTCATCGCCACTCTTTCACTTAGGGAAGAGTCGTATCAAATGACCCTCTTCTTCGATGGATCTAAATGCCAACGCGGCGGAGGAGCCGACGTTGTTCTCATTCCTCTTGACGCTGAACCTATGCCTCTTTCATTCCGGCTCGATTTCCCCTGCACTAATAATACAGCGGAATACGAGGCCCTTGTTTTGGGTCTCCAGGTTGCGTTACACTTAGGTGTCAAATCCATTAATATTTTTGGCGACTCTCAATTGGTAGTCAATCAAGTTATGGGCATCTACCAATGTAAGAATGAGGAACTTCAAAAGTACAAACATTACGTGGATTCACTTTTGACCTCATTTACTCGTTATTCTATCCAGACCATTCCCCGCTCCACTAACAAATTTGCGGATACTATGGCTTGCTTAGCCTCGCAAATTCCTGCCTCACCAACTGACTCTGACATATTCGTCTTGGTCCAACAACTTTTTGCCCCATCCTACTCAGCCCCAGTTGTTTGTATGATAAATAATGTGTCTGCTAATTCGCAGGATACCTGGTACCACCAATTTCACGACTACCTTACAACCTCTGTTCTCCCACCTGACCTTACTAGTAACGGCAAACGTGCTTTTCTTAAAAGTGTTTCTCGTTATGTTGTCATGGGGGGACTCCTCTATAAACGTGGCTTTGATGGCATCCTCCTTCGATGTCTAACCGGCGCGGAGGTCACCTATACCATCCAACAAGTCCATGACGGCATTTGTGGTGGACATTTTAGTGGCCTTGCCGTGGCCAAACGAATCCTTCACCTAGGTTATTATTGGCCTACTCTTAATAACGACTGCTACGAATATGTTAAGCGTTGTGTTATGTGTCAACAACATGCCAACCTTCAACATACTCCTCGCCATCCGCTACAGGTCACACGAGATCTTTGGCCTTTCTCACAATGGGGTTTAGACCTTATTGGTGAGATTCACCCGCCTTCTTCACAACGTCGCCATTGGATAATCACAGCAATTGAATATTACACAAAATGGGTGGAGGCCATTCCACTCATTTCAATCAAAAAAGAAAAAATTGTCGAATTCGTTAACCATCACATTATCTGTCGTTTTGGTATTCCTCATCGCCTGATAACAGATAATGGTAAATATTTTAAAAATAAGTTGTTACAAGACCTTTGTGACAACTTTGGTATCAAACTTAGTTTCTCATCACCTTACTATCCGCAGGCCAATGGTCAAGTTGAATCTTCTAATAAAACCCTAACCAAAATCTTCATGAAAGTTGTCAATAAGTCCGGAAGAAATTGGCACGATCACATTCCCTTTGCCCTTTGGGCTTATCGTACTAGCATTCGTACCTCCACTAATGCCACACCATTTTCTTTGGTATATGGTACCGAGGCTGTCTTGCCTCTCGAAATACAAATACCCTCCCTCAGAATATCTCTACAGGATATTCTCACCAACGATGATTTCAGCCAAGAGCGGTTAGCCCAATTAGAGCTTCTTGATGAGCGTCGTCTTACGGCTCTTGATCACCTTCAAATCTACCAAAAACGCATCAAGCGTGCTTATGATAAATGACTTCATGAGCGTACCTTTAAGGTTGGTGATCTTGTCCTCAAAGAGAATCAACATGTAACCAAACTAGAAAAGAGCAAATGTGGAAAATTTGCTCCTAATTGGATTGGGCCTTACATTATCACTCACACTTATGGATCAGGCACTTATCGTTTAGCTTCTCTTAATGGTAAACCTGAGCCTGAGCCCCTTAATTCCTTGCATCTTCGACCATTCTACTGTTGAAATTAGTGTTATATCACTTCTTATCTACCTTACGCTCGTCCCTTGAGCTCATTTACCACCGCATACACTTTGTTTCTTCCATCTCAGAATCAAATCCAGCTCACATGGTTTGATTATCACCTCCCCTTAAAAGATGTCTTCCCCTTTTTAGTCTAGTCCATGACTTCAAAGTATCAAAATAACACATTCTTAATTAAAACACTTATGGGATTTTCTTGAGTCAAACTTCCTACAAAAACTAGATGCTTTATGTCCAACGGACATCTAAACTTCTAAATTATACAATAGACTGTTCCCTTGAAGGACAGCTATATGCCAAACTCTTGCTACTATTATATATAGACTACTCCCCTGAAGGACAGCTATACATAAACACCGCATCTGCTACTATAAATAAACTGCTCCCTTGAAGGACAGCTATACACAGTCAGCCTTTATCAGAAGCTTCTCGCATTGATCAGCTTCGTGAAGACCTCAAGAACAACAAAATACATATCCCATGTAGACTTCCCGCATCGATCAGTCTATATCCAGCAAAATAAAATAGAAATAAAAGCAGTATTCCAAAACACTTTTGAGTCATGGACTTGTCTATTTAGGTTTGATTCTCTTTTGTCAGAATAATCATCTTATAATAAGTTCTCTACACCTTCGCCCACATCAACCACCTCACCTCACCATTTGTTAAAGCAACAAAACTCAAGGGACGTGACGTATATCCGATATATTGTGATTATACCACTCTTTTCACCTATCGAATTCTCGCCTATGCAAGGTACCTAGGGATTCAAGCTAATCCTACATTAATATGTGGTTTGTTTAGCTCTTCTCAATTACGGGACACTCTCGCCTCTTTTTTCTCGGCTCTAGGATTGTGTGTTGACCTTAATCAGCACACGATTCCCTACTACTTGGGAATGCTAACTTTCGCTTTACCCTACCAACACCAACAACATTACCCTACCAACATCAAATTTTTACCAACCAACAAATTGCCTAACCACAACCAAATTGCTTGAATTCACCTCTCCCTGATCCTAAGGGAGAACTACATCGGTCTGAGGCCCCTCCTTGCTTTGTGTAATGGGCTATGTAGGCAGCACTTGGGAGACATGGGGTCTCCCAAGGTTAGCTCGACCATCCCCTACCATAACCTATCATGTGTTGTAAATATAAATATTTTTGTGTATTTCTATTTGACAACATTCATCTTTATCCTTTTTCAAAACAAACAACCATTTGGCCTAACCCAAGGCCGCAACCAACCATTTGGCCCGACCCAAGGCCACAACCAACCAGTTTGGCCCAACCCATGGCCGCAACCAACCATTTGGCCCGACCTAAGGCCGCACCCAACCAAATTGGCCCGACCCATGGCCGCAACCAACCATTTGGCCCGACCCAAGGCCGCAACCAACCAATTTGGCCCGACCCAAGGCCGCAACCAACCAATTTGGCCCGACCCAAGGCTGTAACCAACCATTTGGCCCAACCCAAGACCGCCACCAACAAATCAGGCCCGACCCAAGGCCGCACCACTCCAATACCTCGCCCAAAACCAACAAATTACAATTTTACCCACCCATCATGTAGCATTTTGTTCAATCGAGCTCACCTGTTCATGTTTTAGCATGATTAGGGTACTTGACTTGATCAGTAGACCAACTTTGCCTAGACCAAGACCGCGACGTTTATCTCAACCAAACCAACCATTTGGTAGTGTCGGACATGCCTAAACGTTCCTGTACCTTACCCGTTATATCCCCTGGAGCTACTTTCTATGCCTTGGATACCAGGATTATATCACCCTTGTTTGGATAAACTATCGACCTTTTCCTATGAATTGCTTGTTTGCTCTTCAAATCATGTACCCTGGTCGCACTACTACATTTCAACGTGCGTCTGCTTCCTTGGACCTACCCCACCATTTTACCATCATCTCAACACCATTTTCCCTTTATCAACCCTATCCCTGATTTCACGTTATCTCAATCTGTGATAGATTTGAGGGGGATTACCTATACCCTTAACAGGGGTAACTACTTCTTATTATTGTCTGTGCAGCTTTACAAGACAAGCTACACGACAACAAGGGGCTAATGTAGACACCAAATTTGTGTCTTACGACCCCTTGTGACCCGCATCTCATTTCGCAACCTAACCTCACCACCTAAACCTTACACAATTATTTATTAATTATCTTATAATTAATAAATCCACATCTCCTTACCTGCCACCTCATTTTGCCACCTCATCATGACCTAGTCTTAACCCTAAACTAACCTAATTAAGACCTATAACTTGGTCCAATTCCACACCCATGACTAATGACCCCTTTCCCGCACCCAAAACTGACCTTCTAGTCACTTGACCAAGCCCGCAACTAATCCCTCGGGAGAAAAGGAGGGAAAGTTGGCTATTTTACTAAAAATAGCCCACTTTGACCTGACCGATACCGGTTCCTACTCGACCGCCGTCGGTTGCGTAACCGCCATCGGTTCCCCGTAAATGACCACTTCCAACCAAAAACAAAGGATCGGATTTTCATTTGATCGGGAGAAGGAGAAACCATTGAAAGGATCCAGATTTTGCTTGGCCGAGCAGAGACAAGTGAAGAAACAGGAAGACTGCAACTGAATAACCAGAGCCCAGTAACACTCATCCGAGCATTAGAAGAGGAGATAACTCATCTTGGATTGTCAGATCATCCAACTTGGGTCCTGTCTTCATCATCACAGTCCTGAAACCTGCACCTGCATCAGGGATGAGTAAGTAGTGTTTTATATGTTTCTAAGCACCATTTTCTTGGACCTGTTGATTAATAGTAATCATAAGTTTATTCCTAGATCTACTACCAGCAACATACTACTGCACTTAACCTTCACCCATACATCCTGATATTGCCCAGAAGGCCATTTTACCACACTCTGAGTCTTCCCTATCCTCCCATCATTCCCCTCAGCCATCCACCAATCTTAATAACCCCACAATCACCTTGTAACTAACCTCTATCCAGAAGCACTTAGATTGCTGACCCTACCGGTATCGTTTATCCCCTACCGGCAGCGGTTCTCTAACCGTGGTCGGTTATCCAGTGACCGGCATCGGTCACTGTGACTTATACCCCAAAACCTTATTCTCGCCTATTTGCCACCTAACAACCTCAGATCCAGTCTGGTTTATCCCTCTAACTCAACCTGGATGTATCAACGACCAGTAACCGAACAAACAACGTGACGCTTTATTATTGATAGTTTAGCTTCTATTGCTTTGTAACGAGATACCTAAATCGAGATTTTGCAATAGCTTTCTTTATTATCATTTGTGTTAAATCGTATTAAAAGGGGAACTGACCACCTTCGAAAGGAAGTTTTATATTTCCTGGGCCTAAGGTAGATCCCTCATTTATTGTCTAATTAAGATCGGGTGGTCTTGTATTCTTACTTGCAGGTAGTCCTTCCAAGACAAAAAGGATTTCTTTGCAGTCGATCTGATCTTTCTCTACGGTACACGCACACCATCTCAACATTCAACAGGTATTCCTCCTAGCCCTAACCCTTATTTGTTTCTCAAAGGAATGATAGGATAGAAGCAAGTCTATTCTGCAGAGCCGAAACATTCTGTGTGAAACACCCACAATGGCATGGTACCTCTTGAATCACTACATAAATATCCATCATTGGCACACTTGGGGGCATCACTTTTATTTCTCCCCCTAGCATTAACCCGTGTCTTATATTCACTTCATTTCACACCTACATTTTCACATACATGCTTGTATTGATATGTCCCTATGACGCACTCTTGTGTTATGGTTCATACTTGACTATTGAGGGAATCCTATATACATGAACCTCACATACTGCATCATCAACAATACACATCACATCTTCAAACATCATACACTTTACTACATATACACATCACATTCATTCATCTTGTGATATAAACTTTATGCTACATCATCACACTTTCTGGCATCCTACTCACACACTTCGTGATATATGCTTTTAGGATAAATCATCACCTCATTCTAAAACCTCACAATTACTCATCCATATGTCACATTCGATATCATCATTATATAATCAACACTCCATGCTTTATTCATCAACTTTTTTTAACACATGACAAAACATCATTCAAACCATTTCCTGATGATGCACTCTCGTTTATAGTTAATTCTTGACTACTGAGGGGGCATAAAAAAATGAGTCTCATTGCATACATACATATCCACTTGGGGGACATACTACTCATATCATCCAATTTGCATTCCATTCCGCCTCATTCACAACATACGATATATCTTGGTTGCATTTACTATTTCTTGCATTTACTTGTTACATGTTCATCTTGTTACACATACTAGATAGATATCTTGTATGTCATTATCTTCCCATACACACATGCACATTCACTTTCTTTCTAGTTATGATTGAATATTTTACATATCCATTACATGTAGCATGGATGCTTGGTGCAATACCTATTACCAATCCCATAGAAGCTCCTAGGGGCATCCACTTTCGTACAGTACATGTGTTATTGTTTAATTTTGTTTCATAGCACATTACTTTATCAGATTATCCATGCTTTGACATACTTGTTATATTTATAACATGCTAATGTGTGCTTCATGTGCAACATTTTTTATCCAAGGCTACTTTCTTTCATGATTTTCTGATACTGTTTTCTTTTTCTTGTCATTGTTTGCGGGATTTTCCCTATGTCTTGTTTGTTCTCTGATTGATTGAGGCCACTATGGCCTTGATTTTATTGCAATAGTTTGATTGATGTCTCATGTTTACAACCCACTTTTTGTAGTCTACATTTTCTTCCAATTACATCTTAGCTTATACATTGTCTACTAGCTTACATTTAACATGAATTTTTGTATTTTCTTATACTAGCACTTATTTCCTAGCCACCTTGTTTCATAACAATGGTCGATCCTCCTTTAGGCCACATTCTCCTTCAGTGGCATCCCAAATAAGGGGGGCATCATTTGGGTGAATCAGTCACCCCATATAGTGTTATACACAGCACAACATGGTACCGGTATAACACATTTTTCAGTTTCAAACAAGGCTCAGAATCATACTTGGGTCCTTAGCACATCAACCTTTCCTAAAAGCCTGAAACTAAGGGGAAATTACACAACGATTCATAGTTTAACACAGTCTAAAAAACTCCATACACAATGGATTTTATAGGGCATACAATCCTTATCACATGTGTTTATACACACTATCTTTAGTAGTTTTCTACATTACGGGAAGCAGTTAAAGATTGGAGGATGACACTAGACTATTCTCCCTACACTTGTTCCATTTCATTGGTGTGAGATCACCCAAAAAACTCGTGCATTGATAACATCTACATGATCCTTTTCTACACTCTTTCCTCATCACGAATCAGGTGCACATGTTCCTTTTTCACACTTTTATCATTTTTTATATACTTTCCTTACACACTTTTGACATATTTTGATCATATACATGCGCATTTGACTACTTTTTTTACTTCTCTTTTACAAGCCTGCCCGTAAGAGAATCAGTAATCAACACCAAAAATGACATCAACATCAACAATAGGTACATCAAAACATCTACACATGCACTTATACCCTAGATTTATTTTTATCATCACTTTATAAACTTTCTCCTCCTTATCATCCACGCTTCACATTTTTACCACTCCACGCTTTGTCTAGTCCCTCAGCACTCTTTCTACATCGATCTACATGGTTATCAGGTATGCATCTCTATCTACTTTATGTTACCAATCTTTCCACTCACCAACATAAAGTTGGGGAAAATGTAGACACAAAATAATGCACTTTAGGTAATCATCTAGTCATGATTACATACTATTATTCATATGATTCCTAAATAAGACAAGTATTAACTAACCCATGTCTTTGGCCACTTTTCTTTTATTTATGTTGTTATTTTCAGTCTTGCACCCTTACTTTCTCAATCTACCTTTTTACTCTTTGGCACCTATCATCATAGACACCAGTGCTCAGCCAGGATGCCAACGTCAGGTGCCCTCATCTTCTTTATACTTTACTCGCACTTTTTGGGTCATTTCTAGCCATTTGAGCATCTTATTTTTTTGGTATTCATCCTTTTCAAGGTTAATTATGAAATTAAAGCAAAGGAATCATATAAATATAAATTTATGTGATCATAATAAGGGACCAAACACTAAGCACTATCTATCACTACCTAAGGTTACATCCATCAAGGCATCTAAGATCTCGATTACATCCATATAGCACCATCACAAGGGACACAAGGGCTATTTTTATGCATCACACTTCATAGGATGGAATTTCATTCTATTCCATGCACACATTTACTACATTTTACATCTAGCTACTTGCTTTTTATCCAGGTGTGATACTCACAAGAGCAACCTAGGGCACAATTCTGTGCGCGCGCGCGCGCACACACACACACACACACACACAAAGAACTACATTGGGTCTGAGATGTAGTGCAATGCTCAATCATAATTTCACCAATGTGACAGTTGAGGACATTCTGACCCCTCATTCTGCATCTTTCTTTTTTGGGATTTGATGTCGATTTAAGGGTTTTGCGGGTTCATATTTCATTGTAGGTTTGCAGCAACCTCGGTGATCTTGGTGTGATCTCAAAGTGACCAAAGGACACTAAAGGAGAACACCTTATGACACTTCAGAAAAGGTTTTCTGATCTTTTCTGTAGACCTAGTCAACTAGAACCAAGCCTAGGGTTCCCACAAATGCCCTTGTCCCTCTCCAGGCACCCCAGTCAAGCCTGCTCCTCTAAATTTGAATTTTTCTAGGTATTTGTGCATTTCTCCTACCATTTTGTTCACCTGATCATAACTTTTGTACATTTCCAAATTAATTATGAATCATCTAAGTACCTTCCTCTCCTCCTTGCAACTAGGGTTTCATAATTTACTGCTTAGTTTTCTTGTGTATCATTTTTGTACTTAATTGGTCATTTATGTACTGCTACAATAGCATTCAAATTACTCTTTTATTTACATATTTATCTTAATTAGTTTGAGAAATGATATCAAGGAATGGGGGTCCCTTCTTGATCGTCAATCAAGAATGAAAGATTCCAAAGAGGCTAGATAAGTAGGTTCAAAACCTTGTGAAGGTCAATGACAGGATATAAGAAGTTTTCCTTGGTAAGAATTCATGACAATTGATAGATTTGAGATTTAATGAATTGTAAATGAAGGTTCTTGTGCTTTGAGTTGTGTATAATTTGGTAGTATCAAGATATTTACTCCATGATCCAAAGTGTCTAGAGGGTTCTATTAGGAAGAGATATAGATGGTTACAATCATATTGGAGAAGGAATAACTTTTCAAGACTATAGCAAGTGTTACACTACATAAAGAAGGTAGTAATCACCAAAGAAGTGACTCGGGGAAGAGGTCTCTGATTAGGTTCATCTTCATGACATGTGGTTGAGGTATGATCTCTGGTTTTTACATTTTCAATCAGATATTGTCAAGGGGAATCAAAAATTGATGTCTCATGAGTTGTGAATGCTTCTATGGGATAATGGAAGTTGACTAAAATGGACTGAAGATGTTGTTTAGGGACATTAGTCCTAAAGTCAATCATGTTGAATTTGGAAGAAAATTTAGTGGCTTCAAGCATGGTTCATGTCTAAATAGTGATGAATGACACAAATGAAGACAAAATTGGAGGATATTAGCTCAAAGCGAGATTTTTGGATGATCAGATCAAGTCCACGGATTAGTTTTTCTACTAATGAAGAAAAGGAAGAGAAAGTACATACTAAGGTGGAGTCAAGTCGAGTAAGTAAGTTGTTATGTGCATTGTTTCCATTGTGTCTTGTCTTGTGTTTTCATGTTACATGTAGTGTCATCATTGTATCCTTTTTCATAGATTTCAAATGGGGAGAGAAGCATTAGAAATATGGAAAATATGTCTAGTAGGTGTGTTTGGTCTTGATCAATGTTTCTGAAGATGGTTGCCATCAATGACAAAGGGGGATATTGTTGGCCATTATGTCTTAGTGTTATCATTGAAGTCAAATATATTGATGGAAAAATGTGTCATGGTGTCATGTCATTCTTAAGGTGTTATTCAAATGTCAAACATGATGGTTGATTAGTAGTGTCATGTTTGGTGAAGTTCTATAGTGTCTAGGCATGGTTTCAGACATGGTGCAAGCATGGATGGTCATAATATGATTCAAAAAGGTTGGTATGAGTTCCATCATGGTTGTAATGATGTGTCAAGAGTGTCCATGTGTCTCTATGAAGACTAATTGATCAGTTCATGGTTTTTTCAAGGTGTGAATTAGTCATTTAGGCCTATTCCTAGTCCTAGAGCATGCAGAATGGTATGGAGGCATGAGTTTTGGAGCTGATCATTATTTTTTAAGAATGGTATCAGAATGGTTATGGTATACATGAGGTTTATGATTATTTTCAGGCTATTTTTCAGAGGTTTTATAGTTTTCCATAGTCCTTGGGAAACAAGAAGATGAAGAGAGGTTAAGTAAGCACAAGTAAATCATTTTGGTTAGATATTTAAAGGAATATTTAAGATATATGGTTAGTATGGAGAGTTATAGGATGTTTTAATTATGCTTCATCACAATTTCAAGTCAAAGTGAAGAATATTTTGTAAGATTCACCAGTTTTGGAAAACCTAGGTTTTCTAGAGTGTGTTTTGGTGCTAAAAGTTGACCTTATGATGTTTTTTGTGAATTGTATGCTTTGCATGGGGACCTGATATCTTTGGAATATATTTTTAGGAAATATTTTAATATTTTTCAAATATAATGTGGTGGTTTTATCGTCACATTTTTATGAACGATCGTTAAGAAGATAAGTTGCTTTGAAGCCCTAGTTAAACCCTAGCTCAAAACAACTTGGAGAAAAATGAGTGTATTGAGTATTTTTTAATTACTTTTGTAAATTTAATGATTATAAGTTATAGAGGAATCCTCCATATTTCTAAAAAGGTATAATAGAGCTTGTGAAAATATATGGGCCCCACTTAAAAACGTATGTTTCTAAAGATGTTCAGTTTGTGGAAAAGTTCTCAAAAGAAGGTATGAAATAAATTGACATTGTTTTTAGCCTAGGATTTTTAATAGATTTGCATGATAGTTTCAAATAATTGTTTAGGTTTTAAAGTGCAAAATGTTCCCTATTTATGAAGATTGGTTTTTGGGGCAGTTTGGAGTAGTTTATGATAAAAGTGGATTTTCAGGAGTTACAGGTGGAGTTAAGACTTGGTTAAAGTTTTTTATCTTGATTCTAATATATTTCCAATGACATATCAAAAAAAAAAAATCTAAGGGATGGGAAAGTTATGATCTTATCTTTGAAGGTCAATTTTGGAAGATGTTTGGTTAAGCATGGTCATGGGTAGCTTCATGAGGTTGGAGACTATTTTGTGTTTCTTCATGTTTTTTTAAGGTTTCTGAGTGCTTAGAAAACATTTGTAATGGTGTTAAAAAAAATTTTAAGCTTGAAAGTGATTTTTTAGGTGATGGAGCAAATTGGTCTCAAGACTTATTCTTGAACCCTAGAAGCCTAAATAAGCAGTTGCAAATATGGACCTGATTGAATTTACCTCCACTTCAATTTGGAATGAAATGTAAGATGTTATGGAAATTAGATTTAGATGTATTTCCAATGGTTTGTATTTTTTTCATGATGTTTTTATTTGATAGGTCAACTAGCTTAGTTTTTTAAGACCAAGGTTGTTTATTTTCAGGGTAAGATTTGTCTAGCTGAAAGATGGAGGTAGAAGTCTCATGTTTTGAATTGTTTTATGTTGACATCATTTGGAAAGTTAATAGGAATGAATTTTATCCCTATTTAAGGAATTTGGAAGTCATGAAAATGAAAGAAAGGGTGCAAACCAGTCTAGTTTCAAAAAAAATTACTTTCTGTGCAGGTCAGTTTGGTGAATAGGAAAGTAAGTTTGGTTTACATAGATGGATGTTTCAAGAGATATAGAAATAATTTATGTGATATAAATTTCAGTGGCTTTATAATGAGCTGTTACATTCCATATTTGAGGTGCTATGGTGTGATCTAGCGGTTAAGAGGTGAAGACTAGTTATTGGAATCAACTGTTTTGAGAAGGATATGAGCCTTCTTGACATATTTATGAAGAATTTGATTGGTTCAAGATAATTTATGACCATGAATGATGTTTTTATTTCATATATAACATTTTTGAGTCATTGGTAATATCTACTAATCATCATGATGATGTTAGAGGTATTTGGTGAAATAGGTGATGGGGTTTTGAGCTATTTTTGGGCTTGCTTGGTGTGTTTGAAAGTGGCCAACCTATATGGGTCCATTTTATGAATGTATATGAGTTTCTTGTTATTATTTTGAGTTATATTTATTAATATATTGGTATAGGACTTAATTTTTTATTTTTTTTCATTTAAAAGGGTATAAAAGTGAATGTTTGGTTCAAATTTGGACTAGTTGTACATGGAGGGAAAATGTGACCTAGGTGAGAGAGTGAAAGTGAGTTATGGGAATCAAGAAAGAGATGAAAATTTTTGAAAAAGTATGAGGAAGGTTATAGATCATTTATGCAAGGCTTTGAAGCCAATTCAGGCCATGAAATATCAAGATTGAGCGAGTTAGAAGAATGAGAGTTTGAAGGTGTGTGAGCTGAATAAGTGATCTCCATTAGTTGTGGTAGAAAAATAATATCATATATATTCTTGTAAAGGTGGTTCAGTTTGTTATTAATCATATTAGGATGTTTTAGCCTCATTTTGGAGTGTTTTCTTCACTAAATTAAGGGTTAGTGCTCCTTGTAGGGTTGGTGCTCTACTAAAATAGGGGTTGGTGCTCCTTATGGGGTTGGTGCCTCATTAAATCATGGGTTGATGCTCCTTGTATGGTTTTTTCTGTACTAAACTATGTTTTTTTTCCCTTGTGGGGTTTGTGCCTCACTAAATTTGAAACATAACTAATTAAAGTTTTGTTTCAATGGGTTTTATTCCCTTTGAGGGTTTCTTGCTTATATATGGTGTTCATGTGTTATGTATCTTGTTCCATACTCTTATTATTGAATTTTTCACATCTTAATAAGCTCACATGGTTATGTATTATGAATGGAAAACTTAAATGATGAATGTATGGTTTAATAAATGAAGCTAAAAAATTGTATGACTGATTCATCCCCCCCAGTCACTATGCTTCCAAAAAAACCATACAGTAAATAATAAAGGAAGAAATATATATAAGAAATTAGTACTAATAGTATGTGAAGCAAGCATATAAAATATTAATAGTAAAAAATAGTGATAACGAGATAGGTTAGAATTGCACAAGACATGTGTTAGTTTTGTTAGCTCAAAAGATAGAAATAAGTACTATGTATATAATCAAGCATGATGGTGGATGTGTAAATTAACATATAATGAAACAAAAACAACTTTATAATGTCGGATGGATGCCCCTAGAGATTAGTGTAAGGAACCAGGCTAGCTCATATCATCGTGTAACAATATGTGAGCATCTTGTATAAAGCTCAAAATACATTGTGAACACGTGTAAACAATATATATGTTATATATCAAATCAATGTAACCAATATGATGTATAAAGTAAGAGGCTAGCAAAAAAACTAGACCAAGTATTGATTTTTTATTTTTACGCATATTTGAATGTTTTTGTATCATATGATTATTTGATTTTTTGTAGTGTTTTGAAAATTACTATGTATAAGAATAGGGGGATAGTATAAGATCTATCTAATAAGGGCCTCATGAAGAGGTATGTCATTTGCAATTGGTAGAGAGGGTATGATCCCTTTGAGAGACGAAGGATGATCATGTATAATCAATGTGAGAATCATAGTATGTGATAAAAAAGAGCTAGCGTAAGGTTTCTCGTGATGAGTAGTAGGTGCCCAAGTGTAAGACCTAGACAAAGAGTTCATGTTGAGAGTAGTATGTGGCTTTGATGAATTTTTGTAAGACTGTGAGGGGAAAACTCTATAGAGATAGGAGGCTTAGCCACATTTGGAATAAGTATAGGTGAATAAGCAATATGAAGCCAAGATTGTAAGAAATGTATAATATACTTAGTGCCTTGATTAAGAATGATAATAGTAAAAAATGTTGATTTTCGGTTATATAACACAATTGAACTTTGTTTGTAATTATTTGTGAGTTAGTGAGTATTTTTAGATTTGTAGAAGTAGTTTTAAGATGTATTAAAGAGGCACATCCAACTTTGTTAGCAAGGAATGTATTTAGAAATATATTCATCCCACAACCAATTAACCATTTGAATACTAAGAGGGCCACTTCCATTGTGGCATCCTCTATTGGCATAAGGATCATGATATATTGGGAAAAATATGTTACCATGAACAAGCATATCAATCAATGTGGCTTAAGTCATTATTAGAACATTTTTTTATAAACCAAGGCCCTAATTTAGAGAAATAAAGGATAGTGTGGGACTACTTGCACATAATTGAATCATATTTTTTGTTATCTAACGTACATAGGTCATTATTATACCGAAGTTGAAAAAAGTAATAGAGGTAAATTTGGGGATCCATGCACGTAATTGGCCACCATTCATCAATTTTTTTATGTTCATAACTCCTCATTGTAATTAAATTGACAAATAATGTCCAGATCCTTTTTGTCGAATTCTTATGTCCTTACTCATTATTACACTAAAATTGACAAACCATACCCCCATCATGAGAGATCAAAGCAATACAAGATCATTTGGAATATATACACACAGTTAACCCTTGTTTCTCATTACTCAATGTTCATATGTTATTATTATATACCATATTTGGAAACTCAAGACTCTAATTAATAGAGATTAGAGATTAGACTTTTGAAAGGATAATTTAGTGTTATGGGCTCAATATTGACCAATGTCTATTGATATTCAGAATTTATAGGTATCAATCACTATTTTGATTATATTTTTAGAAATAGTAAAACAATGCCCAAATATATTTCAACCACCTATGTAATTTTTTAATGTCCATTTAAGTGTACAATCCTTCAATAATGTTAGAGTGTTAGCTTTCAAGCTTATTATGGAATGCATTAACTTTTTAGCTGATAATTTTAACCTAGTTTATGAAGCTATAATTTTTTTTGAAGGAATCTTAAATATATAGATATCAACACATCAATCCATTTATTTGGATTACATGTCAAGTATACATGTTTCAATCAATATTTTTTTCGAATTCATCAAATTCACTTAGGTTGAATCTAGCACTTTCCACTCTTGTATGTATTTACACTAAAGGTGTTCTAATCTATATGTAGTGGACAAGAGTTTGCTAATACCGAAAAATTCTACGCAACTATATAAACAAAATGTATATTTTATGTTGTTATCACTATTTATTTTTCCTATCAAAGTGGCTCTAGGCATAGCATAGTTATTTAACTAATTTATTTAACACAATAAATTACTAAATGTGTCTACTAGTTATTGAGTGGTATTTGGAAAGATTGGATGGACTAAGGTTGTGTTGATTGACTAAGTGCATGGTGGCATGATGTTTCTCTGAGTGCTAATTCAATATTATTTGATCTATATCATAATATGTGCTTCTTCTCAATGATGATTGTTGGTAATTAAATTCTAGAATTCAACGAACTGAGGACCAAGGCCAATTTCAAGGATTTTGGATGTAGTTTTTATTACATAAATTTATAAATAGTAAAATTTTACTCATTTTTGTATAACCATATATTTTTATGTTTATATATCATATTTAATTTTTTTAATAAGATGATCTAAAAATTTGTTAAAAAAATTTAATACTGAAACAAAATGTGATGCATAGGTGGACAAGATCTTACCCAATCTTCATGAATAAACTATTTTTAATGTAATGTGGGCCCATATATATAGACATACATTCAAGTATTCTTGGATTTCTAAGAAAAATTACTCCATCATCACCTTCGGTTGGTGTTTCCAACCTTCATCATCTAGTTTTATTCAACTTCTTATGTAAAACATGTCAATACAACTCATAAGTCAGATTAGGAAACATGTTGTTTAATTATAGTCCATTAGCATCTTCTTCATGACTCAATTTTCTTATTAGTAATTAGAACCAATCTTATACTTCTTCTGATTGTTCTCCAATACTCTTAAAACTCCATAACTCTTGTCTTTCCCACATGCACCCTTAAAACTCTTCACTCACTTTCAAGTTCTCACTTTGACCTCATTGTGCTTATTATCAAATGATCAACTTGACTATCCTATAAGACTTTCCCAACTCTTCATCATGTCTTCACTATCCTCTAAATAATAATATGGTTTCTTCTTTTTATGAATCCTATTTAGTAAATTAAAATACTCTTCATATACCCTGCGATCAATCAATGATTCCTCTCACAAGAATTTGGATTCAAGATACACAGCTTGATTAACTTATTTCTTCTCATGCCATGTTTTGCCTATCAAACCCTCATGATAATATTCCCTATCTTGGTGTGTTTATTTTTCATGGACCTAGCAAGTCCTTCAAGTCATTTCAATCAATGTTACTTGGTTTTGTATAAATAGAGTAAAAGACAGATACTTTGCCTAGGTTGTAGATTATTTTCTTGAATTCATCCTCTACCCTATATTCTTCTTGTTTGGACTTTAAATTTTATGATGTTTATTCCTCGTAACTAAAATTAGAAATATATGGTTTCATCATTATACTTGGTCTCAGACTTACTTACCATTCCTTAATAGGAAATCATTTTTGTACATAAGATCTGAGTCAACTCTAGGATTGTTACAAGTTTCTTATTCTCTTTACACTAAATACAATCTAGGTTCAAAGATTCACGCCAATTCTTTAAAATACCTTTATCACTCCTTCATCTAGCTTATCTCATGCCCATAAATCTCTATCAATATTTAACACATAAGAAAATATTATTTAAGCATCTTTCACCCTTAACTCTATCTACACAGCCTATTAGCCTTGTCAAACTTGTTATTTCTAGATAACTTCTCATAAACTGGGTTTCTCAAACAAAAAATATACTTTCCAAACACCCATTAGGCTCATTCAAATTCCATGAAAACATGCAACATGTTTCTTAAGGGAAATATGCTCAATCCGCAAGTTTCTTCAACTTTATTAGGTCTCTTTTACTCACCAAATGAGACTGCCAAAAAAATCGTAGGCAGTACAATACCATAATGACTCAAACAACAAAAAAGTCTCTCCACATTATGTCTATATGCTATGTATCAATCTTAAATTGGTTTCATCCATTATTTCTCAAGTTACAATCATTTTTGTAATTTAGCACTAATATAAGGTTTCACATAACCTGAGAGAAAAAATATCTCATATCATGAAAAATTAAAGGAATAAATACATAAAACTTATCTTTTAAGCTTTGTATGAGTATACTCAAACTTTCCTCTTCTTACACCAACCCATGGAAATGTACCAAAAAATCCCAACAATAAGCTTAGCATTCTTCTAACTTAAGAAAGCCCTATTTTTCTTGTGCAGCCCATCAATCAATCACTCAAATCTATTTTTCTATCATGCTTCACCTTTAGAATTAACTATTATACTTGTGTATGAATGCTACAACTCACCTAATTAACTAATTCATCATTTATTTACTTATTTTCTCAATTTTGTTGAGGAATTCCTCTTTTCTTGTCACCTTGAACCCTAAGAAGATTCATTCACATAATTAGAAAACCTATTTCACATGTTCTAATATCTATATAATCACTCATTCAAGATAATAATTCTTAACCATTACTAAATCACATCATATTCATCAAGTTCTCAAGCCCTTCATATAAAATATGTTACTATTGCATCATTACTAACATCTAGAATCATCTGCCAATGGGGTTTGGGTGAATCAGTTAAGATGGACGGTTGTGTCTAGATCCATCTAGGTTCAAATCTTATTACACACAATCCCTTAGAGGTAGTTTACCAGTGGTGGTGGGTGTTGCATCACCGGTGGTTGCGGATGGTGGTTTCTCTCGGCTGTGGCGGACTTTACCTCATTGGTGTTGACGGTAACTGGTGGATCTAAAAATGGCAATGGAAAAAAAAAATCATCGTTGGTGCGAGCTCAGTAGTTGTAGTTTATGTTGGATTAATTGTAATATCTTGTCTAGGGACATTATTAAGGGAGGAGACCCAAGAATCCCTCAATTCTAAGCTCTGGTCGAAAGCATTAAACTATCTAAAAAACATCTAGAACCATTCATAGAATGAACTCCACCTTAACACACCATTTCAAACTCATTAAATATAAATACATGTATGAATCTCATAAAAAAGACTCATTTTATTCATATTTACAAGAATCAACCATCATTTCTTTATAATAACCTTGTTTTACAAGTTTTCCATGTCCAACATCTTATGTTCTTACGTTACTGAGGCTCTTCACCTATTTTTGAACCTCTTTTTCTCTCTCCTATTTTCTTCTTCCCTTCTCCATTTGAATATCTTTATGCCAAGACCTAGAAGGTGGCCAAAATTGTAGACACCTATAATTACGCCTAAGTAATTTAAATACTTAAATTGCGCTAATTATCTCCTTTCATGCAAATAAACGACATATCGTCAAAAGCACTCATATTCCCTCTTATTGTCGTCAATTAATTGCAATACGCTAATTAATTAAGTCGCCTATCCAGCTAACAGCCTAATTAATGACCTTTCGTTAATTATTTACCTCTTCTATCTAAATTAATTAATTATTATTAATTAATTAGTCTTCCCCTTCATTTAACTAGTAAATCAATATTTAATTGATTTAATCCCCTCACAATAGCCTAAATCGCACTAATATTCTTCTATTTGGCTTCTATAAGCTTACACCTACCTATTAGTTAATCACCTTTGATTAATTAAAACACCCCCCAACTCCCATGACTTGTTAAACATGTATTAAATCCTTCTAAAGTAAGGTTACCTTTAATAAAGCAACCTTATCCATTCCCAAACATGTTTTACCTTTATCCCACATTCATGAGGATGTGTTGAATCCTTTATCCTTTGGGCTATATAAAGAGCCCTCCGCCTACCTTTTTACTTACACCTAAACTCCTTAAGAGAGCAAATGCAAAGCATATAGCAAAGAGACTAAGAGCTTGCACCTTGTCCTCTTGAGAGTCCATCATCTTGAAGAGTTAAGCCTCTTTCTTAAAGTGCTTAGGTCATATGGGAGGTGTCAAAACGGTCTTATAGCCCAACTTTGACTAGCCCTCATTCCTAGGTGCTTGGAACCTTAAGGATGACTATTTTGATAGCCATGAAGCCTACCTAGGTTCTTTCATTTGCATGTTGTCAAAGAATAGAGGTTATTTAGATACTTAACATTGTTGATTTCATAGGTTTACTAATAAATGTAAGCATTTAACCCTTGATTAATTCTTATCATGATAGTTCTTAGAATGTTTGTTTAATTCTTGCTAATCAAGACTATTTAGGTGTTAGTCTTCCATTCATATTTAGCATTAGTTAGAAACAAAAACTTGCACACATTTGGCACACCCGGTGGGACTTGAAGCTGGGTTTCCTACCCATTCTCACATCTCTGGCTCTACTGGGGTATTCACTAAACTTTGAAAAAACCTACAACTTACCCTAGTGAAACTTATCACAAAAACATGGCTCCTAAAACACGTCTAGGGTTAAAAAAAAGACATATGAGGAACAACAAGCGCAAGCTTGGGAAACCTCTAACCGACAAGGGTCAAACCCCTTCATTGGACATGACCTAGGACCACTGTTTTCTGCATAAAAGGAAATAGAATAAATGGTCGACCATAGCGGAAACGAATTAGAGTCACCACATGCGGACTTTGATTTTGACCCTACTCTACTAGACGAGTTTCTTCTTAGAAATAGAGACAGAGTGTTGGCCCAGGTTGTCGAATTAGGGGCCAAATTTCCCATCAAGAATGAACCAATACTACAGACAAATGACACTGTTGAGGGAGAATGCCCCCTTATCAATATGGAAGATATTTTAACAGGCGGGCACACTTCCACTTCTTATGCAGAAAATGATAAAGTGCTAGGGCATAAAATACCGCTCATCAAAGTGCCACGAAGAAACAAGATAGAACATGCGACAGATGAAGTACCTCCGCAGTACAAAGAGGAGGAACCTTTAGAAGAAGAGGCTATAAACCAAGCCACAATCCAACAACAAATCAGAAACCTAAGCCGACAACTTAATTTGCTTACTTCCCATGTACAGAAAGACGCAAACAAAAATGTTCAAAAGTTGAGGCATAAGGTTAAGATCAACGAAATCCATCGGGAAAACCAAGGAGAAGAAGACACAGGGTACCATCATGTTTTCATCCCTACTTCTCCCACTAAAGAATAATTTCTCGCACAAGAAGTGCAATCTATGAAATCGACGCTTGCAAGCTTATAAGAGAGCAATATAGGGAGCATCATAAAATATCAATATGAAGAATTATGCCCCTATCCTTTTGACAAGACAATGACCCTTCAACCCTTCCCAAAGAAATTTTATATGTCAAAGTTTGACAAATACAAAGGAAAGGGAGACCCAAGGGATCATGTTAAAGATTTTTACATGGCATGTTAAGAGGTGTTTTATAGTGATAATTACCACATCGGGATTTTTCCCAAGAGTCTCAAAGGTCAAGCATTAGAGTGGCTTACACGCTTACCACGAGGATCAATTTTCACCTAGCCAGAATTGGTAGAAAGATTCGTGTGTCACTTCTCATACAACATAGAGAGTGACGTCACCATGGCAGACTTGTGCGGCGCCAAACAACCCAAATGAGACCTTCACCAGCTTCCTCCAACGATGAAGACGGATAGCCAGTCGCTTCCCTTATACTTTCCCTGAAAAGCAGATGATTAGTATCTTCATTCCCAATGTCAACCCAGATATCACTTTCCACCTCTAAATGCATTGTGTCTGTACTTTTGAGGAGGTTATCGAGAAAGGGATTCAGATAGAAAAGGCTCTCATTGCCAAAGGCACCCTTAAAAACCAATCTAAAGACAACCAAAGTGTCAAACCCACGGAAAAGCCGAAGATTTTCAACAAAAACAAAAATGTGGTGGGAGATAGAATCACTGATTCCAAACACGTTCAAACAGTCCAAACTGGTCAACCTTTTAAACTAACCAAGGGCCCAATACAACCACCACCAAAGTGAAGAACATTCACCTCTCTCAATGAACCATTTTCAGTCATACTAAAATAGTTGGATGTGGCCCACATGATGACCTATCCTACAACACAACCGTTTGACGACAACGCTCCTAAACCTTCATGGTATAAGGAGCAAGAATATTGTGAAATGCATCATGTTAAAGGTCATAAAACAGACAAATGTCTGCGACTTTTCCACTATATTCAGGACCTCATTGACAACGGGGAGATAGAGGTGGACAACTCTGGCAAAACACAAACACCTAATGAAAAAATGGGGATTTATAAGGAACCATTCCCCAAGCATGATAAGTTGGAAAAGACAAAGCCAGATCGGGGAGAGTCATCCCAAACTTATAAAGCCGTGAATTACTTGTATACCAAGAGAGATAACAATCATTACGATTCACTTATCAGATGTATTCACTCCCCTGCTAACCATGTCAATACTATCCAGATTAAGGGAAAGGACTACACTGCGGTAACAAGGTGCTCCCACCTCGTGATTCCAGAACCCTCTCTGTTGACCCTACATACTGGTAAGCATAACCTTCTAGAACAACTTGAGAAGACATCTGCTAAGATTTCAATCTTAGATCTTCTCAAGATATCCAATGTGCATAAGGACATTCTGTATCAAACTCTTCAGGGGTCGGGAGTGCCTTTAGAATTCGATCCTACACACCTTCAAGCTATGGTGGAAAACATTACACCAAGTGAGCATATCACTTTCAACCATAGGGAGATCCCTTCCGAGAATCCTACACATAATCTTCCCTTATACATTGAGGTAGTTGTCACCCGCATGAAAATCAAATGGGTGCTTGTGGATAACAGATCAGGATTGAACATCTACATGCTTAAGCTGGTCAAAAAATTGGGACATACAGAGGAAGATCTTGAGTCCCATATCATCACTATCACCACATACAACAACGTGGAAAGGGAATCAACAAGTACCATCACACTGCCTATGGAGGTGGGCCCCACTTGTCATCAGACAAAGTTTCACGTCCTAGACTTGGAACTTCCATATAATATGCTTCTAGGCTGACCATGGATTCATGCCATGCAGGCCGTGCCATCAACGTTTCATCAATGCATCAAATTGAAGCATGAGGGACACACGATTACAATACTAGGAGATCCAGAGCCCTTTGCTCATTGTATAGCTCTCAATAGTTTTGCACAAAAGGGTACATACGCATGTCCCTATGTAGATATAGTTGTTCCTCTCCAGTTTGAGATTATGGAATCCTGTGTGGATTCAGATTCACTTAGTTCTTGCGCTCATGGGGCATCTACTTCAACATCTCCATTTGATTCATGGGAGATGAAAATCCTGGAATATGGTTGTGGGGAGTATAATGTACAACAAGCACTCTTGGTGTCAGATCTCTCTTTGTCACCCAAGACTAGAGGTCGACCCAACTACCACTTCAGGAGACCTAGAGAAGAACACACTATTGGGTCGTTCCTACCTGGAGGCTTGTTAGCTGAGGAGAAATTGCTTGATCCACCTACTACTTGGGTCCCTGAGGACACTCAGCCATCTTGTTATCAAACCCCAGAATATGAAAAATCTAGCAAAATGATGTACTCCATGGGCTACAAAGGCCTAGGATGTGGGAGGAATGAACAAGGACAAAGAGAACCAGTCCCTCTTCCACATTTCAAAACAGAAAGATACGGCATCAGGATTCGTCCCTTATGGAGTGCACCCCAACGATCAAGATGTAACTTGTTCTGAGCATGAGGATAGTTCTGACTATCTAGACAGCGATACGGATTCCCATTGTAGCCAATATGAGGATCTAGCCTCCATGAACCTTTTCATGAATAACGCTATCCTGACCATAACCCCCACTGAACCAACCCTTGACCTTGTATACCCTTCCCTTGTTGAATGGGACCAACAACGTCACATGCCACTAGATTTATTCGAGAATGATGAGGCTATTTCAGAGTTTATGGGCATAAGGGATACAATCCCCATTGGAGATCACAAGAAGGGTTTCTTTATTAACTTAGACACCTGTGCCTACTTAAACGAGGAGGCTAAACTTCATGCTCAGTAAAACTTAAAGAAAAGTGAGGGTAAAAGTTCTAAAGAAAAGCCTCGGCAAAAATCAAAGTCCAAGTCACACAGTGAAAACCTCTTTGAGGCACTGGCTGACAAACAAATAAGAAAATCAAAGGACAAACAAAGTGACCATGCCAAGGATGAAAATCTCATGGAGACATCCTTGGATGAAGATCTCAACCTTCCTCCTGATCCTACGCGTATGGAGGATTTATCAAAATTGTTAGTCGAAGAAACCATTGATGTCAACATTGGTAATGAAGAAGATCCCAAGATAGTAAAATTGGGGGCATCACTCTCAGCTAGAGAAAAAAAGACGTTCACTATGTTGCTGCGAGAGTTTATTGATGTGTTTGCATGGTCTTACAAAGACATGCCTGGCTTAGATCCAACTTTGGTCATGCACAACCTAGTTTTGCATGCAGATGCCAAGCCTATCAAATAGAAGCTCTGAAAGATGCACCCAAGAGTGGCCTTGTTGGTTAAGGAAGAGTTGGAAAGATTGCTGGCAACAGGATTCATCAGACCAATTGATTATTCTGAATGGATATCGAACATTGTTCCTGTCCAGAAGAAACCTATCAGTATTCAAATCTACACAGATTTTAGGGACATCAATAAGGCTTGTCCTAAAGATGAATTTCCATTGCCCAACATTGATATGATTGTGGACTCAATAGCAGGGTACAAAATGCTATCACTCATGGATGGTTTTTCAGGTTATAATCAAATTAAGATCACTGAGGAGGACCAACACAAAACAACTTTCACAACTCCTTGGGGTACCTTCTACTATCAGGTGATGCCATTTGGCCTTAACAATGTGGGAGAAACTTATCAGTGGGCCATGACAGTAATCTTTCACGATATGATTCATGACATCATGGAAGACTACGTAGACGACATCCTGGGAAAGTCCAAAACAAGAGAGGATCATCCTATCATTTTATGGCGTATCTTTGAACACCTGCGTGAATATAAAGTCAGGTTGAATCCAAAGAAGTGTGTCTTCAGTGTGCTATCTGGGAAACTATTGGGCTTCATTGTGTCAAGATGAGGTATTGAGGTAGACCCTGCTAAAGTGTCTGCCATCACTGAAATGCCTCCACCTGAGAATATCAAGCAACTGTGTAGCTTGCAGGGGAAAATTCAAGCCATTCACCACTTTATCTCCCAACTTGTAGATAAATGTCACTCATTCACTCATTTTCTTAAAAAGGACATCACTTTCATCTGGGGACCCGAGTAACATCAAGCCTTTTCTTTGCTTAAATAGTACTTGGCTAATCCACCTGTCCTCATGCCTCCCACTCTTGGGAGAACCACTTTTGCTCTATATTTCCTACTACACAATATGCTATTGGTGCGCTACTCACCCAATACGACCTTAACCATAAGGAGAAAGCGGTGTACTATCTGAGTCGCACCCTCATCGCCTATGAACTTAATTATCCTCAGATTGAAAAGGCTTGCTTGGCCGTTGTTTTTACCTTTCAGAAACTTCACCATTACCTGCTAAATACTAAGACCAAGCTCATATCCAAGGTCAACCCACTCAAGTATTTGTTGTCCAAACCCACCCTCATAGGTAGAATGGCTAATTGGATCATTCTCCTCAGTGAGTTTGACATAGAATTTGTCCATAAAAAATCAGTTAAAGGACAAGTACTTTTAGACCAGATAGTGGAAGCACCCTTGCAAAGCACGGAACCTTTGAGTCTGGATCTAGCAGATGCCTCCTTGCTCTACATTGAAGAATCTTCCATGTGGTAGATACATTTTGATGGATCATTTATGTTTCATGGTTCAAGTGCAGGAGTAGTCCTTATTACTCCTTCCGGTGATCCTATACCGTAGGCTTTTCGCCTGGCCTTCCCTTGCACAAACAACATTGTAGAATATGAAGCACTCATTACAGGAATGAAGCTAGCCATCAAGTGGAATGTTCATCATGTTAAGGTTGTAGGTGATTCGCAATTAATCATTAAACAGGTTAATGATGAATATAAGGTTAAGGATGACAAACTCATACCTTACAAAAAGTTAGTGGAAACTCTAAAGGAGTATTTTGTGTGCATTACCTTTGAGCAAATCCCAAGAGCGCAGAATAGATCAGTGGATGCTATGGTAATGGTGGGATCTATGCTTCGTATTCCACCAGGGAACAATGATATGCCATTCTTCATAGAAAATCTATGCCTTGCCCGCGTATGACATGCCAGAATCTTGCCTGGCTTGTGAGGTTGTTGGTCCCCATTCTCCATGGTATGAACCCATTTTCACCTATCTTAAGGACAACACATTCCCTCCTGATATCTCCCACTCTGAAAAGCAAATCCTAATTCACCAGATAGCCCGTTACACCCTTTTAGGAGGTACACTTTATCGTCGTGGCTATGATGGGAATCTGTTACGTTGTCTGGATGTGATGGAGTCAATCCAGGCAATCAAGGAAGTGCACGAAGGAGTATGCGGAGCACATACAAATGGAATGGTCTTGGCTAAGAAATTGTTGAGAGTAGGTTACTATTGGCCTACCATGGAAACTGATTGTTGTAATTATGTTAGAAAATGTGTGCTTTGCCAAAAGTATGGAAATTTTATCCATGCTCTGTCACAACCATTGCAACCAATCACTACCCCATGGCCATTCTCCAAGTGGGGACTCGATCTAATAGGGAAACTTACTCCTACCTCATCTGATGGTCATACACATATCATCACAGCTACAAAATACTTTACAAAGTGGGTGGAGGCTATACCGTTAACCTATGTCATAGGAGCACAAATTTCTAAATTCAACATGAATCACATTATTTGTCGGTATGGCATTCCTGCAGCCATTGTTACAGATAATGGGAAATCATTTAAGAACAAAATTGTGAAAGGTCTTTGCCAATGGTTCCAAATCAGATTAAAATGGTCCACGCCATATTACCCTCAGGGTAATGGACAAGCTGAGGTGACAAACAAGACTTTGGTCAGGATAATGGAGAAGATGGTCAGTAAGACAGGTCGAAACTGGCACCTACAAATTCATCCAGCCCTTTGGGCTTACCGAACATCCATTCACACTCCTACAGGTGTGACACCATATTCCCTAGTGTTTGGGACAGAATATATCATCCCTTTAGAAATTGAACTTCTATCCCTGAGGATTTCTCTTCGGGACTATCTGGATAAGGATGAAGATTATCGAGTGGCAAGGTTGGCTGAGTTAGATCTACTAGATGAGAGGCACATTCATGCTCTTAATCACCTAAAAGTATATCAACATAGAGTCTCCAGAAACTATAACAAGAGAATCATCCCTCGTTAGTTTGAGGTTGGTGATTTAGTCATGAAGGAGAACCAGTTCAACACCAGAGCAGAGCGAGAAAAGAAAGGGAAGTTCGAACCACATTGGTTAGGACCCTATGTCATAGTTGCCAAGTATGGCACAGGGGCATACAAGTTGGCTCACCCCAATGGTGATGAGCTCTGGGAGCCCATGAATGCCATGCATCTTAAGAGGTTCTATGCTTGAACATGGCACAAGGAAGTCAAAAAAATCAAAAATAAAAATAAAAAAAATAAAATTCAGAAAAAGAAAAAGAGAAAATAGGTCGTCCACTAGTGAAAACCATGCAATTGTGGCACTTTGGACAAGTCCTTGGGTGAAAACCAGTTTCTGGTGCCTCGGGAGGATTCGTTGTTCACAAGTATTATTTATTAGAAGGGTAGTTGTCTTTGGCCTAGACTTGGTTCTACTTTCAAGATTACTTTTGCACAACATCCTTTCTAGCCTTGATCCAGCTTTGCCTTCTTCTATTCATCTGTGAGGGACGTGGTCTTTTGTTATTTCCCATCTTATGCTGGGGGCAACTCAACGACTTCACCTTCCTGTTCATAAAACGCATGGCTTCTGCCCTTGTATATTCCCCATCTAATGCTGGGGGCATCCATGCTTTCTTGGTTACCTGCACATAGCTTTGGAAAACCATTCAGAAAACACAAAAACAATAGAACATTGTTTCAGAAAACACAAAAACAATAGAAATTGTTTCAGAAAAACACTAAAAACAATAGAAAACTGTTTCAGAAAACACAAAAACAATGGAAAATTGTTTCAAAACAATAGAAATCCAAAAACAATAGAAAATTGTTTCAGAAAACCAAAAACAATAGAACATTGTTTCACAAAACACAAAAACAATAGATTTTTTTGTTTGAGAAAACACAAAAACAATAGAAAATTGTTTCAGAAAAACCTAAACAATAGAAAATAGTCCATGAAAACATATCTTACAAAAACATTTACTTGCATTGTCTTGTTTCCTTGCTTTGCTTGTTGCTTGTATAGTGTTTTGTGTGCTTGCTTTTGAGTTGTTTGTTGCTTGGGTGTACTTTGTCATAGATTCATCTTTTCTTGCTTAGATTAGATTCATTCTTGCTTGTGCATATTGTGGTGTGTCTTGACATGCTAGTGAACCTTGGGAAATCATGATGTAATGTGTTAATTCATTATGTTCTTTCTTAAGCATTTGGTTGTGTTTGTTACTTGTTAATAAGACATGGTGAATCATGGTGTATTGCATTAATTCCTGGTGTTCTTTGTTAGCATTTGGTTGTGTTTCTTGCATGTGCTCTATTTTTTTATCATTCACATCACATTACCATCATTATCATCACATCTAGCATCATCTATACATCATATATAAACAAAAATGCTAAGTGTTACATCATGCATGTATGCTAAGCTAATCATCACATATCGTATCATCAATGGGGGCAAGAGGGGTTGCGCATAATCAAAAATCTATCCCCCCCACACCAATATCATCATATCATCCCATCCATATACATCAAAATAACACATGAGAAGTACATTTGATATCATCTACAGATCTATCATCTAAACATCCACAACACATGTATACATCAAACAAAAATCGATCCATCAGAATACATACAATGTATGAAATCAATGTATGCCCACATCATTGTCACAACGCATCCATAAGTGTTGAATTAAAAAAATGCAACATGCAATAAGAATCAACATATAGTAATTTCTGAAAAGGGGTATTTCACATCATAGAATTATGCCCACTCGTGTCACATGCATCAGAGTACAACAACAATACAATGCATCATCTCATAATATGATAACATCATAACAACATCCATAAGTGTTGAATCAAGAAAATAACATGCATCGAATCCAATGCAGGCAACATGCCCGCTCAAGATACTAAACACGATTCATGTCCCGTCATCAATTAGCTCCCCATGAATTTAATGATAATTCGAAAACCATCTATATACATGTATCAACAAAACAAAGATATACATCATCTCATAATCATGTGAATCTGAGCCAAAACAATGTACTCCTCATATATATATATGCATGTGTGTCAAATATACATCTGTATCAAAAATGGATACATACAAATCTGTGCTCTATATCAAAAATACCTTCAGCTGAGGTGTACAACAAGGATATATCAAAAATGTCTTAATATATACATACAATGTCTTGATCAGTGCTCAAAACAAATACATCGGTGATACATAATGCCATCAAGAAGGGGCATGTATCTGAAAGAATCAAGCCTTCATCATGAGGCATCATTAAAAATACATGTCTACAATCATTGTACATCAAAATTATCCTTCATAAGAGGCATACATACAAATGAATCCATACAATACAAAGATGGCTATCAACCATAGCTCTCGCCCTCACTGGGGCTCCCAGGTCTGTCCTCTAGATGTCAGAACTCTGAAGGCTGGGCTGGCGCTGGTCTCGCCGGCTACTCTGGAAGGGGTTGTCTGACTGATCTGGTGGAATGACCAGACCTCCGTGAACAAGAGCCTGATGCACTTGATCCTGATAACTGTGGCAATGCCACTCTCTACTCTGGTGGCACCACTCTATAATATGTTGTCCTGTAAAAAAGTGCCTCACCACCAAGCCTGGTGGCATCACGAATCAGATCTGCATCTCCTGAGGTGAGTGCTACCTGAAGGGTAGTGTCTCACTCACCTGTAACCAGCCCATGTCTACCTCAGCCTGTCTAGAGGTGGCAACCTCTTGATCCCTCTCCATGGTCATCACCTGCAGCTCGACATGGGCCTAGTCCCTCTGGGCTACTGCTGCCTGATAACGAGTATACACGTGGTCTCTCTGTGCCACGACCATGCGTAGCTGTGACTGGGACTGATGTAGGAGACTCAGTATCTGTGCCCCCTGTGTAGCTGTCTCTGGATCTGGCTCTGCCATGCTGCTCTGTCATCTCCTGGCCCAGCCTGGGCCCGAGCCTGATCCCACCCTGAAAGTAACGTAACAATATGGGCTCGGGCCTCATCCCACTCTGCTATGGCTGTCATGCACCAGCCTCGAGCCTCGTCTCTCTCTGCTCTAGCCACGTCTCTCTCAGCTATGAGCTGTTGCACCTGTACCTATGTTGTGGCTATCTGCACCACTGGCTGTGAGGCTATGTGTGCCTCAGGGACTGGTCCCTGCAGCACTCTGGAAGACTACCCCTGCTCAAATACCCTACCTCGGGGTGGTGGCATAGCTACCTGTATTGGGCCCTGTGGCCTCGGTCCCTGTGCCTGTGTGGCACCCTGTCCATCATGTGGGATCCCATCAAAAGGATCCTTAGGGTCTGGCCCCAATGCCACTGCTCTAGCCCTGCTCTGACCCGTGCCATACCTCCACAGGCGGGTGAATGCCTGCTACCCAAGCTGCCTCTGGAATAGTAAGTCACTGGGGTAATACTGTAGCATACCACGCTGCATAATCAGCTGTGGTCCCCGGATCTCTAACCTATCGTAATGGGTCTCATGCCTGGGGGACCACCTATAAGAAACTAGCCCTGGCTTGAGCTGCTACAATCCGAGGCCCCATAGTCTGCCTCTCAGAGTCCCTGCGAGCATGCCAGATATCTATCTGAGGGACACCCTGTACTCGTCCTAGCTACCACTGGCACCTGTCAACACGATACAACTCCATGATGTAGTTGCGGCTGCCAATAAGAAAGTGCTCCACCAAGCACACACTGAGCTCTGTGGCATCCTCTGGCCACTGGAAGTGTCTATATGGATGCCAAATGATGTCTATCACTGCTAACTCATCAAACTCCCACCTATATCTGAATAGGCTGCCAAGGTGACCACGGATATCTCTGCCAGCTGCTATCCATGCCATGTATGATGGCTCCTCGGGATCTCAAACTCGGAATGGGCCAATAGGGCATCCAATAGCTATATGATCCCATGACCATATCTGTAGTAATGATGCCGGCCCCACGGTCTTCTGACCGTGGTATGTGATAAGATGCAAATCCCAGTATAAGTGGGCCAGTATACACTGCCCCCAGCAATACCTCTCACCACTGTAAATACCATGAACTAGTGGTAGCAATCCTCTTGGGAATGAAGTCCCTGTCTTATCAGTGAGTAGGAACCCACTGATAAGTGCCATGATATAGAGCGGCCCCCGATGCAATGTTGGGTCCGAGATGCAATCATGTAAGGCTACGGTCATCCCATCATGTGGGATGTCATCAACGCCAAATAAGGCACTGCACGCTGCTCTGATCAGACATGCATCCGTACTATACTCGATCAATGTACCCATCATGGGCATGCATAGAATCCACCACACATCCTCTATGGTCATTTTCATCTCACCTGTGGGTAGTCTAAAGCACTGACTCTCATTGTGCCATCACTCGGCAAGCGCAGTCAGGAGGCTGTGATCTAGTACAATCGATGGCATCTGAGTCACGGGGCCCAGCCCCACTACCTCCAGTAATATGGCCATCTCTCGGTGGTCACGTCGGTGCATACTGCCCTCTAACTCGGCAATCTGGGAGTGACGCTCCCATGTCTGCAATACTGGTAGTCGTCTCTACAAAATAACACGCCACTCATTAGTTTCTAGCATTTCATCTAAAAATCTATCTCATTTTTTAGGGTTAACCCAAAAATCCTAAAAATTCTTCTAAGTGTCACATTTTTGGACACTTTCCTATCTTTTTCTGCCTGTCTATGGTGCCTGCGCACCCTTTTGGGCATGTGTGCCACATTTCTGGTGCCTGCGCTTGCGCATGTATGTTTTCTGGCACGTGCGCCCTCTTTCGGGTGCCTGCGCACCCTTTTTGGCATGTGCACCACTAAATTGGTGCTTGTGCATGCATATGTGCGCTTCTGCCTATGTGCGCTTAACGACTATCCATGCCTACCACACTTTTAGCACGTGTGCACCCCTTTCCTGGTGTGTGTGCGCATGCGCGCACATATGCTCATGTGTGTGTGCGTGCGTGTGTGTGTGTGATTTTTGACTGTGCGTGTGTGCGCATAGACCTAGCGCCTGTGCCCTCAAATGGACGCCTGTGCCCCCAAACTGGCGCATGCGCACCCTATCCCATGCCTGCACTTGCGCGCAGGCACGCCTACACATTTTCTACGCCTAAATGCCCTAATTAATGCATTAATGACAAAATTTTAAAGGCAAGGTTGTGATACTCACAAATGGGCCCTCGTCTACATGCCTCTGGTACCCCCGGACTGCGTCAGCACGCCTCAAATGGTCTCGTGTGATCACCATCTCTCCTGAGTGTCAGAGCCTCACGGTAAGTTTTCTAAACTGAGCGGTTAAAATGAACTGATTGCGATGTTTTTACCCCCCCTGGGGGGTATATTAACCTGTTTTTCACCGTTCGGAAGGCCGGGAAACCCGTTTCGATCACCATTTTCTCCTCTGTTCGCTGTGGAATAATTATTTTTATTAAATAATTATTTTTCTCTTCTTTTTCACCGTATTGGGGCATTTTTTGTCTGATACCCCTTTCTTCTCCCCCAGACAATTTTATTGCTCCCTGGCGATTTTTATTCTTCTTCACACTCTTGTAAATAATTATTTTTCAAATAATTATTTTTTCTTAATTTTTCCACTAAACAAGGACATTATTTGTCATTTGTTTCTCTTTTCTTCCACCTAGGGCACTTTCTATTGCCCCTAGACCCTTCATTTTCTTCTTCTACTTTCTTCTACTGTTTACCATGGTTTGAAAAACAGTAAAAAAATAATATATAAATAATATATATATATATATCAAAAAATCCAAAAAAAGGGCAAATTTTTTTTGAAAAATTCCTAAAAAGTAAAAAACCCTACAAAATGGTAACTTGCTTATTACGGCTGAAACTTGTGTCTTGCACATGGTATTTTCTCCATATCCTGTTGGTTTGTCTCACATCTTCCCTGATTAATACGACTCGCGGATCACCAGATTCACAACCATTCACAAAGCTAGCTGCTTGCTTTGTCTGTACTGTGGGGCACTTCTATTGCCTGGTGCTGTTTCGTTGCACACAAACACTTTTCATGGACCCCGTGTCCATTTTCATTTCCCCTTGCATGTATCCTTACTTGGGGCATCATTTTTAACCCTTGTCGTCAATCACGAACTTGTGGATCTCTTCAGCACTGATAACAAAACATTTGTACAACTGTCTTGACTGTTGTTGGGTTGGATATGTGCGTTCGTACTTGTTTTCCCTGTTAGATGAGCTTGTTTCCTTCTCGTATTGCATTACATTTTTTTATGTTGCATGGAGATGGTGTTTTTAGCAATGGAAATTGTTTTTCGTAGTATGGCTTTTCATGTCATTCTACCTTTTTCGTATGCTTATATTTTTAATAAGGGCCGATGATGTAGTTCCTATGGCAATATGATGACATCGAATTGGTTCCAAATAAATAACGGCTAGAGGCTAAGCTCTTCTCTCCCCTCTTCCATATTTCTTCTACACCACTTCCCTTTCACCCCTAATTTTCTCTCTCATCAGGGCATCCTGCCTCTTCCCCATTCTTCTACCTATTTCTCATCTTTTTCGATCGTCGATCGGCTTCTTTCATCACCCCATCGACACTTGAGGGGGCATCTCTCCCTCCTACTAATTTTTCTTCTATCCCTTCAAAAAATTTCTTCCATCTACTATCTTTGAAGTGACATCACTTACACCACCCCAAAGAGGGGCAAATGTAGACACCTATAATTACGCCTAAGCAATTTAAATACTTAAATTGCACTAATTATCTCCTTTTCTGCAAATAAACGACATATCGTCAAAAGCGTTCATATTCCCTCTTATTGTCGTCAATTAATTACAATATGCTAATTGATTAAGTCACCTACCCAACTAACAGCCTAATTAATGACCTTCCATTAATGATCACTTCCTCTATCTAGATTAATTAATTATTATTAATTAATTAGTCTTCCCTTTCATTTAACTAGAAAATCAATATTTAATTGATTTAATCCCCTCACAATAGCCTAAATCGCACTAATATTCTTCTAATTGGCTTCTATAAGCTTACACCTTGTTGGTCTGAAAATTTGTCGTGAGGGCAGATCTATGCATAGACAAGCCAACAGTGTGTAGGGCATAGCCCCTCTTTGAGTCAGCAAAGCGAAACTGGTTTATTACTATTCTACCAACTGGAATTTGTGCAAGTCTCACAATATTCTGCCTTCGGGGGTTGGGATCTCATCCCAGTAGAGGTATTTCCAACTATAGAAGAAGGAAAAGAAATGAGGTGGAGAGATAGGAAAGATCTGAAGGGAGAAAAGAAATGAATTCCAAAGTAAAAAGGTCAGAGGGTCTATGTTTTGTGTTGGTAGTAAACAGAGCCAAACTTACTCGCATAGACGAACAAAGCAATACTGATGAATAAATGACAATAAAGTAGAAGTAGATTCAACAGATAAAACATACAGATCTAACATAAGAAATTTCTGATGTATAACATAGGTATTCAGCACAAATTCTAAATATTGTATTAATATTTCCTTCTGTTACAAAAATCTCAAAGTCTTTTCTTCTTCTATTTTTCATCTGAAAAGTATCCACACCAAATACAAAAAGTATTCAAGTATTTATAGAAGAAGAGAAGGAAAGAAGGCAAAAGCAAAACCAACCACTAATTACAAAATATCTAAAAGTCATTTGTTGACTCTTGGCAACTTGGTGGATGACATCATCCCATGGTGCAACATGGATGATGTCATCATTTGTGTCAACATACTCCTAGATTTTTACAAAAAGAAGATCGAGAGGAAGGAGACTATTCATCGTCGTCGCGCAGTTGAAAGGGGGTATCCTACTTATGCTGCTGCTCAGGAGAGGTGATGTGGAACTGAGCCCGATATTCCATGAACTTGCTAATCATAAGCTGAAGTTGATCTTGGGAAGGATCCTTGTGGCGATCACTGATAGCTTCGCAAGTTTCCCGCTCCTCTGTAAGCTTTTCCGGGAGTTTAGAATAGTCGTTTCCTGCCTCTATTAGATACCCTATGAAGTCACAACATGCCAGAAGGTTGTTGATGGATTCGGTGTCAAAGGTGACTTCTGGCCCCAACCCCTGTGAAACGATCTCCTTGAAGATCTGAATAGTTTCGTCTGCCTTCCTCAAGGTGAAAGAAGGAGTGAGCAAACCTGGGGACATTTTTAGGACGATCTGTTCCATTTGATGCATCGCATCTAGGGCTTCCTCCTTGAATTTGTCTATTTTTTCTAGGACAAACTCCAACTGATCGACCCGGTAGTCCAGAGTATAAAGGATTTTGTTAAGGGCTCTGGGGTGATTGAAGACGCCAAACTTGACCAGATCTTTGACTGAACTATCGAGCATTTTCTAGAAGGTCTCATGTTACATCCTAGCATGGTCCAACTCTTTGGAGATAGGTCCTACAATCGCCTGGAGCTCTTTTTTCATCCGATTGATGTTCTGATACAATTCAATGAACTTGATGATTACTCCCACACCTTCTTTGAGGATTTGGCCTCTCCAGGCGGAAACTGTCATACCCTGCTCGCCGATTTTGGCACATCCATTTATCTTATCCTGGCTCAGGGGCTCAGGAGTTTTGGTGGCAGTTGTAGGAGATGCACTGCCCATTTTCTGCAAGGTGTGGAGAAGATGTTTATTTTGCTCCTTTAATAGCCTTTTTTCTTCCTTTGCTTCCTGGAGCTTCTTGCAAAGGGCATCGACTGCAGATAGGGCCTCTCCTTGAAGGCTTTCTGAAGACGTTCCATTGTGACTTGGGTAACTGTATAATCTGTCGGAGACAGATCCTTTTTATTCTTCAAAGGATTGGGATATGTAATCTCCAATACTCTTTCTCCCGATGCACTCTGAGAGAAGCAGGTTATAGGCTTTTGCTTCTTAGCCCCCTTTGTTGGGATGACAGAGAAGTCCATCAGTGCGATATGAACTTTCCTCTTTTGTTGGCTCAAATGCTGGGAGATCCACGCTGGACTTATGGGAGTGGGACTGTCATCACCAATCCGGCACTATGATAATTCTTCACTGGGAACTCCTCGTGCTATGATTATTTACTAATACACAACCTTTAGTTTGGTGGATGTAATCTGGAAACAAAACAACAAACATAACACAAGAATACCATCGACTATGATAAGACGGAATGATGACAAATCTGAAATATCAAAGTAAATTATAATATTAACATGAAATTGTTACAATCTCACCCATGAGGTACTTCAAGTGTTATTGACTTCACTTTCCTTCCACCAATACTATGGGAGAAACTTTACAATTACACCTCTTAATGGCTTCTTCAACACACCTTTAAACTGATGGCTTCCTTTACACACTTCATACAATATTTCTCACTACTTCTTTCTATGCTAAATGAGGGGGGTGGCCTCTTTATTTATAGACTTCTAGGCTTATCCATCTTATCTTTAAGATAGGATAAGAAATCCACTCTGACGAATCATATTCCATACCTTAACTCTTATCTGTACATGTAAGCTTATCTTTTAAGATAAGATAAACCTTATCATTTCACATGGGTTCCACATTTTTAGACTTTTTACAAATAAAATATACAAAATATTTATGACTTCACTCCTTGTCCTTTTTACCAATATAATATTTCTAATTCCTAATCATGTAGACCCTACTTCTCTACTTACCCCAACTTTGACATTTTAACATTACTGGACCACTTACGACAACTATTTACTTTTTACCACAACATTCCTATTGTACTTTTGACTATTGTCGTACTATACATTATTGGCGGCGTCGTACTGGCAGCGCCATTATCTTCTATCGGACGCTACTACTAATTATACTTAACAACATCCTATTCCTAATACATACATTAATGAAATAGAAATTACGGAGGAAAATTTTAGTGCCAACAGGACTAGAAGTGGAAGAAGGGGCAGCTGCAGTAGTGGAGGGAAAGTGCGTAGAGACACTTGGTGGTGGCATCGAGAGGGAGGCTGAGAAAGTGCTTACAGGGGGAAGGGACACTGCAGGGGAAGAAGACATGGGAAAGGAAGGGAGCTAAGAGATGAGAAAAGAAATGGTGGGGTACAACTCTGCGAGAGAAGAGAAGATGGACGACAAGGAAGGGGGAACAGTAGAAGATGGGGGAGAGGATACGACCAAAGGAATGGTCGCTTGGGTCACGCGAGGAGGAGAAGGAGGAGAGGGAGAAGGGATAGAAGGGACCTAAGTGATTATAGTAGTGGCGACACCCTGAGTGGATGTGCCCGTCGAAACACCTTCCGCCGCTTCTTTCTTTGGGGAATCCAGAGTTATAACTTGTTCTTGTGCAGTGAAAGGAGGACTTTCAAGAGCTCCTTCTTGAGCAGTGCTCGATTGACCTTCCTTATCCTTGCCTTTGACCTTAGGCAGATGCTTTGGCCTGACAGGTGCGTTTCCCAATGGTGACGTAGTGAAATCTACCCTGAGGTAGATGAGGCCATTCATCCTGCACCAGTGCTCTATCCTTCGCAATGTCTCCTTGACCCTTTCTTCAATGGTCTAGGGTGCTTTTGTTCTATCGATTGCAGCAAACATCCAGTTGTCCCCATCTGTATCCAAATATACCTGATCAACTTCTTGATTAGCAGTTTGATAACCTTTTGGGACGATGGCCATGCCATACTGAATAATCTCTGCCAGGGCCAAGCGAGAGTGATCCTTCCTTCTAAGCTCAACCTCATGATATAGGTCGATATAAATGTCCTCGATCTGTGGAATGTGGATAGGATCGAGTTTTGCCTTGGGAAGGAAATTCTTTGGATCAAAAGTGGGCCTTGCCGGGAATTTGTGCTTCAGATTGAGTAGTTCTAGCTCGGCAACCATTTCCTGGGCTTTGTGGTGAGAGACACATGTGTACCTACCCACTGTAAGGGGGAAAGGAGTTCCACCCTTCTTTCTCTTTAGGCATTTTTCGTGGTATGTTATGAGCTGTCTGAATAGCTCCAACAGGATCAGCTTGGGACCAGCATACCTCGGCAATTTAGTGGGATCACCCAGGAAGTTAGCTGCCCTGAGATAGGTGAAGGTGGGAAATTGTGTGAACAAGGCCCCCCACTTCTCCGTTGCTGCGACAATGCTCTTGGTCGTTCGACCGTGAGTCATGTTGGGCCTCAATAGGCAGACGATGCCGTAAAAAAAGGCATCGTTGATTTTGGTGAACTGTGAGATGTTTTTTTCCAGCTTCAGCTCTGGGTAGCACTCTTATATCTTTACTTAGGGCCAGACCCTGCATCGGCTCAATGCTGGATAATCCCTTTCCGAGGCTACAGCATAGACTACATAGGAGTTCATGTAGAACCTCCCCATTGTGGTGAGTTGTTGGAGCTACTCGGATATGGTACTGCTTATTATCTCCGCCCACTAGAAGCGTTGATCAGGTACGTTCTTGTTCATGGTCTCCAGGTACCTGAGCATCCACTTATGAAAGTAATGGGTGTCAGAAAGCCCAAATACTCTACTTAGGAACGTGATGGTATCACTTAGTTCCTTGGATAAATTGCTACGGTGAATAACCTGTGGCCATCTGGTTACCACCTTGTTCTTTAAATATACTTCATTCATCAGCTACATGCACTGGTCTTCATTATCCTCCCATGCTTAATGCAGTCCTCTTGGCTTACGGCCACGAAATGCCGATGGTGAGGGATGCCAAGCATGATTTCGAAGTGTCGGGTGGTCAGGTTGATTATGACCTCACCCTTTTTATTCTCGACACATCTTGTGTCTTTTTTGTAACAACGGGCCACCACCATCATGAATTCGTTGTTTACTACACTAACGGGGATCCCCCCAGCAAAATGCAGCCCGCTGCCTACCAGTTTGTCCATCCAAGGACTTCATGTGACCCTCCTGGTTTTGGCCCAGAAGTCTTCCATATCGATGTGACCGAGCTCTTAGTCTCTTATATCCAGGTCACATTCTACCTGAGACTCGGGCATTCTGACCCTCTGATACTTGTACTTCATTTCTTCTTCAGTAAGCTTGGCTTTACCTTTTGACTTGGTTGGCCTCTTGCTTGATGTAGACATATGTGGATCTGAGTTCAGTTGCTGATCTACAAGAAGAAGAAGCGAAACCCAACACAGAAGAGCCATGTTAGCTGTTGGATCTTCCATTAGAGTATTACAGAATGAGGAGTTAACAATTTAAAGGCCTCAAGGCGCAGGGCGCATGAACACTGCAAGATGCAGGGTTAATAGTACGATGCATAGAAGGAGGGTGTTATAAGGAACAAATCAGTGCCAAAGGGCACAGGGTGCAAGGATACTGCACATGACATTTTTGTTATTGTAAGCAGAAGTGCACCTGCACCATTCATCCATGTTTTATGCTGGGCGCAGATAATTTCCGTGTTGCACGGGGACAGGACGCGCCAATGGCGCATATATTTTTCATGTTGCATGAAACTTTGGTGCGCCAAAGGGCACATGGTTGATGTGTGTAACATAGGATTTACATGCGAAAAAGGGGAACTTGGCGTGGCGCGAGGAAGGCTTGCATGACATTGTGCTGTTGTAAGAGGGGATGCGCCTGCGCCGCTTATGCAGTTTTATACTTGGCACGAGTAATGCTGGTCTTGCATGGGGGAAGGATGCACCAATTGCGCAAATATTTTTTGTGTAACATGGAAGTTCAGTGCGCCAAAGGGCGCAGGGTTATTGGGTGTTGCAAGCAAGAAAAGTGTGCCTTCTTTGGCGTGACTATATTTTATGCAGCAGGAATGGCGAATGCGCCAAGAGGAAAATGCAGTCTAATAGGAACTTCCAAGTTTTATTTCTTTCCCTGATGGGTTTGCAATCTTTCAGGCCTCTTTTACAGGTTTTTTGGATGGTGAAGGGGTGACAGCAAGGAGATCCAAGTGATTTTTAGGCAGATCCCTCCTTACCAGTAGATCTGGAAAGAGGAGGAAGAGCTTGGGGGAGAAAGACAGCAACAACAACAAAAAGGGGGGGGTTTACAAATCCATTGCCTCCTACCATACAAATAATCAAAACAAAACATAGGAGGAGTAAGAACCACCTACCCGGAATATATAGAATGTGAGAGGTGAAACGGGGTCCACAAACGTGATACGAGGACGACGGGTGTGCTGACAGTTGCAGAGGAATAAAGCTATCACGTGTTTTCTGACTGGTGAAAGTGACAGGGCGGATGTGCCTATATATAGGCAAAGGTGTAATAAATGTGCCAACCGCTTTTTCAAGAGGTGCACCGAAAGATGTGTCGACACATAAAATGGTGCACCCTTTGGCGCGGAAAAACGCGTGTCAACAAGGGGATACTTGCACCCTTGGTGCAATTTTAAGACTGTCAACACTTCATTCCTTGCACCCTTTGGCGCACCAAAACACGGTGCAACAATTTTTGTTGACATGAAGGCGCATGTGCCTTGGCGCATGCAAGAAAGGCGCATCAATTGTTGTGTCAACACCTCAAAGGGTGCGCCAAAGGAAATGAAGAGGGCGCAGGGTTAACCTGTGTTGCACAAACAAAAGGTGTGCCCTTTCAAAAAGGGACCAAAATGGCTAACTTCGGAGAACTAGATTTCCCGGAAAGGGACTTTGCAACATTCCGAACGCAGAGGGGTCCACGATGAGGGACCAGGACAAAATTTTGGTAGGGTTACCTGTAAAATTGCCCTTGTCAATTTTAAAGGATAACACACCTACCTATTAGTTAATCACCTTTGATTAATTAAAACACCCCCCAACTCCCATGACTTGCTAAACATGTATTAAACCCTTCTAAAGTAAGGTTACCTTTAATAAATCAACCTTATCCATTCCTAATCATGTTTTAACTTTATCCCACATTCCTGAGGATGTGTTGAATCCTTTATCCTTTGGGCTATATAAAGAGCCCTCCACCTACCTTTTTACTTACACCTAAACTCCTTAAGAGCCTCTAAAATTGTTTTATATTCATCTTTGACTTCATTTACACCTCCTTTATCTTAAATAAATTGATCTTCATCTTCAAAAAATTTGCAATCATCATAAAATATGTTTTCTACTTAATTCTCTCCTTCATTACTAAAATACTCTTCACCTTCATCCTCTTTAAGAGAGGCCAAGAAGCTCTCTATAAATTCTTCATCAAATTGCTGATTTTCTATGTACACAATCTATTTGATCACTTCCTCTTCTTATTTATTTTTCTTCTTCCCCATCTACTTTAGATTTTCCTCTTCTTTTCTTATCACTTTTATTATCTACATTCTTTGTTTTATCTTCACAAGTAACCCTATAGGCCACTTATCTCTTCTTCTAATCATAATTCCAATTTCTTGGTTTGTTCCTTCCATATTGTTTCCATCAACAACTCAAGCTACTCGACATCTTTCCTAAGCTCCTTTAGTTCTTGTTGAAACCATAGGTCTCTCTTTCTTGCATCCTCTTTCCTCTTTTCTTCTTTCTTTTTTCTATCTTTTTCCTCTTGTTTCTTCTTGTGTTATAGTAATGCAATCAATCCCTTCACTATATTTTATTTCTCCATTTTCTCTCTTTGTCTCTCTATCAAGTCTTTTTCACCTTACATTGTGTCTCACCTAGGTTCTTTTCCACACCTAGTCTCTTGACATTCTTTTTTTCTTCTCTTTCTTTCACTTCCTATTTTTCTCGAGGATTTTTTTCACTTTCTTATTTTCTCTCTCTTGACTCTTTCTTATTCCCTCTTTCAACCTATAAAATATCCATTCACGCACTCATACAACTTATGGTTAAAATAAACAACATTCAAATCTTAATATCAACTACTCTGATACCACTTGATGCAGAGGTGGACAAGATCTTGCCCAATCTCCATGAACAAACTATTTTTAATGTAATGTGGACCCATATATGCAAGACATACCTTGGATTTCTAAGAAAAATGACCCCATCTTCACATTTGGTTGGTGTTTACAACCTTCCTCGTCTAGTTTTTCTCACCTTTTTATGTCAAAAATGTCAATGCAACTCATAAGTCAAATTAGGAAACATATAATTTGAGTATAGTCCAATAACATCTTCTTCATGACTTGATCTTCTTATTAGTACTTAGAACCAATCTTGGACTTATTCTTATTGTTCTCCAATGCTGTTATAACTCCAAAACTCTTATCTTTCCCACATGCACCCTTAAAAATCTTCACTTACTTCCATGTTCTTGCTTTGGCCTCATTATGTTTATTATCATTTGATCAACTTGATTTTCCTGTAAAACTCTCCCAACTCTTCAATGTGTCGTCACTCTCCTCCAAATAATAATATGGGTTCTTATTTGTTTGAATTCTATCTAGCAAATGAAACGACTCTTCATATACCCTACAATCAATCAATCAATCCTCTCTTAAGAATTTGGATTCCAATATACATAATTTGACTTATTTTTTCTTCTCCTGCCCTATTTTATCTATCAAACCCTCGTGATCATATTCTCTATCTTTGTGTATTTATTTTTCACATACTTATCAAGGCCTTCAAACGATTTCAAGGATCAGCGGTACTTTTTTTCTAAATAGAGAAATACATATACTCTTCCTAGACTGTAGATTATTTTCTTGTATTCATCTTCTGCCATATATTTTTCTTGTTTGAACTTTGAATTTGATGATACTTCTTCCCTGTAACTAACATTATACATCTATATTTTCATCATTAGATATGTTCTCAGAATTACTCATCATTCCTTAATAAGAAAACATCTTTGTACACAACATCTCAGTCAATTCTATGATTGGTACAAGTTTCTTAGTCTTTTTATGCTAAATACAATTTAGGTTCAAAGATTCACTAAAAGGATTCAAAATACCTTTATTATTCCTTCATCAAAATTATCTCATGCCCAAAAAACTCTATCAACAATCTGTTGGAACATATAATAAATATAGAATAAGGTTTATAGAATAATTTATATAAACATCATATTAAAATTGATATAGTCTTAGAAAAAAACATATATATTAAAATCCTTAAACCATATTAAAATTACATGGGATTGGGGAAGAGTCAACAGACCATATTCTAAGCCTAAGTTTAAATCATATTTAAACTTAACTTATAAATCTAGGCATATATAGTTTTAAAAAAGAAGAAACAAACCTAGGTTTGAATCATATTTTATATATATGGTTAGTTTAAACATCTTAAAATATAAATTTTATTAGATTTGGTCTATATATATTTTATTTTAAAAAAAACTCAAGTGCTTACTTTTTTAGTAAGAGGGGTAGTGTTTATTGCTTGGCCATAAAGGGATTACTTTTTAAATCTTAATACTTATTAAATAAAACCTAGCATGTGTCCCTAACCATTTATATTATCCATGTAAGGGGGCAGCCCCATTCATTTATATCTTATATTTTATAAAAACTATATAAATAAACATATTTAAAGGTTTTCTTTTATATAAGAGTGGGAGTGGAGAGTAAAATGGTATATTATCTTAGGTATAAATGTGGAATTCTCAAGGTATAAATGGTGAATTAAAAAGGGGGGGCTAGTTTATTGGTGGCCCACGTGAAGTGTAGTAAGTATTTATTAAAATATTAGTAGTTATAGCCACATAAAAGTTTTAAAAAATTTAGCTTGCAGGAATTATATAAAATATTTTGCAATATTTCCATAGAAATGTGTGCAGGGTAAAATTGAGAGTAAATGAAGGGAGGAAACAATGGTCATGAAAATAAGGATTTCAATTTATTTCATTGGTCGGGTGAAATTATTTGTCCCCTCTGTAAAATATGCAAATTAATCTATACTCTCATAAATGGTAAAATTCTTTTAACCTGGTCTATGTCCTTTAAACGCCTTTAAAAAGAGTTATTTATGTGTTTTTTTAATACAAAAATAATATAATATAGTTTATAATTTTTATGAACTATATGTTGTTTTTATTTACATTTTATAAGCTATATACTTTTTTTAAGTTTATATATTTTTACATTATAAATTATAATAGGTTATAATAATGTATTAAAATATAACCTCACTAATATTATACAAAAGAAGAAATTCTAGAATTTCACATTCTAGAAATACACACCAAGTTTTAACTTCATTAAATTTGACGGTCAAATGATCGTCACATTAGACTAAACATAAGACAATATGACGGTCATTTAGACGTCAAATTTAAGCTCTTAGGTTCCAGGAAACTTTAACTGTGTTAAATTTGACGGTCAAATGACCGTCACGATAGACCAAAAATAGGCCATTATGACGGTCATTTAGACGTTAAATTTAAGTTGGTCGGATTTTTGTCAATATTTTTTTTAGAAATTTGATGTTGTTGTGAATTCTTAGGGGTCTCTTCTTCACTTCTATATGGTCGGAAATATTTTTTATATAAATAAGGGGTATAATGTAGAGCCCTTTATATTGCGGATTATTATTTTGATCATAGGAGGTTAATTCGTATGCATTGTAATGACATAATTAGTTATCATCAAATAATTTCTGTAGATCTATAAAATTTAGATCTGATTCTATTAAAAGTGTTATTTTTATTATCGATAAATATGTATCTAACTCTATGGTACATTGTATAGTATAATGAGGGTTGTTTTATAGGTTTAGGAAAACAATGTCATCCAACTATTTTTGTCTTGACAAAACCCAGATCCTAAATGAAACCAACTTCAACATTTGGGTCAAAACAAAATTTATGGCGAGGACACTCTAGACAATTATTTCTTGATCTAAGGTTGCTCCCACCGGTCGTCAGGAACCTATAGATAACATGAATACATTCTTGAAACGAATGCAAGAGGATATTTCTATAATTTTGCACAATGTGAATGATGAGTACCTTCTACACATTGGTAATATCAAACATCTAAAAGAGGTATGGACACAACTAGAATCCATGCATGAATAATACTTAGTATATCAAGGATAGTAATGAGAGTATAATAACTGAAGGAATTCAAAGAAATGGTCTGTATATTTTTTATGTTTTCTCTTCTGCATCTTGTTTATATCTCAAAGTTTGAATAATTCAAAACTATGGCATGAGAGGTTATGACATGTTAATTATTGAAGCTTATATGAAATGTCTAGATATAATCTAGTGAAAGGTTTATTTTTGTTGTCTTATTCTCTTGAAGTTACTTTATTAAATTCTTCTAGGTTTTGATTCTGATTTATTAAATGGTCATAATGATGTTTTGATGCTATAGATGTTTCTGAATCTCTTATCTTCCTGGATAATAAATTAAATTGGGCTCAATCTATGTTAGAAAATTCAAATCCTATTAACATTAGGATTATGACCAGAATCCATCATATGTACCATGCATTAATTACCTTGTATGAACCTAAGCCGCAAAGTATTATAGGGTCTAGGTGGATATAAAAAGTAAAATATAATGTTGATGGTAGTATTAACAAAAAACTAGACTTGTTGTTAGAGGTTTCACTTAGAAACCTAGTATTGATTATGTTAAAACATTTATCCATGTAGCTAAAATGAGTACTGTTATGGCCTTATTTGTAATTGCATCTCAATTTGGGTGAGAAATCCACTAAATGGATAAGAAAAATACTTTTTTTATTGCGATTTAAAAGAAGAACTTTACATGTTTCAACCTAAAATATTTGAAGACACTGGCAAAGAAAACTATGTTTATAAGTTGAGAAATCCTTGTATGGTTTAAAACAAGCTCTTAGAGCTTGGTATGTGAAAATTGTTTCCTTCTTTAAAGTGTTAAGTTTTTTTAATTGTTCTTATAACAATGATATATTCATTAAGCAATAAGGCTCACATATTATCATTATATGTATATATGTTGATGATTTTCTTATGACTGGTGAAAATTCTAATTTCATTCATAGGATTAAAGAGAAATTGAAGCGGTACTTTGAAATGAATGAGTAAGGTCTCTCACATCATATTTTTTGTATGAATTTATTTTATTCTATTTTTATTTTCCAAACACAATATGCAACCATTGTATTAAAAAAGTTTCTTATGATTGATTGTAAACCATTTTCTACTTCAATGGAATTTAGAATAAATATTGATCCTAAATCTGCATATGAAAAAGGTTGGTCATATTTTATATACGTTATTAGTTGAAAGTTTGATTTATCTAACTATAACTAGATTAGACATTTCCTATATAGTAGAAATTACTTCAAGGTTTATGCGGGAACATTTTTTAGAGATCATTAGAATCTTGCAAAAAAGAATTTTTAGATATATTAAAGGAACAATCAATTATGGGTTACATTATACTAAAAATGAAAATGTTATCTTATATGGATTTTGTGATTCTATCCAAACTCATATTGTGTTATAAAATATATTGGATATGTGTTCAATTTTTTTGGTGAAGAACCATTACTTGGAACAAAAAATTCAATCAACAGTCTCCATTTATTCTATTGAGGTAGAGAAGTAAAATGGAAGAAGTAAAGAATTCATTTGGCTACAACAACTATTGCTTGAGATACACATAGAAGCTAAAGGAAGTATTCCTCTTCTATGTGGTGGTCACAGTTGTATTACTCTTTATTAAGAATCAATTTCAACATCAGAGAATGAAGCACATTGAGATACATATACATTTCACCCGTGAGAAGGTACTAATGGATGAGATAAATCTCAAATTCGTGTTGACTGAAGAGCAGGTTGCTGACATCTTCACAAAGTCCTTGAGTGTTGCAAAGTTTTGTCACTTTCATGAAAAGCTTGGATTGTCAGAGTTTCCATTGAGGAGGAGTGTGCATGACAATGTCACCTCCTAATGGAACTTGGTTTTTGTAAAACGACCTTCGGGCATTTGTAAAATACCTTTGGGAAAATGTAAAAAGACCTTCGAGCATGTATACCTCCTTGACTTATTTTTGAGAAAGAAGTGTAGAAAAATATTAAAGGTGGTCTTCAGTAAACTCTTTAGTGTTATTGATTTTATTGGTAAACATCCAGTACAAGCATATTGTTAAGGAGGTCCTTGGTTGTAAAAGGCTCCTATATGCTTGGGATCAATAACCTTTTATGAGACCCTGTGAGAACATGTAAAAATCACAAATCATACTTAGCCACTGGATCATGGGATGATCTTTGGGATTCCAAATCCTTTTGTATCAAAAGATAAATTGAGTATGATGAAGGTGTTATAATTCCTTCAAATCGATATACTAGCCTAAAACCTTTAATGTTTTAAGGATTGTAAATCCTGTAGTGTACCATGAGCAGGTAATTTATTGGCATATGTTATGTTATCCCACTTAACATTAAGGGGGAGTGTTGGAATATAATGATTAAGTGGTCTGGTCAACCCTTAATGTATATGGGTCCATCACTAATATATAGGTTAATATTTAATAATATGAAATATTTATATTTCTATTATTAAATATGCTAAACTATGTATATACTTTAGGTTAAATATTTGATATCATGAAATGATTATATTTATAATATTAAATATTATAAACCTTTGTGTATGTGTCAATCGTTTAGGTTGAAAAGGTGGGTCGAGAGACATACCTGGTCACCTTATATAAAAAGGACTTTAGGTCCTCATTCAATATATTCAGGAAATATATCAAAGGTGTGTAAATCAAGTGATTTGGTTTTACCCTTGGTAAATAGGGTTTTAAAGGAGGAGGTGAAGCAAAAGGTTATTTTCAAAGTGGTTTTTTACCCTATTAGGGTTTTCCACTATAAATATTGTGTCACCTGTGTTATTTATTTCCTATAAGTAGTTCTTTATTTACTTATGTTATGATGTAATGTTTATTTAAATATTTATTGTAACATTATGTAATATGTAAGTTTATTAAATCCATATTTATTAGAATCCTCAAATTCTAACACAATCAACATTGAACACACAAGAAAATAGTAGTTAAGTATCTTTCACCCTTCCTTTGCCTACACTGCCTAGTAGCCCCGTCAAACTTGTTATTTCAAGATAAATTCTCATAAAATGAGTTTCTCAAACAATAAATATACTTTTCATACACCCATTAGGCTCATTCAACTGGCATGAAAACATGTAACTTGTTTCTTAAGGGAAATATTCTCAGTCCACAAATTTCTTCAACTTCATTATGTCTCTTTTACACACCAAATGAGACTGCCAGCAAAATATCGGGCCATACAATACCATGATGACTCAAACCACAAAAATATCTCTCCACACCATGTTTAGATGCTATGTATCATGTTTCAACTAGTTTCATCCATTATTTCTCAAGCTATAATAGTTTTTTGTAATTTAGCCCTAACCTAGGGTTTCACGTAACCCTAGAGAGAAAATATCTCATATCTTAAACAAATAAAGAAATCAAGACTCAAAAATTATATTTTAAGCTTTTTATGAGCTTCCTAAAACTTTCTTATTCTTACACCAACCCCTGGAAATGTACTAAAAACTACCAATAATAAGCTTAGCATTCTTTTAACTTAAGAAAACTTCATTTTTCTTGCACAATCCATCAATCAATCACTCAAATCTATTTTTATATCATGATTCACCTTTATAATGCACTATTATGCCTATGTATGCATGCTACAGCTCACCTCATCAACTAATTCATCAATTCCTTACTTATTTCCTCATTATTTCTCAAGAATGCACAAAATATCATACATGTTTGGCTTTAAACAAAGAAAGTCCTCTTTTCTTGTCACCTCAGACCCTAATAAGCTTCATTCACACAACTAGACAACTTATTTCACATGTTATAATACCTATACAATCACGCATCTAAGATACTAATTCTCAACCATTACTAAATCACATCATATTCATCAAGTTCTCAAGCCCTTCATAGAAAATACATTACTAATGCATCATTACCAACATCTAGAACCATTCATACAATGAACTCCACCTTAAAACACCATTTCAAACTCATTAAATACAAATACATACATGGATCTCATAAAAATTCTTATTTTATTCATATTTACAATAATTAACCATCATTTCTTTACAAGAACCTCTTTTACAAGTTTAACATGCCCAACATCTTAGGTTCTTACCTTATTCAGGCTTTTCACTTATTCTTGAACCTCTTTTCCTCTCTCATGTTCTCTTCTTCCCTTCTCCATCTGAGTATCTTTATGTGAATACATAAAAGGTGGCCAAAATAACTAATTTTTCAACCAAACCATGATGGAAACTAACCACACATGGCGACTCTTGCTTAAGGGTTGAAAAACATGTTAGATACATCATACAAGGTCCTTTATGACATTTTACAAATTTTCATGACTTTACTTACATCATTACAGATTTTAGACTCTAGTTTAAAAATTCAAATATTCAAATGTTCCTTTTTGGATGGAAACTCCAAAATGCCCACTTAACACCCATGAAAGGACCTAAGAAGGTTGAGAAGGATTCAAGAACAGTTGACAAGACTCTTAAACCTACAACAAAGAAAAACTTGATTATGTACAAGACTGATGCTCTTGCATCAAAAAATTTATTTAAATGTATATGTTAGTAACTTACAATTAATTATAATAATGGATTTTAAAAGGAAATACGTTGCATTTCAATATTTTAAATTCATTAAATCCTTTTATTTGTGATAATGAAATATATAGTTTATATGGTTGTATATTGAGAAATGATTTTTTTATTCGTAATTAAATTTATATATAATTATAAGGGGTGACACAATAATCGTTGGTATCAAGTTTGATTATTGTGTTGAATGCATTTTCCAAACTATATATAGTGGACACAAGGTTACTACTTCTTACTAAATCTCCAACAACCATATTAATGACATATAATTTTTATGTCATTGTCACTATTTTTACTTTTTCCCGCAACCCTCCACTTACATCATTCCCATAACCCTCCAATTACATCCTTCCCGTAGCCCTCCACATTGTTCTTTCATAAATCCTTGATTGACCCTACATTTTTTTTAGTAAGGAGCTTTACCATTGCTACTGAAACCCAAGGTGCTTGAATGAAGCCCTCCCATTTCCTCCACTGAGCATAACCACCCTTTTGGTGATCTCTCTCATGTAAATCATTCAACCTCCATTTTTCTTTGCTATCCTTATGTTACTTTGTGGCCTCTAACTTCAAAGTTCAACCCTACATTAATAACATGTGTGGACGTCTACCAAAGCATATAGGGAAAGATTTTTTAATGGGCATTATTATATGACATATACACCAATCAAAGTGAATGGAAGAGTTTGGAAATTTACATGAGGCACATGGGTAGGTTGAAAAAACACTTTGAAGAGAAGTGTCTAATAGAATGTGACAATTGGAGGATGTGTACAAAGTGATTATGATGAAACCGACATAAAGGCTAAAATAATTTTACGCTGGCGGGTTTAAAATCCAACTCCACAAGCTTGTTGGCATCCTCCCAACTTTCACTAGAATGGAAACTTTAGAATAGGTCATGAGATTTGAGAAACGATAGTTGAATGCTGATATATGTTAGATGTTAGATAGTAAAAGCATGCTTTGAAGACATATGAATTGTTTAGAAAAGTGTAAACAAATTTGTTCTACTATCACTTGACATTAAAACGTTTACCATGCATGTCTAAAGTATACAACCAAAGATTATTTAACATGGGACAATGGATTTTGTAACATCCCGCTAATTAATCTTTTATTTTGACATTTAATTATTTAAATAATTATGAATAATGGAAAAATGAATGTTTATTTGAATAATTAAGTGTTAAATGTGGATAATGGTAATTAGTCATCTAAGTAATTAATTAAAGATTAAGTACTTAGATAACTAAATATCACTTTTATTAAAATAAATGCAGTTTAATTATGAGGTGGTACTATATATTATCATCTAAAGATTTTTGTTAAGTGTCAATTTAATTAGAACGGCATAGTCCTTCATCAATATGGTTGTGGCACAACGATGAGGTTATGTTGATGCCCATATGGACTAAGGGTGATGTCGCTCTTAAGGCAACTTGTGTTATGCATTTCAACAAGGCTTGGAATATACCTTGACACGTTGTGGTATTGGTTTTAGTGTTACCGAGTCATTTTGAGGTGGCCTTTCATGGTAAAGGCAATAAGGCTTAAAAGCATTGTGAAAATTGCTATTACAAAATTAAATTTAATGTTATTATTATTTTTTAAATAATATAAGTGATGGGGGCCATATGGCCACACCCGTCGAATTTGTGAGCATAAGGCTTTATTGGGTATAGATTCTACTTAAAAATGGTAATGAATACCATATATTTGCATGGATAAGATTTTTAATAATTATTATATCCACTTAAGTGGACAATCCACGCAGGAAAGGGAGGGTGGTAATTATTTAATTGAATATTCAATTTTTGAATTAGGAGATCCCCTCCCACGAAGGTTTTGGCCTCCATTTTTTGTCCACTTGGCAAGTAGTACATGGAGGGATTAAATGTGTGGCACGGTTTTTGGATTTTGTGGTGGAAAGGGGGTAAAAGTTGGAGTCTGGTATTTTATTTGCATTCGAATTATATTTTTGAGCTCCAGTTATGGGGGACACTCTATCTAATTTCTCTTTGCATGTGTGGAATCTATTTTTCATGGGAAATTTTACACCCAAAATTACACGTGTTACAATGTCAGAAAATGGTTACAAGATCACCAATGATGATTCATATCCTTTCATAAGGTGTTCAAGTTCCAAAAACCCGTTCGCAATGTGCATTTATAACCTAGACATCCTTACTTAGCCCTCGCATGCTTTTTTCCTAGTTTCCCAGTACATTTTAGAGTAGTTTTTGCCTTTAGTGTCAAAACCACCGCCTTGGCTAGATGGCGGTCCTGAAACTACCGTTGTGCACAGGGCAGCGGTCTTGTGTGAATTTAAGAGAGTTCACTCGCGTTTTGACACAAAATTCTCTCACTTAACTTGTGTTTTTAGACGCATTGCTTGCCCGTTTTAGATGATTCCAAGGCCCAACTGCCTTGTGGCAATCTATTCTTGCACTTCTATTTGTGATTGATGGTTGTTAGTAGTTTGAACTCCCTCTTCACTTTTGTTATGTCCTCCTTTGGCTGCCAAATGGATTCAACCATTGCCCAGCTAATATCATATAAATACCATGCTTGTGTGCAAGTAAAACCTAGAGAAGATTTTGTATCCTTGCCATTGTTGAAGTTGTTGCCTTCTTGCTAGAAATTGCCAAAGCCCAATCACATATCAATTGAGCTTGCCTTCTTCCACCCGCATTGCTGCCCAATCAATCAATGCAAGTTGCTAAGTTCTCCCACATCTTCTTGTTGTTGCATTCCCATCAACTGGACTCAAGTGAACATGGAAGTCGAAAGGCAAACTGAGGGGATAATTTCAACCAGATTTACCACAGTACATGTATATCTAGGTTGGATTGTTGCTTTCTTTATTCAAATTGTCAAGTTAGAATTCATTGTCTTAGACTCATATCAAATAGAGTGGCTAAATCTTTCAATCAATAGAGTAGGTCAATTTAGACATTCATTCTTTAAAGATTATCGGGAAAGTTGCAGAGGATAGTAGTTTCTTTGAAACAGTGACTATTCTCTACCTCTGAGGCAGGATTTAGAGCTGTGGAAATAATTCATTGAGTTAATTGTTATAGGTTAATCTCATACAAATTGCACATGTGATTGTCTACATATAGGTAATTTCTTGTTTAGATTCATTTAGTTAGGTTAGAAGCTTGCTCTTAAAAACTAAAAAATCATTAAAATGATTTCATTTATTAGATTAGTCGTTTTTCTTATTTATAAATCTGGAAAATACAAAAACATATCTTAGTTTCAATTCTTTTTGTCAAATTACTTAGTTAGATGCTTTCAAATCTGCATGACAATTAAAGAACCCAGACAAGTAAGAGATTTATGTTTTGAGCCAATAATTCCACAACTTAACCTAGCAGTTCCTCTTGCAGACATAGATCAGGGGCTTAGGTATAACATTTTCAAATCAACTAGGTATGTGAATAGTATCAATAGATAGTTGGACACACTAAACATAGAGGACGATAAGGCTTTCGAATATTGGTCAAGACAACCGAACTACCGATTAAAATGAGTATCTATATGACCATCAACCAACCCTAAGAGCAAACACATGCAATTGACGCAATAATTCCTCAACCAAACGTAAACGATCTTACCATAGACATAGAGCGAAGACTACACATACTTGTAGCTAGATCTCTCGTACTATATTCACAAAAGATTGAACAACTTCTAGTGTTAAACATTGAAGCAGACAATGCTTATGACTATTAGAACGATCCCACATGTAGAGTTCCTGATCATCATTGGGATTAGATCCTAAAAACACATTGCATGACCATAACATGACCATTACCAGAGACACTTTATGGTTGTGATCCTAGGGCTCCTCAACCAAACAAAACTGAGAGCCAATCAGATGTAGATATTGGATTAAGAGCGTTAGTATTTAGATCATCACCACTCCCACCAGGCATCATGAGGCAGTTAGACGTCCCCAACGAGCAAGCTCATCAGGCCATCTCATTTTGGATAGAACTTGTTATTCATCCATAGATTTGAACGAAATCACGCCTCTCACTCTTTCTTGTTCCATGACCTTGTCTTGACAGATTAATGAGGCCCCATTCATTTTTCCCCGCGTTTTGCAACCTGTAGACAGGATATCCCCAGAGCTTGGCATTGATTGGAGTCTCTACGTTGCCATCCTTACTGACTTCTCCATCCGAGCCACCCAGGTTAGAGAGGATTTCACTGTGCTTAACAAGCAAATTCGACGATTACGAATCTAAAACATCATATTGCCTTGATCACCTTTCCTACCATTTCCACATAGTTTTCGCCCATTACCATATCCCACTACCACATAGCCATCCACTTTCCACATCGGCTGCTCTGGCACGACCTCGAGGAGTCAAGTGTGGATCGAAGGTCACGTGTCGACTTTCATTCGTATAAAATTGATGAACTAAAAGTGAAGAGCTAGTTTCTAAATGTTTCTGCTTTCTTCATCCATCTTCCTCTCTCCCATTATTTTGTGGGTATTTTAATACCCTCTGAATATGTTAGGATACGATAGATACGGCTGACCCATTTCAGGTCTTGTAGCTTATAACTATCAGATGGGTAGACAACAACAGTCACCCTCACTTTCTACATGGGCATACATCTATTTGAGCACCCATATTCAAACTCCCCCTCCTCAAGGGACCAATGTTGGTTCCTCAGTAAGGATCGAGGAGGTTGACCAGATCACACAAACACAACAACCTAAGCTTTCAAACTCTAACAACATGACTTTTACTGGAGATACAAGAACATCTCCTCAGGTTTTGTTCAGACAACCCATTAGTATGCAGTTAGACAAATTCCCACCTCTAGATGAGGATTACTTAGCACAATACGCCAAAAGCGAACATCTCTTCCAGAATATAAATTGGGATTTTGAAAGGTTGCAAGGACATGTTGATGTCTTGATCCAAAACAATAACACTACCCCTCCAACAGTAGAAAACATTACTAAGAAGGGCTGGTAGAACAACGAACAATTTATAGCAAGATACCATACTCCTCAACAACCTCCAAAAGTTTAACAATACGCACCAAAGAAAAACACCACCCCATCAATGGGTGACATCATCTTGGCATTAGTAGACAAAATCAAAGAACTAGAGATTACCCAAAACACTCAAACTTCATATGTCAGGAAAGTAAGAGTTCCTCACTATCTGTAGAACTACAGATAAATACCTACTGCGTAGACTCCTTCGATTTATATGGGGCCTCCAAGCCTTGGGAATTTTCTAAATAGGACGGGTACCTTGGGTATGCCCCCCCACACCACATACGAATATCTGAAACAGGCTCCATTTAGAAGTGTCTTCTCAAATGCCATACCATTTGGAAATGCAATGTTCCTTGGCTTTGTGCCTTCAAATCCGTATCAAAAAAATCAACCCCCTTACATATACATATATTCTATGTCACCACATGGGGATATGTCCACTTACCCAAGTCCATATGGTCAGCCACAGTGGATGCCTTATGCCTGAACAAATTATACGCTGCACCATTTCAACAACCGATGCAACCTCCACCTCCCCAACAAGGATCTTCAATGGTTGAAACATACGCAATGGGGACCTATTCTGAATATCTTAAGGAGCCTCTAGACTTCTCCATATAGACTTTCATACTCCCAAGACCCTTGCCAGATCTTCCAAATTTCTAAGGGGAGGGTGATCCTGACACATACATCAAATCTTACGCAACTTCCATTCGAGAGTTGCTCCCATGGGATGCAGTTGTTATGAAGATTTTCCCTAAGACATTAGAAGGTATCGTTCTTGATTGGTATCATAGGATACCAGAGGCTTTGATACATTCCTTCAAGTAAATTTTGTAATATTTTATCAAGGATTTTGATATGGAAAAACTTCTAAGCACAGGAATAAGAGAATTCCTTCATATCAAGCAAGATCATAATTAATTTGCTACCCATTTCATCTAAAGATGGCGGAAGGTCCTCTATTCCTCTGTAAGTGCTCTAAACATGGATTAGACAGAGCTCTGTGATCCCTTATAGGGAAACAAAGGAAGAAGTCCAAAATATTCCCATAAGGAGCTACGAAGAGGTACTAGAGAGTGCTCTCTGAATTGATCAAGCATCCATAGACAATGGTCATAAGACCTACGGAATAAATGAAAGGTTAGTCACTTATAACCAAGGTAACTCTGGTTACTCCAACAACGCGAGAAATAATCAGGGGCCAAAGGTTATCAACAAGAATCATGGAGTTACAACTAACGGTGTCACCGATCAGGGTAAGAAGCCAAATGTTGTTAGCTCTCCCAATGCAAACACTACCAACAACAACAACAATATGAATGGCAATATTCAAAGAAATAATAACTTTTCACCTTCAGTCAATGTTGTGGACTTTAATCATTCTAAAAAAAATAACATTAACAACAATAGAAACCTGCTCAGTAAATTCAAACCCAAGGTCCTAGTCAGTACCCAAGTGGATACCCAAACTAATTTAAAAATCAAGGGCAATGGGCCCCAAACTTCAACTATAACAACCAGTAGTTGAACAATGATCGAAACTTCAGACCACAATAGAACGCAAACCTAAGACCTCGGGATTATAATCATGCTTTGTATTGCAGTTTTCTCAAGGTCCACGGGCATGACGCAAGAACATGCCATGATTGTAACAAGTTTCTACAACGTTAACCAGAAGACCAGAGATAAATGTTTGTGGATATGTTTCTGGAAAATCCAACAACACCAACACAAATCACGTACGCAGGGCTAGTTTTTCCTCAAAACACACCGCTTAGGATCTTTAATGATCCTCTCCCCACACAACCTAAGGATGGTAAACTATATCCCCATGGTTCAAACAAGGGTACTTTGGTGGGGGCCAATGATCATGAAGCTTCAACTTCGTCGAACCAGCTAAGTGGCACTTCCTTTGGATGCTCTTCAGAAAACAAAAATTGTGGGCCTCGTAGAGTTAGAAAATGAGCCTAAGGTAAATGCTACCACTAGGGTTCGATATTATTCATTGCAACCCACACCCATTTTCCCATCGGTATTAGACGACATTCAACAAACACTTACAAACCCGGTAGGAGCATATAATCTTATCAATGACTTAACAAAGACCTTTTCTCAAATTTCCTTTTTGGATTTACTAAAGAACTCCCCCACTCATAGAGTTGCTTTGTTAGAATCATTGGGTCATGGTCATTTGATCAATGTTACTCCCCCTCCGGAAGCACAAGTAAACCACATAGACTTTGATGTTTATCCTCCTTAGAAACTAGAGAGGGATATCGGTTTTGTGTTTGACATTAGAAAAATGCCAACAGATGTTGAAATTACATGTAGAGGTGACCCAACCTTGTATTTACAAGTATGGACCTACAATAACTATGTTAAACATGCAATGGTTGATGATGGGGTGGCAGTTAACATAGTCCCCTTTACTTTCCTCCAAAAACTTGGATATAGAGAAACAAATTGTTCCTCAACATGAAACATGTTGAGGGGCTATGATAGCCTTAAGGTAACTTCAATAGGGACTATAGTATTACCAGTTACCTTAGGTCCCAAGACAGTTCTCATTGAGTTCTATATTATAGATCAGGAAACCAACTATAATATTATTCTCAGTTGTCCATGGATACATCGCAATAAGGTGATTTCCTCCACATTGTTTCAGGAAGTAATATTTCTGCACTTAGGGAAGGTCTTCGTAGTGTAGGGTGACCCAAAACCTTTTGATATACACTTAGAAAATCTAAAAGAAGAGACCAATAGTCCATTCTGAGTTTGAGATTCAAAAAAATCAACTTAACAAGCCAGCTGGTTCAAAAGTAGAAATAAAATTGGTTCCCACAACAATATTAGAAGTCACGGGCTTGATCGAGGGCATCCCTGCATTCAAGGATGAAACTATTTTCATAGAAATGGTTTCGTTAGGAACTACGGAAATTATTGTCAAGTTGTTGGAGAAATATCAACCCATTCTCCTCCCTTTTTATTCTATGGGCATAGGGCATGCCCTATGACTCAGCTCTCTCCTAATAGATGAAGTTTGTATGGTAGATGTAATAGAGCCAAAGGAAGAATATACAAAGAATGATCCAACGTCCATTTTCCCAAGTAGTTGTTGGGCTCTCTATTTCAATGGAGCCAAATGTCGTTTTGGTGCTAGGGCAGGTGTAATCCTTACTTCTCCTAAGGGAAGGGTTATGCCATATGCCTTCAATTTAAAATTTGAATGTATGAACAATGGGGATGAATGTGAAGCCCTCCTTCTTGGCATCATTATAGCCAAATGGATGGGCATTGGTAATATTAGAGTACTCAGTGACTCACAACTAGTCGCAAATAAAGTATCTGAGGTATACGAGACTAGGGCCGAACATCTGCAACACTACAAAACTGCAATACTTATTCTAACAAAGAGTTTTGACTTCATATCGATTGAAGTAGTTCCACAAGAACAAAACCTTCTTGCAGATTCTATAGCCAATTCTACTCCCCACTTCACCCCCAAATAGTAAGTTGGAAGATACAAGCTTCACGGTATCGGTTCATGCTAAGCCTTTGGTTCGCAATATATCGTCAATTCCAATGTTCACGTATGTAGAAGCTAAGAAGGGGCCTACAACCTCAGACCACGTTGAAAATGATAACACAAATTTTGGGTATTTGAATGCTTACATAGAATTACATCTCACTCACCATGAAATTGACCATTCTCTTATCCCACATTTTTCCTCATACTTTGGAAATCCCATAATAGAGCCTTCCCCTAACGAAGGTCTTCAAATTTTGGAGGTGGGAGAAGAGGGGGAATTTGAACTACCTCCGGCCCCACTTGAGTTTGAAGAGGGTAACACCTTCTTGATTGAAGTGATGATTGATATAAATATCAAGATGGAGGAATAACAAAGAATTATGAAACTAGGATCTTTTGTAACCGAAAAGGAGATAAAAATATACAACAAATCCTTAAAGAAGACTCAAAATCCTTCTCTTTTAATTACATGGAGATGATGGGGATTTCTCCTGATGTTGCAGTCCATAATCTCTTCACCAAGCCAGTTGCTAAACCGATTAAGAAAAATTCAAGACCTATGAAGCCAAAGGTGGCTCTCATGGTAAAAGAGGATGTGATGAAACTCTTGCAAGTAGGGTTCATCAAACCAGTTGAATACTCATAGTGGTTATCATCCTTGTTCTAAAAAAGAACGGAAAGTTCTACATTTGTATTGAATTTCAAAACATTAACAAAGCATCTCCCAAGGATGATTTTATGTTTCCCTCTATCGATGTTATTGTTGACGCAACAACTGGTTATGAGTTGTTATCTCTCATGGATGGATTTTCTCGGTACAACCAAATTAGGATTTCTGAGGAGGATCAGACAAAGTTGAATTTTATCACTCCTTGGGGAATCTACTGCTACATGGTCATTCCATTCGGGTTGAACAACACTAGAGAAACTTACAAACATTCCATGATGTATATTTTCCATGATCTTATCCACAAGATTGTGGAGTCTTACATTGATGACCTCCTAGCCAAAGCTAGAAAATGGTTCTATCACCCTGAGGTGCTTCGTATCATTCTTTCTCACTTAATCGAATACAACATCATGCAAAGTACAGAGAAATGCATATTTGGTGTAACGAGAGGCAAGCTGTTGGGATACATCATATCTTCATGAGGCATTTATGTAGATCCAAAAAAATCAGAGTACTACTAGAAATGATTCCACCGTCAGATGAGTATTACATTATATCTTTTCTTGGAAAACTTGGTGCAATCTGAAAATTTATCCCTGATCTAACCTTTTCTATTCACCCAATCAACAATTTATTAAAAAATGATTTCACAGAAGAGTGCAATGGGGCGTTTGAATCCATAAAATGATTCTTACTTTTGTCACCTACACTCATGCCTCCTAGGCTAGACTAGCCCCTAATTCTATATTCAAGGGCCACAGATGTCTCACTAGCCTGTATGTTAGCTCAAGAAAATAATGTTAAGTGTGAACATGCCATTTTTTTTATTAGTCAAACATTGCTTGACTATGAGACATGCTACACTCATGCAAAATGAGAGTGCCTAGCTATAGTGTTTGCAAAAAAATGGTTGAGAAATTAGATGTTAAACAAGGAAACAAGAGTGATTGTCAATAATGATCATTTGAAAAAATTTCTAATGCAAGGTTAGATATCTAAAAAAGGTCAATCATTTTATGATGCTAATGGGTGAATTTGAGTTGACCTTCGTCAATAATAAGTATATAAAATAAAAAAATATTGCAGATTGGTTAGCTGGTAACCCAATGGACGGAGGAGACTTGGTTGATTTACCTTTTCCTTATGAGTTTATATACTATGTAGAAGTCAAGCCCCCAATCATTATGTTCCCCTGGTATACTAACATAATCAATTTCATTGTAGACAAGGCATACCTCAAAGGGGCTACGTCTCAACAAAGGAGACAGATACACATTATAGCCACTAAGTCCGTGATTCTGGAACAAGTGCTCTATCACAGAGCCTTTGATGGAATATTATTAAGATGTGTTAACAAAGAAGAACCCAAGATTATTATTTATGAATCACATAGTTGAGTATGTGGAGGTCACTTTGGGCCGCATGCCACTACTTATAAGATACATCGGGTGGGCTTCTTTTGACCCATGTTAGAACATGATGTGGTAGAGATTGTACGTAAGTGCCATAAATACCAAGATTTCTCCCATGAGATCCACATACTGGCATAGGCTCTACAACTAATTGTGACACCATGGCCATTTTCCATGTAGGGAGATGGAATATTTCACAAAGTGGGTAGATGCCATGCCTCTTACCACTGTCCCGAGTTCCATAATCGCTAAGTTCATTCTAAACCAAATCATTTGCAGATATAGTGTCCCACATGTCAATATCTCTGATAATGGAAAGTATTTCAAGAACCATGAATTACGTAAACTATGTGAAAAATTCAATATAAATCATTACACGAATTCTCTCTATTACCCTGAGGCCAAGGAAACAAATAAGATGTTAAAATCCATTCTCCTTAAAACTGTCAGGGAGAATAAATGGCATTGGCATTTAAAGCTATACCTAGCCTTATGGGAATATCGGACATTGAATAAGAACACAGATGGGGGCAACCCCCTTTTCTTTAGTGTTCGATATAAAAGCAATTCTACCACTCGAATTTGAAATACCTAGTCTTCGCATCTCGTTAGAGGGAATTTTGGGAGAAGGAGCCTATCGAGAGGCGCCACTGTCATAATTAGAAATTTTGTATGAAGCTAGACTCAATTCTGAAAAAAGACACAGAGGTTATGTTAACTAGATGTGCCGGAAGTATAACAAGAGGGTCTACGAATGTGAAATATGGGAGGGAGATCTAGTATTTTCTCTTAATATCCGGATCGATAAAAAGACTAGTGAATGTAGGAAGTTCAGGACCAAATGATTGGGTTCATAATATAAAGACTATAAAAATGGTGCATTTCTCGTGTATGCTAGAAGGTGAAGAGTGTAAAGAATCTTTCAACTCTCTTCACCTAAAGAGGTATTACGCATTATTCACCAGCATTTCCATATGTACATTACTACATTCGCATAACATTTTCATCTCCCGGTCCATTTCATAAATTTGAAATCAAGGGAATCATCCTTATAGCAATTCCTAAAAAAAATTGAAAATGTCGGCAAAACATTCAAATCATATCTCTTCACATCCTCATGATACCATCAATTATTTCCAAATCATTTCATTAATTCAAACAAGATAAGACAAACTTTTATAGTAGTCGTACTAAGGCCTGTATTCTCGGTTCCACTCATAGTTTCTCCTATATTAGGTTTTTTTTCCTATGGTATGTTTAAGAATCTTCATGGTGTCACATCTTTCCCATATACTTCTCTTTAGGAATAAGAACATTCTAAAAAAATTTCCTAGATAAACATGTCAAATGCAAGTCAACATAAAAACTAATATTTTACACATTTCTTTACCCTACCAACCTTCGGTGTTGAGCCTTGTATATCTTACTTGTGGTGTAGTTTTTGGAAAAGAGATATGTTCCCTTACTCACCTATGTATTTTCCATGTTCATGATCTCATACTTCGTATTGGAAGGAAGGGGAAAGGTGTAGGGTGATCTATTCGACAAACAAGAAGGTTAAAAGTAATTCATTCAAATACAGTGAAATCATAAATCAGAACAAATTGAGTTAGATGAGAAAAATTCCAAAAGAGTTTGAAACATCAATACAATATTTTGTCAAACAAGTGGCCATCTACGGATCTAAGTATAGATAAATCTTGAAAGCAATTCACACTCTAAATTTTGTACCAAACTTGCATGGAGTGAGGTTATATGTTCCTCAATTTGATTTTTTCTAAATCATTATCTTTCTGTCATCATTACCATCCAACAAAATATCTATAACTTGTGCCCCTTCCTGGGTCTTAGTGTTGAGCCCTCTCATCTTATGAGTTGTGTGGAGTTAGGAGTTGGGCAATTTCATCCTTCTATCATATCACTCTATCATCACATTTTCCCAAAACAATACGAAGCATCAAAAATTTCTTAGAGAAACAAAAAGTTCGGCATTAAAATGTATTTGCATTATCATATATCAGCATTACAAAACACAAAAAGAAATCATTCTATTAACATTCATATCCACTTCATACATTCTAAAACTCATACAAAAGTGGAATTTCTAAACATATAGAGTACACATGTGAAGTGAGCCAAGAAGAATTCAATTTAGATATAATGAATTACCAAACCAAGAATAAGAGTATATATATATATATATATATATATATATATATATATATATATATATATATATCGTAATAAATCAAGTTTGTGTACAATGCCATCACACACTAGGCATGGTCAAAATGCTTGCATGAGCCCTAAATGTTTAAAAAAATGCATAAATTCCCGTTAAAATGGAAACTAAAAAATTAAAGGGCCAATGGCCTATCAATCCCTATGGGATCCTTGAGATGGTGCACGGTTGCACCCAGGACTCCAACTATGATTATGACAACAAGAATGTAGTGAATGATGAGAGTGCTCATGATGGCGGACATTGGATGTGGGTCTCACCACCAAAATGGATCTACCTTGTCAATCTCTCAGTTGTCTCGTACATGACTACTTGAGTGTGGAGATAATTCATGATCTTTGTTGCCCTCTAGATAGGTGCAAACATGTCAGTGTGTCTTCCAGATGATAATGGATTTATTGTGTCCTTAATTATCTTGGCTCCTGCCTTCCCTGAAGGGATGAAAAAGGTGTTCATGCACACCTGAAGAATAAGATCTCACCATCCCTGTGTAGTTACTAAAAAAAAGGTGTGTTAGAAAGCTACAAAAATAAAAAAGAAATAACAACTAACATTTCTAGCTAACAATTGCAAGAGAAGAGTATCAACATACTAAGATATCCTTGCATCAATGTTGGTTCAAATGGTACAGTTGGAGCTATTGATGTAGGTACCTAGTGTGCCTCTTGTCCTCCTGAGGCTACATGTTTCCCCATGAAAGAACCCTCATCTCCTCCCTCATCTCGAGGGAGTAAATCCTCTGACGACTACGGTCTCCTTCTCTACGTTTACCTCCTCCTACTCTGCTCTCAGTATATCCTGGGTGTCATGCCACTCATGGTCACTCTCCTCCTCTATCTGAGTTGCCTCACTAATCTCACAACCTAATCCCTCATTATCAGATCCATCATTAGTCTCCTCATCACCTGACTTGTCCCTGGTCTCATCTCCTATCTCCTCCTCTGAATCAGAGTACAGATCTATTTTCTCATCCTCGTCCCTATTTTGGGTGAGTGTGGCCTCAATCTAGAGTAAATTTCCATGAGTGACACTAGTTTCTCATCAGGCACAAACAACTCGCCTAATTGCAATAGGAACTCTTGGAGTCACCACCATCCAACATGGATCTTCTCTACGACCCTTTCAGACCTCCTTGACACTCCTATATACATGTGCCACTTGGGGGAAGCATGTCAATGTAAGGAATACCAAACAGCTAAGGAACTCAACCAAATGGGTGAATCTCAACCTTCCCCGTCTTGTAAACTAATTGACTAGTGGTGATACAAGCAACCACTATGGTCCCATCCTGTCCACACAATCCTACCATGTCCTACTATGGAGTGGCCACCATGTCTAATGTGGTCAAAGAAGCCACTAGATGATGTGGTGCTTTGAGAACTGACATCATCATCCATCTAGCAGCCTTAATAGCCCTCGAGTTCTATAATAGCACTCCCCTCCCATAGGGGAAAATGTGTTCATACACCTAGCTCATAACCAATGTAGGATGGGTTAAAGACTATCCCTATAATTTGACAAGCCGGTATAAGTCATGACAAATTCTACCAAGGATATCTAGCCCCTAGGCATAAATACGACCATGAGCCTCAATTTATGTAATGATGGGAGCCCAACAATATAATCAATGTTTCTCCTCCCTTATCCCCTATCAAACTGTGAATCCATAATAACCATAATGGCCTTGTGGATAGTTGGGGATAGGAGCAGGTGACAATTGATCGAGACCTTCATACCCTATCATTTGAACCAAGTGACAACACGACATCACCCATATAAGTATCCCACTTAGTCATTGTGGCTCTGGACCATGTTGTCTCCAAATTCAACTCATCTGCCTAGTATCAGAACACCAATAATACAATACACATCCTCTAGGGTGATCCTCCACTCACCCCTAGCACCTGAAAACCAAGAAGGTATTCCATTCTGCATCGCAATAAGAAAAGAGGTCACACATAATATGATTATTAGGAGTAATGATGGGCACCCGTGCAATCCTTCATATGACCTCTCTCTCTATATAGTGTCAGTCTTGTCTTGAGTCAGCTGATCTAGAACCCCTGGGAGAAAATCACACTCCCTCTCATGACTCCAATGGATGTATTCCTCCTCCTTTTGTATCCAAAAAAATAGTAAAAGAGAAATTTAGTGAGAATTTTCAATAGCAAGCTCATCAAAAGCATAAAAAAGTATCAAAATTCAAAAAAAAAACTTAGCATGGGTTTTGAACATTCTGTTTGAAACTATCACCCTGTGTAGAGTGGTAGTTTGTGACCATTTCATAATCATCACCTTACCTGGGTGGAATTTTTTAAACTGACACCCAGGAAAGGAAATGATCCTGTAACCCCCACCCTACTGTAGGGTGATAGTTCTTTCCAAAATCGTCGTACGACTACTTAGCCCCCAAAATAATCTCAAAAATTGCACAAAAGTACACCATTTTTTGAAAAATATACAACTACCTAATGGGCTCCACCCCTAGAGAAAAGTTTAACACAAGAAATTTCAAAAATAACCCCTCCTATGCAAAGATTTTCAACTTTTAACATTTTGGGTTTCAAAATAAACAAATGAAGAAAACTAACATGAGACCACGCAAGTCGATCTCCCACTTGCGAAGGCATGATCATGATCTCTCAACAATTGTTTTGGCTGTACTCTCATTAAAAATAGTCACCGTGGGCCCAAAGCCCAAAAGTCGCCAATTAAATAGACTACAAATGAATAGGAAAATAAGTTTGTTTTGATATATATATATATATATATATATTGATATTAACTTTATTTTGAGTGTATGTGTTTGCATTGGGCTGGAGCGGTGGCATAGGTATATTTCTATATCCCCACACAAATGGTAAGTCTCCTCGTCATTGCTTTAATTTAGCATTTATTTTTTGATATTTTATCTATCTTCACTTGAGTCTTTTATCTGTTTTGTAAATAGCGAGGAGATTTAGATGGTCACATTTCAGCACATGAGCTTATCAGGTATAGCCTCTAACTCCCCATTTCAGGAATTCCATATTTAAATCCTATGTTTTACACCTATTTCATGGCTAAGACATTTCTCTGAGGGGGCAATATTTACACACCCTAAATTACATGTGTTGAAATTGTCAGAAAATGGTTACAAAAGGTGCTCAATGATGATTCATATCATTTCGGAAGGTGTTTGAGTACCAAAAAGTCATTCACAATGTACATTTATATCCTAGACATCCTTATTTAGCCTTTGTATGCTTTTTCCTAGTTTCTTGCTCAGTTTTAGAGTAGTTTTGACCTTTAGTGTCAAAATCGTTGCCCTGTTTGGGCGATGGTTTTTTTGACCACAATCAAGGAAAAGCGAAGGTTTTCCAACCACCTCCTTGGGCATGGTGGTGGTCCTAAAACTGCCACCCTGCATAAGGTGGTTGTCCTGAGTGAATTTTCTAGAGAGTTCACTAATGTTTTGACGCAAAATTATCTCACTTAACTTGTGTTTTTATAAGCATTGCTTGCCCATTTTAGATGATTCCATGGCACAACTTCCTTGTGGCCATCTATTCTTGCACTTCTATTTTTGATTGATCGGTTGTTAATAGTATGAACTCCATCTTCACTTTTTTAATGTCCTCCTTTGGCTGCCAAATGGATTCAACAATTACCTAACTAAATTACTATAAATACCATGCTTGTGTGTAAACAAAAATGGGGAGTACAATTTTTATTCTTTCCATTGTTGAAGTTGTTGACTTATTGCTGGAAATTTCTAAAGCCCAATCATAGATCAATTGAGTTTTCCTTCTTATACCAGCATCGCTGCCCGGTTAATCAATCCAAGCTGCTAAGTTCTCGCAAATCTTTATTCTTTTTTCTCTTTCTGCATTTCCATCAATTGGACTCAAGTGAACATGGAAATTGAAAGGAAAACTAAGGGGATAATTTCAACTTGATTTACCACACTACACATATATCCAAGATGGATTGTTTGTTTTATTTATTCAAAATGTTAAGTTAGAATTCATTGTGTCAGAATCAAATCAAATAGAGTAGCTAAATATTTTAATCATTTTAATTATTAAACATTCAATAGAATAGATTAATTTAGAAATTCATTCTTTAAAGATTGTCAGGGAAGTTGTAGAGGATGGTAGTTTCTTTGAAATAATGACTATTATCTACCTCTAAGGAAGGATTTAGAGTTGCATAAAGAATTCATTTAATTAATTGTTCTAGGTTAATCTCATAAAAATTTCACAAGTGATTGTCTACATCCGGGTAATTGCTTGTTTAAACTTCATTTTATTAAGTTAGAATCTTGTTCTTAAAAACTAAAAAAACCCAAAAATATTTCATTTATCAGATTAGTCATTTTTCTTATTTATCAAATATGGAAAGTACAAAAACATAGCTTAGTTTCAATTCTTTAATTTTTACTTAGTTAGATGCTTTCAAATCTGTATGGAAATTAAAGAACCTAGAAAAGTAAGAGATTTTGTTTTGAGCCAATAATTCCAAAACCGAACCTAATAGTTCTTCTTACAAACATATATCAAGGACTTAGGTATAATTTTTTCAAATCAACTAGAGACATGAATAGCATCAATAGATAGTTGGACACATTAAACATAGAGGATGATAAGGCATTCAAATATTGGTCAAGACAACCAAACTATCAATTAAACTGAGTATCTATATGACCATAAAAAAACCCCAAGAGAAAAAAACATGCAATTGACCCAGTAATTCCTCAACCAAACACAAATGATCTTACCACAGACATAGACACGGGATTACGCATACTTGTAGCTAGATCTCCTATACTATATTCAAAAAATATAGAACAACTTTCTAGCATTATACATTGAAGCAAACAAGGCTTACAAATATTGGAATGATCCTCATACATAGAGTACCTTGATCATTGTTGAGATTATACCTTAAAACAAACTCCATGACCATAGAAGGACCATGACCAGAGATATTTTGCAGTTGTGATCCTACGCTTCCTCAACTGAATGAAACCGAGATCTAATCATACATATATATGGGATTAAGAGTGTTAGTATTTAGATCATCACTACTTCAGCCAAACATCATTAGGCAGTTAGATGTACTAAAAAAGCAAGCTCATTGGGCCCTCTCATTTTGGACAGAACCTATTAGTCATCCATAGAGCTTAATGGTATCATGCATATCACTCTTTCTTGTTCCATGACATTTACTGGATAGATTAACGAGGCTCTATTTATTTTCCCACGTGTTTCACAACCATTAGATAGGATATCCTTGAAGCTTGACGTTGATTGGAGCCTCTACATTACCATCCTCATCAAATTTTCCATCAGAGCCACCCAAGTTAAAGAGGATTTCACTACATTTGACAAGAAGATTCCACTATTGTAAGTTGGAAACATCGTATTTCCATAACCACCTTGCTTACCATTTCCAGATACTTTTCCCCACTTTTTCTTTTGTTCTGACATAGTCATGCACTTTCCACATCGGCTTCTCCGGCATGACCTCGGGGAGTTGAGTGTAGATTGAAGATCACATGTCGACTTTCATTCGTACAAAAACCCTATATTTATAAAGAGGAATGCAATGTTGAGATGGGTTTGTTTTGGAGAGCTGGGATATTTTGCATTTGGGACAGTCAATAGGGTTTTCAGAGAGCAACTGGAAGCAAAAGTGAAGGCATGAATCGTTTGTAGGAAAGGGGTTACTCTTCTTACCTCAGTGGTTTTTGATTTATAAAGTGATTTTCTTCATTTTGTGTGGTTTCGTTTATGAATGGTATATGGAAAATATAATGAGAAACTACATTCAAACTTTGAGCTCTTCCAATAAAATCGTATGGCTATTTTCCTTCTTTTCCTATTGTTTCATTCTGGTAAAATAAATTAGATGGGTATTCTTGCTTCACCCAGACCTGCCTTGCTAGTTTGTTGATTGTTTATAGTTTATTGGGAAATCGTATGGCTATAGGGTTTTTGGAAAATAATCTGTGAAATTTATGGGTATCACACTTGTATTCTTGTCATAAATTCATTTACTTGTTTGGTTTTGGAAAATGAACTAAGAAAATTTGTGGGTTTCAAAACTATATTCTTCAATAAACTTGTACGGTTGCTTTGCACTACATGTAGTTTGTATTGTGAAAGTTTTATGGAAAAAATTATCTACGAAATTACATGGTTTTCGAACTTGTTTTCTTTCAATGAAAACATATGGTTTTTTTATCGTGTGTAATCTATAGAGAATGTTTTTTTGAAATGTGGGTTTGAATTAAAGTGATGAATAAATTTGTTTGTGGGATCTATATTCTGATATCCTTGGTGTTTATTGCGTTTTTAGAAAAAAAAAGATATATTTGTATATGTATATTGTGCATGGCTCATTATTTTATAGATTTGTGAATAATATTGACTTTAGTGAAAACGTGTCTACAGAGATACGAGTCCTCTGTATTTCTAAACTGGTAATGACTTCCTTGTATAATTAAGAGATAATTTGTAAGTGTTTTTCGGTTTATGCTAAACCATTGTTTCCTTGGGTTTTCCTAAAATGTTGAGGTAGGAATCTATTATTAGAAACAAAAACTTGGTGGAATTGTTGACTAAAATCCTTATGATTAAACATATGGGCTTTATCATTTCCCTATTCCCTGATATTTTACTTCGAATCATTACTTCAGTGCTTGTACGAATGTGTGATTTAATGGTGTGTTGTTTAAGGTTATAAAATAATTTAGTACAGAGAAACTTGTTATGAGTTTCAAGAAAAGGGTTTAATGCAAGTAAAAGGGTTGGTATAATTTTGTTTTCTCTTTACTCTATGGAATGTGAGTGCAAGTGGTTGAATGTTGATTTATCATCGCAAATAGTAAAAATGTTTATGATACACATTACTTGAAATGAAATTTAGTCGAAATGTTTGTTTGATTTTTTGTTATGAAATAAATTGAGAATTGTTCCTTGGCATGAAAGGAAAGAAAAATATTTTGCAATTCTGACTTATTTTATAGATGTATTAACCACCTTGTAGGAACATTTGGAAAATGTTAATAAAATAAAGGTAAATGAAAGATGATGGTTCATCTGGGTAAGTTTATTTCTTATTACTTTTATTTTGACCTGAGATCCTTATGACTCAGAGGGTTAGATCATCCGATCCATACCTTTTCATTTAATGCATTTATTTCATTGTTTGATTTAAATTAGTTAAATCTATTTATTGGAAAATTTTAAAAGTGGAAAATACAAGGGGAAACTCTGGAAAATTTTTGTCATAATTATATGCTTAGTCATTTTTTGTGGGATAAAATTATTCGAATGATTTTTATGGCTTGAGAATTATTATATGATAATGTTTGTTGCAAAACAAATTTACTTTTCCTTGAATGATAGTTAGCTTAATTTTTTTGATTCATGTGTTGTGCAAGATATTGGTTCCAACAAAGATTGGGAACCCGAAACCTCTGCCAATTGCATGGTTTGTGATTGAAGAAGCGGGAGGTTTGTATGTGAAGTGTTCCTTTGGAAACACTTCACATATATACCACACACGTCTTTCATCACTAGCTATGGGACTGCTAGAGGATTCTAGCTCCCTGCCTTTAGCGGAAACATTACCGTTGCATAATAGTTTAGTTATGTGTGATGACTAATCTACTTTATTTTTCAAAAATGTAGTTAAGTGAATAAATTAATTTCTTGTCAATTCTTTGAATTGATACCCCAAAACAAAATAATGTTGTTGGTTTTGTAATGATGTGTGGACAATCTATCACTAGCTTGTGAGGAACGGCATTAGACTTGAAGATATTTGTTACGGATCATTAATCCTATTGTACTTGTAATTAAGGATTTAGAAACTTGGCTTGGACAAGATTTCCTTTGTACTAGTCCATTTATGGGCAAGATTCGTAATATATAATTATGTTGGTTGATTTCTATATGTCTACATACATGTCATTATATGGGTTTTGGTAACTAAATGGTGTATTTGATGAAGTTAAGGTTTCTTATATTTTACTAACTTATGATTAGAATAAATATGGATTATGATAATAAAGTTATACCCCACGATTATTTGACTTTCAAATACAAGTATAGAGAACACTATGGGTAAAGATGAAGAATAATAAATAGGATACAAGACTATATTTGGAAGGGTAAAATGCATGATGATAGTATTAACTTGAAAAGGATTAAAATATGACCATGGTAACATATTGGATTAATCTAAAAGTGTTTATGCAATAAATAAATATTTGATATTAACCTGGTCAAAGAATTATGAGACTAGCTCAATATTAGATATTATGGAATCTAAAAAGAAGTATGGTATAATCTTGTCTTGTAAATTAATATATACCTTATAAGATTTAAAGTATATTTAGATGAACTCGTCAACTTTCATAAAGAAAAAGAAATGAATCCTAAAGTTGAGTTATCTCTAACTTTAAACGAATATATTAGTATAGTCCTAAATAGTTATAGATATGACTTTGATTAATGGATAAAGAATCAAAATAAACTAAACAATGACATTTTAAGGTTAATAAGACCTGGTGGAATATTTTCTAAGGGTTTAACACACCTTTTCTATTATAATGTTCAATATGTATGGATAGGGCAGAAAAGAGAAAATCACTTCATGATCTTATTCTTCTACCCATAACAACTTGATGCGTAAAATATATTTCACTAAGTAATTGGATAAGCAATGAAGGCTACAAACCCTTACAGGTACTGCACATTCAATGCACATTCCAAGCTACCTACAAGTGGCCCATAGGTTGTTTAATATGGTAACATATTGACCAATGGATTGGCCTCCCATAGGTAACCAATATCGAGCATTGGGGTTCCTTGTACTTATGAATTGAATCGTTAGGAAATCATTAAGTCTTAGTAAGTTCACCTACATAAGTTTGATAAATCTAGATAATTGTGATGAGATGTTGGTGAGGTGATGGGAAGATGAGTTTAGATGTTATGTGCACTCGTCTATACTAAGCATACATAGTACAACTAAGAAACTTTGGCCAAAGTAATGTACTTGCTAGGTACATTGTCTAATCATTGTGATTCCTCAAATCCTGAAGTGTACGATACAAAATAGAGTTTTATTAAATCAAACTCTAGATATACACTAGAGGATCAGTCACATGTTCTCACTACCGTAGTGCGGTAAAACCAAGCGAGGCTAAGTATGAACATTCAAATGAATGTTAAGGGTGATCATGGAAATTGGGGATAACTAACCCTTATAGTTGCACAAGGTTTATCATTGTGGTATAGGATGGATTAATTTATTAAGACATGTTGCATAAACTAGCTTTAGCTAGTTACCTGATTTAAATGTGCAACGGAATGTCTATTTTCTGCTAAAAAAAAATCCTACTATTTTGGGTTACAAATTTTAGGTTGTTACAGATTTCACACTAAGCATGTAAATAAACACCTTAATTACATGATTATGAATTTATCAAGCCTAATTTTAAGCATAGATATGAATCGAATTTTAAATTATTGTTACTTTTATTTAGTATGCCAAAGGCATCTTCTAAACATGGACAAAAGTTCGTTATGATTTCCACATGCTAGGGAAACGATGGGTGTTGATCAATTTGGTTGTCGATGTATGGTGTTCCCGTAAAGTTCCACACAATGAGCTGAGAAGAGAATTGGCATAAAACGAGATGCATCAGTTGTCCACGTTAGAATAAGATGTAATGAATCATTGTCTATGGAAACATGCAAGAAAAGATGATGTGGATAACCATATAGATGAAACCCCATTGCATCAAGATTCTATTTTTTCCTCACCAATATATGTCCTCTCACTTGGTCTGTAAACCTATTAGTTCCACACATTTTTATCATATTGTGTGAATATAGAAGGTTTGTTATAATAATTCGTTGAAGGATCCAAGCATCAAATATTTTTTATGAGATAGAATCCTCTTGTGCATGTTTAGAGGTTCAAATTATAGGTGTCCCACATTCAAAAACCACGCATAGATTAGGAAACCACATGTTACCTAAAGATCTTTAACAAGGTTGTAAATAAAATGATTCAACATGTACGATTAATTTTCTTTAGATCTTATATTATTATGCCGAAGGCATTCCCCCTATGGGAAAGGCTCTTTCGGATGTTTTTGCAACCATGTTAAATTTGACGTTCGTTTGGAAATTTTTTCAAGGTGATTAAACTTGACGTCCATTTTGACAGTTTTGACAGGCGTTTAAACGTTTTTGTGTTTTTCTACGTTTTGCAATTACATGTTATATATGCTATATTTGTGATTAGATCCTAACCATAGAAAAGGAATTTTTTGTGGACTTCTTCACAAATCTTTGTAGGCTTCCGAACTTCTACAGCTCTTATTGTATCTGTAGCCATCTGGGCGCTCAGTCTAGTTGTCCCGCGTTTCAGAAAAAAATTTCAGGAGGATGGATGCGGGCCGAAGAATTAGCTGAAATGTAATTCCGGCCACACTATGGTGGAAATCCAAGGAGTTGATTATGTCCCCAACCGCTACCTGGATTCCCTGAATGTAACCTTGGATGAATGCAAAGCTCTATGCTTGACCAATTGCTCCTGTGTGGCCTCTTTTTATTGCTAGTCGTAGAGGTCATGTTTCCATTATGAAGATTTGTTGTCAATGCCAACTTTGTCGGGTCAAACTGTTAGGATTATACCAGTTGTACAGATATACAAGCATGCAATGAATAATGCAGAAAACATAAAACAAAAAAGAATGCAATAAAACAAAGACATAGATTTAACGTGGTTCACCCAAAATGGGCTACGTCCACCAAAAACATCCAATCCTTTTATTCAGTCTAGCAAAACTCTCTCTCACAGTGCCTCCACTAATATAATGAGCATCATACATAACGACCCCTTTTAGATATTAGGGTTTTTATCAATTTGGGGAAACATAGAAAACCACTCGTTAGATCTGTGACCTAATAAGGAACGGTCCAGATTTCATAATGCATAAATACATATAAAATCTGGCTTTCGAGGGCGCTATCAGGCTCCACAACCGACACAAACCCGGTTAGGGTTTCTCAAAGTCAAAGATGACTCGAGAATATCAAATCACATAAAACATTTCTGGAAGCAGGAAAGAAGTGTCACAGACGTGACATTAGGCGCGCCTTTTTTCATCTTCCTTGTTTGTATCATCTTTCCTCGTCTGAAGAAGTGATCAGGTCGAACTTGAAACTAGAAGAGGAGGACATGTTTCTGAAGGCGCTGTCAGTGTTGCCTCCGAGATTTGGCTTTAACGAGCTAAAAGTCATAACCAGTGAAAGGTCAGGAGGTTTCGGTTCGGTGTACACTGAAGCTCTTGGGGATGGAACCCTGAGAGACGTTTTGTTGGAGGAGTGTTTTGGATATCCACTGATAAAAGAACTGCAGATCCCATCTCCCTGCAATCCTGTTTATGGAAAGCCATCTCTGGGTCAAAAAATGTTTTCAATTCTAGGGAAGAGGGCCTCGCTGCACTTGAGAGGAAACTATTGAATTGTCTGCCTTCCCTCTTGATTGTGGATGGTGTGTGGGAAGCATCCCAATTAGAAGGGATCATGTGTTTTGATGGCAAACAACATGTAAGAATTGTTGTTGCTACCACAAACCGTGAGATTCTTTCTGCCATAGACACCCATATTCATACATTGAGATTTGTGAATGCCACATTGATCTTGGAAGAAAACAAAGTGGTTGCCAAGTTGGTCAATAAGTGTGAGGGTTCGCATGAAGAGGATATTTGGTTTTGATAATCCATATGTAAAATGGGTTTAGGAGGACATGGATCTTAAGTCAGGTGAGCTGGTTATATAGGACCTAGGTAATGAGAATGTGTTAGGGATGGTGAAGTCTGAAAGCTTTACAATTTTGGAAAATGGAGGAAGATATTTAAGCAACACTGGCAAGGATTTTTGGGTCAGCCACTTCCATCAAGAACATCATCTTTTTGTGCCAGACTGCAAAATGAAATCCTTATAAATAGGGTTGTTAGATGACAGTTTGTTAAGTAGGGCCACAAAGATCTCTCTTTGCAATAGGCATGTTTAAGAACTCCCTAATTCTTTCAGTTCTCCATTTCCTCATGTAATATTCTTTGGTGGGAATGCACAATTATCTTTCATTTCCTCTGCATTTTTGATGAATATGACTCAACTTCAAGTTCTTGACTCGAGAGGCTGTGTATCTCTTACACATTTTCCAAAAGCAATCTCTACTCTTAAATTGCTTCAACTGCTTGATCTCAGCTTTTGTACTTCACTTTGGTCATTGCCATCATCAATTGGCCATCTGAATAAATTGAAGTTTCTCAAGATTTTTTGATGTACATCTTTAACCCATCTGGTAAAACCTATAGGCTCCATAAAAGATCTAGAAACCTTGCAGCTTAGTGGATGTATAAAGCTCTAAACCCTACCCTCCAAAATTGGGAAATTACATTTACTTAAGATTCTTGATTTGAACGGGTGCTTCTTCTTACATTCATTGCCTCTGTTGGTTGGTTTGCTTAGAGAGCTTCGCTTATTAGATTTGAGTCACTGTAGAAATCTCTTATATGCTTCCATACCATCAACAGTTATTACTAATTGTCTTAGGAATCCAGAAATTAGGAAGCATGGCAGTGCCGATTGGCTTGTGGAAGTGTAGTCAAGTTGAGGTCCTTTGATTGGCATCACTCAAGAACTTGACTTTTCTGCCCCATTCAGTAGGCCAATTGCAACATATGCGCCACCTTGATCTTTCTAATTGCAGGAGATTGGATTTCTTACCAGAGCAGATATGTAGCTTGTTGTTGTTACAAGAACTTGATCTGAGCCACACTGCCATTAGAAAACTTCCAGATTCAGTTGGTAAGTTGAGTAACTTGATCTGCTTTGGTCTGCAAGGCTGCTCCAACTTATTATAAGTTTTTTGAGCTTTGAATATGCTCATCGTTTCTCTGTAGTCGGAATAGAAATACAACTCAATTAAATGTCTTTGTTTTGTGAATTGAATGTCATAATGTTTGATCTCTTGTGAAATTTACATGCTCATCATGAAAAGAACAAATCCAAAAAAATATAAACACAAAATAACTACTTCTTTACGAGATATAAAATCCCTCCTGACAAAGGAAAGATAGCGTAAAATATGGAGTAAGTAGCAGGATTATACATGGAAAGTATTAGATTGTTGGGAAACCTTAAAAAGAAATCTGGAAATAATGCTGGTAGGACAAAATGTGCAGTAAATTATCCTTTTCCTCTTTCTTCTTCTGTTACAACATCACTTCGTTAGGCAACTGAAGCTTTACCTTTTATCAACCTTGCAATTGTCAATGAAAGAGAATACAAAATATTTAGAAATGCCTTTCAATAAGAAAGAGGAAATTCATGTCCAGAGAAAAGTGATCAATAATATCATATCGAGTATAAACTGTCATGAGAAGAAAGATAACACATAAAAGGCATTGGTAAAATTTTCTGGAGTTGCTAAACCTTTGTCGATTCTAAAAATGATGATTTGGATGAAGGGGGTTATGCTATTCCAAAGGATGGGTAGTTCAGGTATAATACAAGAGAAGCTGAAAGTTACATAAGATATATGATGTGGTTATTAGATGAACACATTTGTGTATAAAGAGAATGACAATATTAAAAGGAATATATAGGTGGGTGACTCACTTTCTTGGTCTTATCTTGGCTTATATTTTTCTTCTTTACAAGGTCATATAACCTGTAACCATGACAAGTTTGGTGGAGATGCTAGGTACCAATGCTTGGGCACAGTTGCTTATGGAGAGTTAACAAATTTCAAGTAACTAATGTCCAACAATTTTTCCTTTACTATAGGCCAAAAATTGATATTTAATAGCTAAGAATCAAGAAATATTTCAATGGACACAATAGGCTACAAACCCCCATGCATATTAATTTTTAATTTTCATCTTGTTATCTTCATTTTTGATTCTCAATTTGTTTAGTTGACACTTTTTATGTGAATTTAGCCTCTTCCCTATCATCTTTGTACCCTACACCAAGATTTATGTTAGGAACTCTTGCAGCTCCTTAACTATTCCTCTAAATCAAATAAAATATATCATTTGGCGTTCACATTGCACCGTACACATGCAATTGCTAGTTTTAAAACCTATAACCATGGTGGCCCCATTTATCCTTACAAAGCATATGTATCAAATGTATATAGATTCTCATCTTGGTAAAATACTTCTCCCCACGCTAAAATTTAATTTATATAGTTTTTCAATGTGCAAGTTTAAAGTAAATTTGTAGGTAAATCCAAGTTAAATTCTTGGTCTCCCAAGCCAAGATAACCCTCCATAGAAATAGGGTTTTGAATTTTTCTATTGGCCATGTGAAAATTTTATGGCAAATATTATTTTAATTTGTAAAAACTTATGTCTAACATGGGCCCCTTCTTTTTTTGAATCACCTATAATTTAAAATATACTATAATCTTTGTATAATTTTTTTTAATAAAATTTCCATATATATATATATATATATATATATAAACCTAAAATCTAAAACTATAGTTTCTAAACTTCATAGATCCTATAAACCCCACTTATTTTACCACATGTAATTCCATATTAATAGACCTTTTATTATATCTCAAGTTTATAAAGTACATGTTTAAAAGGATTTGGGGATTAATGTTTACCTATTTATATTAGAACATACCTAAGAATATTTTAGACTTCCCAAAAGCACATTTAACGCATCCAATGAATGATCAATTACCATTTGAATTCCAACTATACATATTTTATATTTTGTTAAATATTGGAGTTATATGTCTCACCGAAATTATTTGGGGGTATCATTTTTTATTTATTGTTTATATTATGTTACATGATTAAACAATATAATCATACATATTATTTGATGATTATTTAAATATTAATTTTAGTTGGGACATCCCATTTTTCAAAAACTTCAATCCCTTCATTCTACTTGTGAATGTGTTTATAAAACTAGCAGTCGCATGTGCACAATGCAATGTGAACGCCGAACAATATATATTATTTGATTTAGAGGAATAGTTATTACTTTTATAGTTGATGTTGATAAGGGGCGTGATTGATTTTTTTTGAACTAGGACATGAATAGATGAAGACATCCGTACATTTGCAGAAGGTATATCATGTGTACGTTTCAAATGTTGTGGTGACTTTTATTTGTACATATACATGTATACAAATCTTGATACCCCATGAGATCTAGCACTATCACTATGAATTCATGAAGATCTCTGTACATTTGCAGATTTTATATCAAAGTAGAGGGTAGTATTTATGACGGGTTGTTTTGGTTGAGTGATAGTAGTCTTGACTCCTCCTTTCTTCTTGCTCCAAGTGTTGATACATACGTCATTTTTTAGTATCTTTCAAATGAAAAAGGAGGGGAAATGCCCAGATTGGCAAGCGAGGGAACTCTAGAGAAAGTTGTGAATGTTAAACCTTTCCTTTAAGTGGTTCCAATGTCAGCAGTTGCTCTATGAAAAGTAAGTCCCTGGGACTTGTGAATAGTTAATCCCCAGATCATTTTAATCAACAATTGTCTTTGATTCCCTCTCCATGTCCAGGGATTGCTTCAACAAAAAATCATGCTTATTGCAAATCTATGGGTTGATGTAGGCCTCGTAAATGGTGCCATAGGAACAATCACCGACATTATCTACAATGCATCAATGTAACCACCAACATTACCTTTACTTGTTGTCAAATTTTATAGATACAACGGCCCATGTTGGGATTCCTCCAACTCGTTGCATATTCCCATACCCCCTATTTTGAGAGAGAATCAAAGACAATTACCGATAAAAATGGCTTGGGGATTAACTATCCACAAGTCTCAGGGACTTACTTTGCATAGAGTGACCATTGACATTGGAACCACTAAAAGGCAGGGTTTGATATTCACAGCTTTCTCCAGAGTTCCCTCGCTTGCAAATCTACGCATTTCACCTACTTTTTCATTCGAGAGGTACTCAAATATGGTGCACATACCAACAATTGGAGCAAGAAGAAAGGAGGAAACAAGACTACTATCACTCAACCCATCGTAAATACTACCCTTTGCTATGATAGCACCTCTACTGCTACTATACTCAACACTTCTTGTATCCAAAGCAGCACTGTTGTTCAAGGGGTATCAAATGTAATCATGTTTATTGAAACTAAAATTTCCCACTAAAGGCTACCATTCATGATATAAATACTGCACATGTATACATGTCTTATTATGTGCACGTAGATCTTCATGTATTTGATGTTGTGAAATATGATTTGCAACTTTAAATGTACGAATCTGCAACAGAATTAAATGTACACATACAACATTTCAATGTAATGTTTCATCTATATTCCTACACTGCCACTATCAATCACACACATTATCAATTGTACAATAAAGGTTTTTTCAACAAACACCAACCGAACAATTGATGCACAACTAACACAATAAACCCGAATTAAATACATATAATATCAACTATAAAATAAATTAACTATAGAAAACGGTATCAAATGTATTCATGTACAAATTTTTAACAAGTTTGAAATGTAAAAACAACCTTAAAATTAAGTGGCCCGTCTATATTTCTACACTTACAAAATCAATCACACCCCTTATCAACATCAACTACAAAAGTAATAACTATACCTCTAAATCAAATAACATGTATTGTTCGGCATTCACATTGCATGAAACACATGCGATTGCTAGTTTAAGACTTATTTTGTTTAAAACAAAGTTTTATCAAATGTGTATAGATTCTCATCTTTAGATTGTTAGTTTTATTTATATTCATTATATGATATGGTTCCAGAGTTCATTTAATTCAATTTATATTCATTACATGTTCGTAGGTATTTTATAACTAGCAATCGCATGTGTACAATGCAATGTGAACATCGAATGGTATATGTTATTTGATTTAGAGGGATAGTTATTACTTTTGTAGTTAATGTTGATAAGAGGTGTAATTGATTTTGTAAGTGTGGGAATTTAGATGAAGCTACATTTCAAAATTGTTACAAATTCGTAAATATACATTTGCAAATCTTGTATCATGAGTGGTAGTGATTTGTGAACTATTTTATTTGAACTAAACATGAATACATGAATATAGAATATTTGTAGATTTTATATCATGAGTGGTAGCCTTTTGTGGGCAATTTTTTTGGCACTAAACATGAATACAATTGATACCACTTTGGATAGTTAATTACTTTTGTAGTTGATGTGGTTTGTAATTATTTGGGGGAAATTGTGTTAGTGTTGCAGCATGTTCGAGATGGTGGTTGCATTGGTTATTTGGTTGGTTCTTTGTTGAAAAATCTTTTTTATATTGTCAATAACATGTTGATAAGGGATTTGATTGATAGTGATAGTGTAGGAATATAGATGAAACATTAGATTGAAAGGATCTATGTGGACATTTCAAATTTGTTACAAATTCGGACATATCATTTACAAATCTTATATCATGAGATCTGAACTAAACATGAATACATGAAGACCTCCGTACATTTGCAGATTTTATATCATGAGTGGTATCCTGTTGTGGTGACTTTTATTTGAACTAAAGATGTATACATTTGATACCCCTTGAACAGCACTATCACTATGGATACATAAGTGTTGAGTAAAGTAGTAGTGTAGGTGCTATCAATGTAGAGGGTAGTATTTACAACGGGTTGTTTTAGTTGAGTGATAGTAGTCTTGACTCCTCCTTTCTTCTTGCTCCAAGTGTTGATACATACGTCATTTTTTAGTATCTTTCAAATGAAAAAGGAGGGGAAATGCCCAGATTGGCAAGCGAGGAAACTCTAGAGAAAGTTGTGAATGTCAAACCTTTCCTTTAAGTGGTTCCAATGTCGACAGTTACTCTATGAAAAGTAAGTCCCTAGGACTTGTGGATAGTTAATCCCAAAACCATTTTAATCAACAATTGCCTTTGATTCCCTCTCCATGTCCAGGCATTGCTTCAACAAAAAAACTTGCTTATTGCAAATCTATGGGTTGACTTAGGCCTCGTAAATGGTGACATAGGAGCAATCACCGACATTATCTACGACGCATCAATGTAACCACCAACATTACCTTTATTTGTTGTTGTCAAATTTTATAGATACAACGGCCCATGTTGGGATTCCTCCAACCCGTTACATATTCCCATACCCCCTATTTTGAGAGGGAATCAAAGACAATTGCCGATAAAAATGGATTGGGGATTAACTATCCACAAGTCTCAGGGACTTACTATGCATAGAGTGACCATTAACATTGGAACCACTAAAAGGCAGGGTTTGACATTCACAGCTTTTTCTAGAGTTCCCTCGCTAGCAAATCTGCGCATTTCACCTACTTTTTCATTCAATAGGTACTCAAATATGGCGCACATACCAACACTTGGAGCAAGAAGAAAGGAGGAAACAAGACTACTATCACTCAACCTATCATAAATACTACCCTTTGCTATGATAGCACTTCCACTACTACTATACTCAACACTTCTTGTATCCAAAGTAGCACTGCCGTTCAAGGGGTATCAAATGTAATCGTGTTTATTGAAACTAAAATTTCCCACTAAAGGCTACCATTCACGATATAAATACTGCAAATGTATACATGTCTCATTATGTGCACGTAGATCTTCATGTATTTGATGTTGTGAAATATGATTTGCAACTTTAAATGTACGAATCTGTAACAGAATTAAATGTACACATACAACATTTCAATGTAATGTTTCGTCTATATGCCTACACTGCCACTATCAATCACACACATTATCAACTGTACAGTAAAGGTTTTTTCAACAAAACACCAATCAAACAATTGATGCACAACTAACACAATAAACCCGAATTAAATATATATAATATCAACTATAAGATAAATTACCTATCAAAAACGGTATCAAATGTATTCATGTACAAATTTTTAACAAGTTTGAAATGTAGAAACAACCTTAAAATTAAGTGGCCCGTCTATATTTCTACACTTACAAAATCAATCACAGCCCTTATCAACATCAACTACAAAAGTAATAACTATACCTCTAAATCAAATAACATGTATTGTTCGGCGGTCACATTGCATGAAACACATGCGATTGTTAGTTTAAGACTTATTTTGTTTAAAACAAAGTTTTATCAAATGTGTATAGATTCTCATCTTTAAATTGTTAGTTTTATTTATATTCATTATATGATATGGTTCCAGAGTTCATTTAATTCAATTTATATTAATTACATGTTCGTAGGTATTTTATAATAAAAATATAATACAAAAACCTTACATGTGAATTAAAAAATTGTGTAAAATGGGTTGTGTGAGCCACCTGTTGGTTTTGCATGGGCACAGGGCTTATCACCTTTTGTTGTTCATCCTAGAATCTAAGCTCGTTTGTGATGAGGCATTGTAGAAATTTGATAGTGTCATGCACATCAAAGCACAAAACCCATCGGATTTTCAGTCGTGAAACAAAGGAGTTGTGTTCGATTAGAGGTGTCAAACTAGTGGATGATCGAGACTTTTCTAAACAACTCCACTGTGTTATTGAGTTGTGGAAATGGGGGTAAAATGATGATGAATATAACAGGTTTGTGGTTGCAAGCTATATTGCAAGTGTTTGTTTTGGTGAAATTGATTCCTATTTAAAGCTAACCTCCATGGAAGAATTACAACTTGGGTTATCTGCTAAATATTACAACACTATCTATAAGAATTCTTGCATGTGGAAATATTTTTCCTTTTTTTTAACCTCCTCTAGTTCGTATTCAAAATACAGGGTGAGTTAGGAGGAGTTGCGAGTTTGGTAGGTGTAATAACGTCAACGGCCTTTCCGAATTGAAATGAAGGTGGTTGATTCTAACACTCATCAAACATTCAGATTACCGCAATTAAGCTAGGGTGGTTTTTGACACCCGAATGGATCTCAGTCATCCACATCACAAATATGGATGTCACATCAATGACATATTTTAACCTTTGACATCCACATGTGGAAGCTCCATATTATCACATTGACCATTTACCTTCCCTCAATGTGATTTCACCATAGTTTTATGTCCCACAAAATTTACTAGGACCGTGAATAGAGCCACCTAAAAGACACGTGGATATGTGCTTTGGTACAAACCATCAACTACTATGATTATGTTCCTTGTTGTCAATGGAAGGATTCATGTTTTCTCTTAGCTCTCACTTCATTTGCGATGAATTAGACATTACCTTATTCCTTACCTGAAGCTCAACTCACAAATTTGGGTGTCTTTAAAAGCACCTTGCCCCAGGCCTCACAATTTCCTTTGAAAATTTTTTCTAGCTCTTCCTTGGTTCCTCATAAGCTTCGTTCAAGTTTGAGCCTTTTCACCAAAACTAGCTCAAGTTCAGTTTGGACAATGGTTTTTGTCAACATCTTGATTTGGATCAATCCAAAACTCACTTCGCATCCTTTTGCAAGTCTTCAACTATGTCTCCATTCATCTCACTTCAAAGCTTCTACCATGTTGGTATTTCCACGTCAGTTTGGTTGTCTCTTCACTGAAACTACTTTTGCCATTAATTATTCCTCAATTTTGTTGGTTGCTTGTAAGGCTTGCCACTTTGTTGTGAAATGATCACTATGATTTGTTCTGCATTTTTCAAAAACTTGAATAACTTGCATATGAAAGCTTATAACCACCACTATTTGTATTGTTTCCATCAATTTCTCCCATGAGAGTGGTAGGGTAAGTGGATATACCTCCCACAACAAACCATTTGATAATGGTAGTCTATGTTCACATTTAAAAACATTGAGCAAGAGTAAAGAAAATACAGCCATGTTTTTTAACTAGGAAACAAGAAAATTATTAGACCAATGCCTAGTTGCAGGTTCAAACCTTGACAATATTTTTGTGAACAGTGGTGAAAACAACAAAAGATTGGTAGTTGTGAAAACCTCCATGATATACATACACATGACAATAGTTCAAATTTAATGAGTGTCGTGAACTTGGAAAATTCCACAAGGAAAACTCTTGTATATGATATTTGTTGTTGCCTATGAAAACGTGGAGAATGGCCTTAAATAATGGTCTATAAAATTGGAGCAAAGCTCTATGACCAATCATGTTTTGTGGTTATCACTTTAAACTAGTACATCGGCTCGACCTAGTATTTCCATGTGTGTTTTCCTTTCAAAAATATCTTCAAAGTTTGTTGCCTCAACGATCTATGCACTGCAGCCCCTCAAATGAATAACTAAAAAAGCACGTGATTTTTATGTTTGATTGTAAAAATTATGCAGTTCAAAAAGGTCCCTCGCAACATTTTCCCCACCTCTTGACTTCTCCTCTATCAAATTTAACTTCTTCAACACATCCCCTTGAACGTCTCCATTGCACTTCTCATGTGCAATTGCTAGTGGGTATATAAATGGATTAGTAATGTTGTGCTAAACACACTATTATCATTTTCACTTGTCTGACTAAAATTGTTTTTCGATTGTTTTTTAAAAGTTATTTATGGACCAGACCTTATCTATTATACTACCCTTTAATACCGTAGGTATTTGTTCTATATAAATGTAGCACTTATTCATTCGATAAAAAAAACTTATATTCATATTAAGGTTTGATGAGCATGGAATTGACACTAAGATACCATTGATATTGTGGAAATGAGACCTAAAGCGGATGAGATAAGCAATGCATTTGTTGAGCACTATTATTACATGTTTGACAATTGTATCGAAAACATGTAAGAATTGCATGATTTGTATTATTTATGGGCTTCAAAGGCCAGCCATATGACTGACAATTCACACATTATTTCTACCAAGCTAGTTTCTCTTCCCTTTGATAATGCTATCAGATTGCCAATTATATGGAACTTTGTATTATATTTTTTTAAGTTGTGTGATAATCTTCAATTTTCTAGTGGAAAACATCACTTCACTTTATCGAGGGAAAGTAACTTTAAAATCCTTGACCGAAATATGAAATGTAATTAGAGAGTTTTTAAGGTGTCAATCTTGTGTTAAATGTAAATATAAGTTGGACTGCAAATTATAGTATTATATTTTAAGCTAGTTTTTGTATAATTTGCTAACAGTAATAAGTTGATCTAGTTGAACTTTTATGATATTTACATTTTTGAATAATAAATTCTTGAAAAAAAGTTAACCACTAACTATTTCCACATGGCTAAAGACATGCTAGTAATCTTTCGTGGCTCTATATTCCTGGCATGTTTTGACCTATGATATTTTTATAATAAATTGAGTATTTTATTCCAATCACATCCCTTTCTCATCTAACCATGGTACTTTCTTCCATTCTATCCCCTAGTGAACTAAATCAAATAAAGTTCATAAATTATTTATTATTGACACATAACAATAATTCAATATGTTTCTCAAGTCTTTACCATTAAGTGTCTAGTTGAGGTGTCAAATCTTTCTTAATTGAAAGATGAACATATGATTAGAGTGACCAAACAATTGTTCTTTAACCTAGTACTAATGTTGAAGTCCCAGAGCTTGTTAACCCTTATAGTTTAATGTACCACACAAATAGCAAAAGAATGTTTACTAACTTTCAAATTTCAAAAGTCCAACTACAATTGCAATTTTTACTTTCAATTCCTTGACGGAAAACTTGCCACACAATAGCGGAGTACCTGTGAGCAGTTAATAAAAGTAAGGCATTGTCATGATTGAAAACAGAGGATTAGAACAAGTAACATGCCTATCTATTTCTAAAGGACATGCACGCAGGATCAAATTAACCATATTCCACGCATGCCTTCATGAGCACCGAGTGGATTTGTTTTGAAAACTAAATGGTCCATCAAATAGCATACTTTATTTTCTTTATTTTGGAAAGTACGGTAGCTAATCCATAAGAGTGTGAGTAACTCATGTATTGTTTAAAGAAAATGAACAAACATTTTTAATAGTTGACAAAAATGTATACACAAAAACCATATAACAAGTTTGCAACGAAAGAATAAAATATAAATATAGTTTGCAAAAACCAATCCAATAACAAAGCATAATTTATTTAGAAGTTATAATCCTGATTGAAACTGATTATGGCCACACCCTTTCTTAATAGACATCCAACTCATGTACAAACGGAGCATTAGAACAATTTGCGGAGATGTATCAAAAATTTATTAAAGGAAAAATTTCATAATAGACTTGTATACAAAAAACTTATCTACCCAATGTTAAACAGTGAGAAAGCATGGGGAAATTGTTTGACAAAATATATTTAAACATGGAGTCACATTTGTTGCAGCGAAGGATGTTGCTGTCATTTGGGATTCAATCTGTAAAAAATAAGACCAGCAATTAGTATTAAAAAAGTTGTAAGAACAATTATGCACACTACAATAATAATGTGTAAATAATTTTCAACGCAATTTATGAAACTAATGCATGAAACATTTCAATTGTTACATTGTAGATATGATCTTTTGAATTTCCAAATTGAGTTAACTACGCAATAGTTTATTTCATAAAGGTGTTTTCTCAAATGTAGTTTTCATATTTTTGAACTACCCATTAATTACAAGAACCATTTCGTATTTCTTAATTGCATTTCAAATATGGAAGTAAATGCTCAAAGGTTAAAAGATGTGCTTAAAATTTCCTCCAATTTTTCAAATAAACTCCTTTGATTTGTAAAGAATTGTTCTTATTTCAAAACTCTATTTAAACATCATTTTTTCATTCCTTGTATATCTTAACATTTTGTAGGTGGGAGGGAAGAGGAGAGGAGAGAGATTATTATTGTACTTGACTATATGCTCTAAACTGCAAGATGATGATACAATTACAACATGAATCTTATGGTCAGACTTGTTAATATGCATGTGAGATAGACAAGTTAAAAGCTAAAATTGTAGCTACACAACGACAAAGGAGTTATTGTTAAAACTTTGTAAGATTTTTTTCGCCATAAACCTGCAAAGTATATGCTCTAAACTGCAAGATGATGATACAATTACAACATGAATCTTATGGTCAGACTTGTTAATATGCATGTGAGATAGACAAGTTAAAAGCTAAAATTGTAGCTACACAACGACAAATGAGTTATTGTTAAAACTTTGTAAGATTTTTTTGGCCATAAACCTCCAAAGTATTGCAATCCTCTTGCATATTTGGCACTGTCTTTGTTCGTTATAACCAACTTGGTTCCACCCAACACAATAACACATGAAAATCTTAGCAGTACTATTTGGTGTTAATTGATATATCAAATGAATCTGACTATAAGGGAGCTACTACAATGGTTCCAAAACTACGTTTAAGATCACACACAATTTCATGTGAAAATGTCTTACTTTATGGTGGGTTTTTTTTCCAAAGCACAAGGATAAATCAAAAAGTGATAAGTCTAACGAAAAGACAGAAATTACTGAAACCTTCTAGTTGTTGTATTTATCTGGTAGTAGTTTGTTAAGATGAGAAGTTCTATCATGTTGATTTCTCAGTGTCTCTATTTGTTGCAGTTAAACACAATATCTTTTAAAAATTTTCGATTGATGGATTACATTTTTTTTTGCCCCAAGTCTTCATTGAATACACTATTTAGTGGTCTGAATCTGCCTTCAAGAATGTTTTGTTGTTTGGTACCAATGTCTGTAACATTGAATTAAAAAAATGTCCAACAAACCAGCAAGTTGTATGACTTCAAATAAAATGAGTTCACTCCTAAGAAATCATTACGAACTACTTCTGTGAATAGTTTTCACCATATATAACATGAGCTTCTTACTATTAAGAAAAAACTTCCACAAAAAAAATAGAATAGATGATCATGACATACTATAAAAGAGGACAAAGAACATTTAGATTAGAAAGGATGGGAAAAAAAACCAACTGTGCATTATATCGCAGTCTCTAATATACTCTAACAATCAACCAGATATCAAGGACTATGTATTTAAATTGTACTTATACCATCATAATACACACCTATAGGGGTATCATGCAAGTAAAATAAACAAGTTTTGCAAAATCTAAATTTATTTATTTATTTTAACATCTGCAATGCAATTGTAATCAATATTTTAAAAAGTGGGCCACATTAAAGAGAGGGTAAAAATCAATGACATTAATCATTTTGATAAAAAAAAAAACATTTGCATATTATTTTTTGAGGGAAAAACATTGTAAAATAAAAGTCTACTTACATGTCTCCAGTACTAATTATCTTTTGTCAGAAAAAGATAATCGTGCTCCTTTTTCTAGTAGTTTTGCCCACATCGTCGATGCTTCAACGAGATGACGACCATGACTATCCAATCCTCGACCAATACTCTCCACTCCTTGACCGATGCTCTCTGCACCACGTCTAATGCTCTTTGTTTCAACGAGATGACAACCATGACTATCCAATCCTCGACCAATACTCTCCTCTCCTCGTCTGATGTTCTTTGTACAACATATGAGAACATTGAGATGCTCAAGAGTTATTTGAAAAGAACAAACCCAATGATGAAAATAGAAGGGTGTGTGAGTTGTTATATGTTGACTATGTCTAGCATTTCTACTTTGGTGGATATGATACATAAAATTATTTCATCATGTTTACTTTTTATATTTCTTTTGCAGGCTATGGAGCCACACAAACTACAAAGGAAACTCGATGAAAAGTGCAAGGTTGTGACAATTTTCTTTAAAAGAATTGAAAGATTAGTTCTTTTTGTGAAATTAAATGAAATGATAATCACGGTCAAGTTCATTTATATTAATTAGTTTCATTTTTTATAAATGAAAACAATTTTTTTGTCAATTGATCAAGCCAGAAATTGAAAACAAAGATTGAATTTATTGAGACATCGGTAAAAGCACTGGAGCAAATAAAAGATGGCAATGACTTAGATGTTAATAAGATGGAAGCATTACAAAATTACCTTAACAAAATGATTAAGAAAGTAAGAAGTCTTGGAGTCATAAATCAACACAAAGCAAGTGGTAAACCACAATATGTTATATATGGATTTTTTCAGGTATCAATGTTTACAAAATTATAGGAGTGCCCAATAATATTTCTTATTTTTAATTATTTACATTCAAGTGTGAATTATTAACATGTGTTTGTGAAGGGTTTATGTTTTGATTTTATTGGGAGAAATAATAATTTTTAGTAAAGATAACTGAAAACTTATTATTTATGCAGAATGTAAAATTTTGGAACTACTTTATGTGTGTTGCATTTGTCATAGTTGCGGCATGGTTGTTTAGCCGTGCATTAAGAGATAGTGCAGAGAGTATCGGATGTAGTGCAGAGAGCATTGGTTGAGGATTAGATAGCTGTGTGCCTACGGCATGAATGTTTAGTCGTGCATTTAGAGATAGTGCAGAGAGCATTGGACGTGGTCCAGAGAACATCAGACGAGAGGAGAGTATTAGTCGAGGATTGGATAGTCATGGTTGTCATTTCATTGAAGTAGAGAGCATCGAACATGGTGCAGAGAACATCGGACAAGGAGTGGAGAGTATAGGTCGAGGATTAAATAGTCATGGTCGTCATATTGTTGAAGCATCAACGAGATGATAACCACAACTATCCAATCCTCGACCAATGCTCTCTACACCACATTCGAGTCGTGAAACAAAGGAGTTGTGTTCGATTAGAGGTGTCAAACTAGTGGATGATCGAGACTTTTCTAAACAACTCCACTGTGTTATTGAGTTGTGGAAATGGGGGTAAAATGATGATGAATATAACAGGTTTGTGGTTGCAAGCTATATTGCAAGTGTTTGTTTTGGTGAAATTGATTCCTATTTAAAGCTAACCTCCATGGAAGAATTACAACTTGGGTTATCTGCTAAATATTACAACACTATCTATAAGAATTCTTGCATGTGGAAATATTTTTCCTTTCTTTTAACCTCCACTAGTTCGTATTCAAAATACAGGGTGAGTTAGGAGGAGTTGCGAGTTTGGTAGGTGTAATAACGTCAACGGCCTTTCCGAATTGAAATGAAGGTGGTTGATTCTAACACTCATCAAACATTCAGATTACCGCAATTAAGCTAGGGTGGTTTTTGACACCCGAATGGATCTCAGTCATCCACATCACAAATATGGATGTCACATCAATGACATATTTTAACCTTTGACATCCACATGTGGAAGCTCCATATTATCACATTGACCATTTACCTTCCCTCAATGTGATTTCACCATAGTTTTATGTCCCACAAAATTTACTAGGACCGTGAATAGAGCCACCTAAAAGACACGTGGATATGTGCTTTGGTACAAACCATCAACTACTATGATTATGTTCCTTGTTGTCAATGGAAGGATTCATGTTTTCTCTTAGCTCTCGCTTCATTTGCGATGAATTAGACATTACCTTATTCCTTACCTGAAGCTCAACTCACAAATTTGGGTGTCTTTAAAAGCACCTTGCCCCAGGCCTCACAATTTCCTTTGAGAAATTTTTTCTAGCTCTTCCTTGGTTCCTCATAAGCTTCGTTCAAGTTTGAGCCTTTTCACCAAAACTAGCTCAAGTTCAGTTTGGACAATGGTTTTTGTCAACATCTTGATTTGGATCAATCCAAAACTCACTTCGCATCCTTTTGCAAGTCTTCAACTATGTCTCCATTCATCTCACTTCAAAGCTTCTACCATGTTGGTATTTCCACGTCAGTTTGGTTGTCTCTTCACTGAAACTACTTTTGCCATTAATTATTCCTCAATTTTGTTGGTTGCTTGTAAGGCTTTGCCACTTTGTTGTGAAATGATCACTATGATTTGTTCTGCATTTTTCAAAAACTTGAATAGCTTGCATATGAAAGCTTATAACCACCACTATTTGTATTGTTTCCATCAATTTCCTCCCATGAGAGTGGTAGGGTAAGTGGATATACCTCCCACAACAAACCATTTGATAATGGTAGTCTATGTTCACATTTAAAAACATTGAGCAAGAGTAAAGAAAATACAGCCATGTTTTTTAACTAGGAAACAAGAAAATTATTAGACCAATGCCTAGTTGCAGGTTCAAACCTTGACAATATTTTTGTGAACAGTGGTGAAAACAACAAAAGATTGGTAGTTGTGAAAACCTCCATGATATACATACACATGACAATAGTTCAAATTTAATGAGTGTCGTGAACTTGGAAAATTCCACAAGGAAAACTCTTGTATATGATATTTGTTGTTGCCTATGAAAACGTGGAGAATGGCCTTAAATAATGGTCTATAAAATTGGAGCAAAGCTCTATGACCAATCATGTTTTGTGGTTATCACTTTAAACTAGTACATCGGCTCGACCTAGTATTTCCATGTGTGTTTTCCTTTCAAAAATATCTTCAAAGTTTGTTGCCTCAACGATCTATGCACTACAGCCCCTTTCTCCTTCAAATGAATAACTAAAAAAGCACGTGATTTTTATGTTTGATTGTAAAAATTATGCAGTTCAAAAAGGTCCCTCGCAACATTTTTCCCCACCTCTTGACTTCTCCTCTATCAAATTTAACTTCTTCAACACATCCCCTTGAATGTCTCCATTGCACTTCTCATGTGCAATTGCTAGTGGGTATATAAATGGATTTGTAATGTTGTGCTAAACACACTATTATCATTTTCACTTGTCTGACTAAAACTGTTTTTTGATTGTTTTTTAAAAGTTGTTTATGGACCAGACCTTATCTATTATACTACCCTTTAATACCGTAGGTATTTGTTCTATATAAATGTAGCACTTATTCATCCGATAAAAAATAACTTATATTTATATTAAGGTTTGATGAGCATGGAATTGACACTAAGATACCATTGATATTGTGGAAATGACACCTAAAGCGGATGAGATAAGCAATGCATTTGTTGAGCAATATTATTACATGTTTGACAATTGTATCGAAAACATGTAAGAATTGCATGATTTGTATTATTTATGGGCTTCAAAGGCCAGCCATATGACTGACAATTCACACATTATTTCTACCAAGCTAGTTTCTCTTCCCTTTGATAATGCTATCAAATTGCCAATTATATGGAACTTTGTATTATATTTTTTAAGTTGTGTGATAATAGTCAATTTTCTAGTGGAAAACATCACTTCACTTTATCGAGGGAAAGTAACTTTAAAATCCTTGACCGAAATATGAAATGTAATTAGAGAGTTTTAAGGTGTCAATCTTGTGTTAAATGTAAATATAAGTTGGACTGCAAATTATAGTATTATATTTTAAGCTAGTTTTTGTATAATTTGCTAACAATAATAAGTTGATCTAGTTGAACTTTTATGATATTTACATTTTTGAATAATAAATTCTTGAAAAAGAAGTTAACCACTAACTATTTCCACATGGCTAAAGACATGCTAGTAATCTTTCATGGCTCTATATTCCTGGCATGTTTTGACCTATGATATTTTTATAATAAATTGAGTATTTTATTCCAATCACATCCCTTTCTCATCTAACCATGGTACTTTCTTCCATTCTATCCCCTAGTGAACACTAATATCTAAATCAAAGAAAGTTCATAAATTATATATTATTGACACATAACAATAAGTGTCTAGTTGAGGTGTCAAATCTTTCTTAATTGAAAGATGAACATATGATTAGAGTGACCAAACAATTGTTCTTTAACCTAGTACTAATGTTTAAGTCCCAGAGCTTGTTAACCCTTATAGTTTAATGTACCACACAAATAGCAAAAGAATGTTTGCTAACTTTCAAATTTAAAAAATCCAACTACAATTAAACAATTTTTACTTTCAATTCCTTGACGGAAAACTTGCCACACAATAGCGGGAGTACCTGTGAGCAGTTAATAAAAGTAAGGCATTGTCATGATTGAAAACAGAGGATTAGAAACAAGTAACATGCCTATCTATTTCTGAACGGACATGCACGCATGATCAAATTAACCATATTCCACGCATGCCTTCATGAGCACTGAGTGGATTTGTTTTTAAAAACTAAATGGTCCATCAAATAGCATACTTTATTTTCTCGATTTTGGTGAGTACGGTAGCTAATCCATAAGAGTGTGAAGGTGTAACTCATGTATTGTTTAAAGAAAATGAACAAACATTTTTAATAGTTGACAAAAATGTATACACAAAAACCATATAACAAGTTTGCAACGAAAGAATAAAATATAAATATAGTTTGCAAAAAACCAATCCAATAACAAAGCATAATTTATTTAGAAGTTATAAATCCTGATTGAAACTGATTATGGCCACACCCTCTCTTAATAGACATCCAACTCATGTACAAACGGAGCATTAGAACAGTTTGCGGAGATGTATCAAAAATTTATTAAAGGAAAAATTTCATAATAGACTTGTATACAAAAAAACTTATCTACCCAATGTTAAACAGTGAGAAAGCATGGGGAAATTGTTTGACAAAATATATTTAAACATGGAGCCACATTTGTTGCAGCGAAGAATGTTGTTGTCATTTGGGATTCAATCTGCAAAAAATAAGACCAGCAATTAGTATTAAAAAAGTTGTAAGAACAATTATGCACACTACAATAATAATGTGTAAATAATTTTCAACGCAATTTATGAAACTAATGCATGAAACATTTCAATTGTTACATTGTAGATATGATCTTTTGAATTTCCAAATTGAGTTAACTACGCAATAGTTTATTTCATAAAGGTGTTTTCTCAAATGTAGTTTTCATATTTTTGAACTACCCATTAATTACAAGAACCATTTCGTATTTCTTAATTGCATTTCAAATATGGAAGTAAATGCTCAAAGGTTAAAAGATGTGCTTAAAATTTCCTCCAATTTTTCAAATAAACTCCTTTGATTTGTAAAGAATTGTTCTTATTTCAAAACTCTATTTAAACATCATTTTTTCATTCCTTGTATATCTTAACATTTTGTAGGTGGGAGGGAAGAGGAGAGGAGAGAGATTATTATTGTACTTGACTATATGCTCTAAACTGCAAGATGATGATACAATTACAACATGAATCTTATGGTCAGACTTGTTAATATGCATGTGAGATAGACAAGTTAAAAGCTAAAATTGTAGCTACACAACGACAAAGGAGTTATTGTTAAAACTTTGTAAGATTTTTTTCGCCATAAACCTGCAAAGTATATGCTCTAAACTGCAAGATGATGATACAATTACAACATGAATCTTATGGTCAGACTTGTTAATATGCATGTGAGATAGACAAGTTAAAAGCTAAAATTGTAGCTACACAACGACAAAGGAGTTATTGTTAAAACTTTGTAAGATTTTTTTGGCCATAAACCTCCAAAGTATTGCAATCCTCTTGCATATTTGGCACTGTCTTTGTTCGTTATAACCAACTTGGTTCCACCCAACACAATAACACATGAAAATCTTAGCAGTACTATTTGGTGTTAATTGATATATCAAATGAATATTGACTATAAGGGAGCTACTACAGTGGTTCCAAAACTACGTTTAAGATCACACACAATTTCATGTGAAAATGTCTTACTTTATGGTGGGGTTTTTTTTCCAAAGCACAAGGATAAATCAAAAAGTAATAAGTCTAACAAAAAGACAGAAATTATTGAAACCTTCTGGTTGTTGTATTTATCTAGTAGTAGTTTGTTAAGATGAGAAGTTCTATCATGTTGATGTTCTTGGTGTCTCTATTTGTTGCAGTTAAACACTATCTTTTAAGATTTTTCGATTGATGGATTACATTTTTTTTTGCCCAAAGTCTTCATTGAATACACTATTTAGTGGTCCTCGATTGAATCTGCCTTCAAGAATGTTTTGTTGTTTGGTACCAATGTCTGTAACATTGAATTAAAAAAATGTCCAACAAACCAGCAAGTTGTATGACTTCGAATAAAATTAGTTCACTCCTAAGAAATCATTACGAACTACTTTTGTGAATAGTTTTCACCATATATAACATGAGCTTCTTACTATTAAGAAAAAACTTCCACAAAAAAAAATAGAATAGATGATCATGACATACTATAAAAGAGGACAAAGAACATTTAGATTAGAAAGGATGGGAAAAAAAACCAACTGTGCATTATATCGCAGTCTCTAATATACTCTAACAATCAACCAGATATCAAGGACTATGTATTTAAATTGTACTTATACCATCATAATACACACCTATAGGGGTATCATGCAAGTAAAATAAACAAGTTTTGCAAAATCTAAATTTATTTATTTATTTTAACATCTGCAATGCAATTGTAATCAATATTTTAAAAAGTGGGCCACATTAAAGAGTGTAAAAATCAATGACATTAATCATTTTGATAAAAAAAAAAAAAAAACATTTACATATTATTTTTTGAGGGAAAAACATTGTAAAATAAAAATCAACTTACATGTACCCAGTACTAATTATCTTTTATCAGAAAAAGATAATCGTGCTCCTTTTTCTAGTAGTTTTGCCCACATCGTTGATGCTTCAACGAGATGATGACCATGACTATCCAATCCTCGACCAATACTCTCCACTCCTTGACCGATGCTCTCTGCACCACGTCTAATGCTCTTTGTTTCAACGAGATGACAACCATGACTATCCAATCCTCGACCAATACTCTCCTCTCCTCGTCTGATGTTCTTTGCACAACATATTAGAACATCGAGATGCTCAAGAGTTATTTGAAAAGAACAAACCCAATGATGAAAATAGAAGGGTGTGTGAGTTATATGTTATTGACTATGTCTAATATTTCTACTTTGGTGGATATGATACATAAAATTATTCCATCATATTTACTTTTTATATTTCTTTTGTAGGCTATGGAGTCACGCAAGCTACAAGGGAAGTTCGATGAAAAAAATGCAAAGTTGTGACAATTTTCTTAAAAAGAATTGAAAGATTAGTTTTTTTTTGTGAAATTAAATGAAATAATAATCACGGTCAAGTTCATTTATATTAATTAGTTTCATTTTTTATAAATGAAAACAATTTTTTTGTTAATTGATTAAGCCAGAAATTGGAAACAAAGATTGAATTTATTGAGGCATCGGTAAAAACACTTGAACAAATAAAAGATGGCAATGACTTATAGATGTTAACAAGATGGAAGCATTACAAAATTATCTTAACAAAAAGATTAAGGAAGTAAGAAGTCTTTGAGTCATAAATTAACACAAAGCAAGTGATAAACCACAATATGCTATATATGATTTTTTTTCAGGTATTAATGTTTACAAAATTACAGGAATGCCCAATAATATTTCTTATTTGTAATTATTTACATTCAAGTGTGAATTATTAACCAGGTGTTTGTGAAGGGTTTATGTTTTGATTTTATTGGGAGAAATAATAATTTTTAGTAAAGATAACTGAAAAATTATTATTTATGCAGAATGTAAAATTTTGGAACTACTTTATGTGTGTTGCATCTGTCATAGTTGCGGCATGGTTGTTTAGCCGTGCATTTAAGAGATAGTGCAGAGAGTATCGGATGTAGTGCAGAGAGCATTGGTTGAGGATTAGATAGCTGTGTGCCTACGGCATGAATGTTTAGTCGTGCATTTAGAGATGGAGCAGAGAGCATTGGACGTGGTGCAGAGAACATCAGACGAAGGAGAGGAGAGTATTGGTCGAGGATTAGATAGTCATGGTTGTCATTTCATTTGAAGTAGAGAGCATAGAACATGGTGCAGAGAGCATCGGACAAGGAATGGAGAGTATAGGTCGAGGATTGGATAGTCATGGTCATCATATCGTTGAAGCATTAACAAAATAACCCACGACTATCAAATCCTCGACCAATGCTCTCTGCACCACATTCGATGCTCTCTGCACCATCTATAAATGCACGACTAAACAACCATGCCGCAACTATGACATATGCAACACGCATAAAATAGTTCCAAAATTTTACATTCTGCATAAATAATAATTTTTCAGTTATATTTACTAAAAATTATTATTTCTCCCAACAAAATTAATACATAAACCCTTCACAAACACCCCCTTTTTAAAATTAAAAAATTGGTTAATAATTCACACTTAAATGTAAATAACTAAAAAATAAGAAATATTATTGGGCACTCCTGTAATTTTGTAAACATTGATACCTGAAAAAATCCATATATAGCATATTGTGGTTCACCACTTGCTTCGTGTTGATTTATGACTCCAAGACTTCTTACTTCCTTAATCCTTTTGTTAAGATAATTTTGTAATGCTTCCATCTTGTTAACATCTAAGTCATTGCCATCTTTTACTTGCTCCAGTGCTTTTACCGATGTCTCAATAAATTCAATCTCTGTTTTCAATTTCTAGCTTGATCAATTGACAAAAAAATTGTTTTCATTTATAAAAAATGAAACTAATTTACATAAGTGAATTTGACCGTTATTATTATTTCATTTAATTTCACAAAAAGAACTAATCTTTCAATTCTCTTCAAGAAAATTGTCACAACACCTTGCACTTTTCAACAAACTTTCCCTTGTAGCTTGCATGGCTCCATAGCCTGCAAAAGATATATATAAAAAGTAAACATGATAGAATAATTTTATGTATCATATCCACCAAAGTAAAAATATTAGACATAGTCAATAACATATAGCAACTCACACACACTTCTATTTTCATCATGGGTTCGTTCTATCCAAAAAACTCTTGAGCGTCTCAATGTTCAAATTCTTTGCCTTTTTTTTAATTTCGTTCTATCACCCTTCAGGTCCATGCTAAGCAGAAAACTCAACTCAATGAGAAGAATCAATGATAAAGAGTTCTCCAAAATTCAATTCTTAAACAAGAGTTAATTACACAAGATACAAGAATATAATAAGATTAAAAACATGGACTATTACAATGACTATGTAAAATCTTGTAACCACAAACACCTAAAGTTGGAATTGACATAACATGTCTCTCAATACAATCAAAATGAGAACAACTCATAATCGAAGGATATTTTAATAAAATATTGCACCTCAGATTTAACAAAAAGATTAAGAATGCATTACAACAAAAAGGCATCAAAACAAGAAGAAGCAACCAACAAAGACTTTTATATGAAATTTCGCAGGTCAAAATTTAAGAAAAAGATCACAACTATGTTCAACAAAATTAATCTAGGTGAAAATTGGGGCAAAAACATTAGGACAACATAGTTCAAAGGCCTCCAAAACAAATGTTATCAAATAGTATCAAGACCTTATTTAGATGAAGACCAATAGTAAAACCCCCAAATTTTGCTAAGGCTTACCTATTTAATTGCCAAGGATACAAGTTCAAGAAGGGGAAATAAATAAATGATGTTAGACCTCTAAATTTGGAGGAAGTTGAGGCATTCACACTATCAAGCTAATTGAGGTCAAATAATCCCCAGATTTTTGTCTAGATTGCACTACTACAGTAGCATAGAAGAAAAAATAATAAGAATATCAAGGAGTAAATAGATCAATGAAAAAACCTATGACATTTACATTTAACAAAATTGAAACACAATTAACATTGTATAATTATACAGAATATTTCAACCAATGATGTCAAAGAAATCCTAAAAATTAATCTATAACATAAATGCATCTCTAACTTTAGAAAGGAAAAAAATCAATAACACGTGCAAATCAAACACAATTCAAAACAGGAGTAAAACAAAATATAGCTACTTAACTAAAAATTAAAATAAAAATATTGTATATCCTTAAATAAGGTGAGTTATAGATTATAGATTATAGGAAGATTGTATATCCTTAAATAAGGTGAGTTATAAGTGCTTGAAGCTAAAAGTTTAGAATACAGTTTTGACTGTGATAGTTTAGATGATAGAAGTAAAACAGTGATCTTTTGAAGAAATCTATGAGGAAGTGGTAAGTTAAAGTTGTTGGGAAGTTTGTTGATTAAGTGTAAACCTTGAGAAATGAGAAAAGTCCTTTTGGAAGCCTTATTCATGTTAGAATCCATGACTGTCCTCTATAGTACAGTCCATTAAGAAGCCTTTACGGAGAGCAAGAAAACATATCCATAAGAGGACCTTGATAGAGGATAGGTAAGTGACTTGAATAAGTTGATGAAAGGAGTATAGAACAATGAGCAAATGAGGTGAGAAGACTTTAGACAAGTCAAGGTGAAGTAGGTAACATAGTTGAAGGTAGAGAAATGCTTAAGAATAGTCAAGAAGCCAAGAAGGCTAAAGGTGAGGATATAGCATGAATGAAGCTTGGAAGAGTAAATAAACATAGGAGAAAGCTTGAATGAGGATAAAATAGGTGGATAAAGGTGTCATTAAAGTTGAAACTAGTGAGGAACTACAAAACCCTAGAAAGTGGATTCAAACCCTAGCTAATCCTCCTTGAAACAAGGCAAAAGGGAGAAAGTTGTGTTGGGCAAATTGTACTTTGAGTTGGAAGATAAAATTTAGCATGCTCCTAGAGGGCCATAAAGGGTATCCAAATCATTAATCAGTTTTTCATGAATACTTCTGGATTGCTCCAAACATGAAGGTCAGGAGGGCTAAAAGACCTAATTGAAAAACGCTAAAAGGAGAATAAAAATTGATGGGCAAGGATTTGAGTTTTGAAACTTTGAGAATGGCTTAAAGAGGATAATGTGTATCATAAAATCTTTGACAGTCAAGCAAGTTTCTTTGTGTTTTTGTTTTTTGTCAGAAAAGGTCATTTTGGAGGGCTACAAGGATTTTGATAGGTCTACAAGGGAAATGGTGATAGATGATGTCTTGAAACTTTGTCAAGTGATTGATCCTATTTGTTTAGTGCTATTAAGCAGGTCTAAAGCTTCAAAGCAAGTGAAAACTGAAATCAATAGTTTGAAGAGATTTGGTGGTTATAAGCCAATTCAAGATTCTTAAGATATAGTGAAATTGCTTGATTTTGGTGTTTTGAATTGGATAACTCTAACTGTTGGTTGTGTTGATTGTTGTTTGTTTTTGGGCCCACCAGGCCTTTACATCATTACCATTCTTGTCTGGTTGGCTTTGCTCTTTCTTAAGTTGGTTTGTGGGCTATTTGGATCTGACTCTTTGTCTCTTTGCTTCTTCTCATCCTCTATATAGTAAGCTTGCACACAAGCTACATTGACGTCCTTTGGCTTTATGACGACCCTTTTCCTTAGGTGTGTATGAAGTCCCACCAAGTATTCGGTAAGAATATCCTCATCTTACAAGTCCATATTCAGCAGCATTCCTTGCCTTCGGAATTATGTAGTATAATCCTACACACTTTGACACTGGATTGCCTAAAATACTGTCATTTAATTCTTTAGTCTATTTTATGCCTAAAGGAATAAAAATTTGCTCTAAACAATTATTTATATCCATTCCAACTATCCACAACAGACCTCTTCTTTTCACATGGTAGTTAAGTAGGTTTTCCACCAAGTAAGAGCATGACCTTCCATCTTGAAACATGTAAAGGTAATCATTTGTGCCTCTGTGACATTGTGCATGCTACAATATAAATCTAATTGCTTCAACCATTTATCTAATAATTCAGCATCTACCTGTCCTTCAAAGCTCTTAATTTCAACTTTGCGAGGTGTATATTCATATTTTTACCGTATATTTTCCCTTTTCTCTTATAGATTACTCTTCTTCCTCATGCTCTTCCATGAACTCTTCATCATGGCTCTCTCTTTTTCATATACAAAGCTTTTTGACTAGGGCACGAAAAACTTCATCCATGGATTGTTGCATGCTAGATGCGAGCTTCTACCCATCCCATGGTGATCTCCAACATTGCAACTCTTCGAGCCAATTCTTCTTCTCCTCTTCTTGCCATTTCTCGTCCTTTGATTCCACTCCCTTGTAGATATCTCTAGATTGCAAAGGTAGTAAATCTCCACCTTTGGCACTATCATACAAACCACACAAGAACAAATTCCACGGTCCCCAAGGATATATAATCAGCCCTAATACCAAAATGATTTGTAAACACTAAGTTACACCTCACAAAATCACAACAATAGATCCATAATTCACTTATGCTTCAAATGACAGTTAATTGCTCTTAGTGAATGAGATTCTCAGTATTGTCATTGTTTGGAAACAATGTTAATGAAAGCATTTACACACACACGCAGCAATATTGAAACAATTCAAATCTTTTCTTATCCGGGAAAAAAATGTAGACAGAAGTCTGAATTATGAACGGAGTCAATATATCTTTATCTCTAACTCATAAGTTTCTTCCTATCTAGAGAATCCAATTGATTTAATATCTAATTCAATCATTGATGTACCAAACATTCTTATATGAATGTAGTAAACATTTGACTTGACACAAAATTTGATTCTTGGAAAACCCCATGATGAGGGAAAAATCAGTAGGGAGGGAAAATTGCTCTCTTTCCAAAATTATTATTGAACAAAGAATGAAATACATATAAATGGAAGATTTAATACAAAAATCAATAATGCAGTTCCACATTTGCAATTTCCTGCTGTTGTTTTGCTACACATTGTTTTTGTAAACAACTACACACCATAAGACTCTCCCACTCACAAGATCCTGTTAAAATATAACACATTATATAGAATGTAAAAACAGTTATGTAGTTGTTCGGTTGGTAACTGTTCAACCACCTCTCTCTCAATAAATAAACCTCTGCCTGTATCATTTGAACAGTGCAGTTTTTGCCTTCTGTATTCTTTCTTCTCTTTGCATATTCCAACATTGGTATCAGAGCCCCAAGGTCGGTTTGCATTTAGAGGAAGCCATGTCAACTGGCACGAACTAACAAGTTTGGGGAAGCCTTGGTAGGGCACGAAACTGGCAGTTATTCCATCCAGGGTATGCAAAGAAGTGTCGTGCTGGAAGAAAAACGACAGGGTGCAAGTACACAGTCGTGTGAAAACGCACCAAAATGCGTGAAGCATTGCTGCAGAATCGTCGGTTCCTATTGCTGCAGAAAATCATGGGCAGAATCGTGGTCCCATTGGAATGCAGAGTCGCAAGAGGAAATACATGAGAGAAAGAAAATACGTGGGCAACACCAGCAAAAACCGAGGGCAGAATCGTGAGAAATCGTGGACTAGAATCGTGCAAATATCGTGGGCAGTTTCGTGTTGCTGTACATAAATCGTGGGCCAACAGCAAAGCAACCAGAAAAATCATGGGTTTTTTTCACTAGAAAATCGTGGGTTACGTGGAAAGCAAAAATCCTGCAAAAATTGCCTGGGCAAACAGCGTTGCAAAAAACGTGAGACCAAAAACGTGGGCACTAGAATCTGCTGGCCATTTTCACCAGTGAACATCGTGGGCAGCGTGAACCCTGCAAAAGTCGTGGAGAGAGGAGCAACCAGAGCAAAATCGTGGCAGAAACTAGAGAGGTAAATCGTGAGTAGAGGTAAAAGATTGCGAACAACAAAAACTCGTGGAAAGATTTTTTAATATTTCCTTGCCTAAACCTATTTGGTTTGGTGTTGCATAAAATATTCTCTCCCACTAGCCATGTATATTGCATAAAACACTAATTAATTTTGATATTTTTAATATTACTTATGCTGAAGAAATAAGGATACTTTTAAGTGTGAGGAATAAGTATTATTTTATTATTTTCCGTTCTTTCGGAATAATAAAATGGCAAATATATCACACTTGACTTTGTCGGAGATACAAAAATTAACGGACATTAATTTCAATGTATAGAGCCATAAGATTTAACAGTCGCGGAGTTTCGTGATTGTGATAAAATAATCAAGGGTGATGAAAGTTGACCAGCGATGAACTTCGAGGATTTTGACAAACGTCATAAGGAAGCAATATTGCTTCTCAAATTATCGTTGTCAGATGATTTGATACTGGAAGTGCGGAATGCCACTGTGGCAAGCACGTTGTGGGCCAGTCTGAGGGATAAATATCAGACGTCAGAAAAGAGTCAGGTTTTATACCTGAAAAATATACTCTTTTCCGTAAAGTTACAAGTAGGTGGATCGCCGTCTGAGCACCTTCTTCGGATGAAAGATTTCCGAGACCAGTTATCTTCCATCAACAAAAAGGTGGACGATGATGATATGGTGGCTCTGGTTTTGAACAACTTACTTTCTTCGTATGAGTCATTCGTGGAGGCACTCCATTTAATGGCTGACAGTCAAACCTCACGTTTGACAAGGTGAGTTCCTACCTGTTGCAAAAGGAGCTTAGATAACTTCAGGCAAAATTTAATTGTGACCATTCAGAGAGTGCTCTAATCACTCAGTCAAAGGGAAAGTGGAAACGTCAATCTGGTGAATCTTCCACTCGGTATCAGGTCACATGTTATTACTGTCACAAGGTTGGGCACCTCAAGAAGGATTGCCGGAAGCGGATGTATGATCTTTCGAAGCAGAATAAAAAGCCATGTAACGAGGAACATGTGGCAGCAGTTGCAGAAGAACGGGATTTGGATGACGAGTATGCTCTTTATTGTCTTACGACATCGTGCTCAAATGATAGTGGTACCAGTTGCTAGATCATTGAGTCTGGTGCGTCTGTACATTTTTCATGTCATAAGGACTGGTATGTTTCATTTACTGCAAATATCTGTTTTGAATCAATAGTACTAGCTGATGGAGAATCACTTGCAGTAGAAGGGATAAGAGACCTTGTATTGAATAATGCTCATAGATTGTTGGTACAAAATGTTAGATATGTACCTTCTTTACAAAAGAATCTTCTATCTATTCGTCAATGGACTGAAAATCCCAATATTTCTGTGGATTTTTGTGAAAAGAAGTGTGTTATCTCTAATGTGAAACAGAGATGGATAATTGCCCTTGGTATTGGGGAAGGTGGTCAGTATCAGCTTATTGATCCGGCTGCAATCAACATGAATGCACATGTGGAGGACAACTCCTCCATTCAGGATGTGCAGGAGGTTGCAATGCCTTGGGAGGAAACCATTCCTCACAAATCTGTTGACTTGGATACAGTCAACCTACATGCACCTATTGTGGAGGAAATATCCACTATACCGGGTGTACAGGAGGCGGACATGCCTTGGGAGGATGGATTTCCTCATTCTGAAGAACAATTTGTTGTGGACGGAGACTCCACAATTCCAAATGCATTGACGGTGCATGGTGAGATGGCATGCCCAACCACTCACTCAGAGGGCCTTGCTCGAAGGACAGTAGAGCATGACCAATTTGCTCATTGTGTTGTAATGGATGACTCCACTATTCCCAAATGCATTGACGGTGCATGGATGAGATTGCATGCCCAACCACTCACTCAGAGGTCCTTGCTCGAAGGACAGTAGAGCATGACCAGTTTGCTCATTGTGTTCTGAATGATCTTTCCCTACAAATGGGGATAGATGAGCAAATAGATAAGACGGAGATGGTTATTTCTCCAGTTGAGATGGAGACCACTGCTGAGACGAAGATGGTTATTTCTCCTACTATTACGGAGTTGGTTCTAACTCCTACTGCACAGATGGTCACATTCCTCTTCTTGAAAAAGCTGAATGAGCACTACATGGTGGTGCAAGGACGTGATAGAGGTGACTTCGATTGCAGGATAACTGAGTCTTTGTACAGACTCCAGTAGGCTACACAAGCCTGGCAATAGATTTTTCAATCCACATCTTCGAGGTTCTGATTTTAGTACTCTGGAGATGGGACTGACACTCTCAGCCATTGGTGATTCATCACTGGTCAATGAATCGCGTAACAAAGAACCAGTGGACCACTTGCCATATCTTTTGTTCATGGGACCAGATTTCTGTTTTGCGGTTCTTCTTCATTCGACAACTACAACACAATCATGGACTGTTGATTTTAAAGTACAACTTATGGCACAGTTTGTAGATGTAATGACTAAACATATGGGCTTTAGGAAATTTGTAAAATTTCGGGACAAAATTTGTCTTGTTTCCGGTTTAGTCATTAAGAGGGGGTGTTAAAATATAACACATTATATAGCATGTAAAAACAGTTATGTAGTTGTTTGGTTGGTAACTGTACAACCACCTCTCTTTTCAATAAATAAACCTCTGCCTGTATCACTTGGATAGTGCAGTTTGCTCTCTTGTCTCGATCTGTATTCTTTATTCTCTTTGCTTGTTCTAACACTACTGTAAGAATCTGCTATCAGTGCATATATTAAATGCCTTAAACTAGTCCTCTTTACTATGAGAATCCAAACATAGTTTATGGGCCTGGAAACACCACGGAGGAGGCCAGTGCATACTAATTTGGCTCAGGCTTTGGATAGTCTGCCATATCATTGTGAAAACCATAGATTATTTGCTTTGCAACTCATGGGGGTATTTTTAATTTAACCACTAGAAGATAATTTACTTAAGAAATATCACAGGTGGGCTTGGACAACCACCGATGGAAAAGGCCATTATACGGCCATTGGTGAGGTGGGTACGGTCCCTACCATCTGGGCATATGTACAAACCGATCCTGTAAACAAGGCGATTTTGCCACCATCTCTTGAGTGCACTCTTTCATTTCCTCGCATTTCTGGGTCGTAAGATTTTACCTAAAGAGTTGATTTCGTGAACCGTTATGTACCCAGGTGCCCTTTGGTAATATTGTAACACTATTCAAACATTAATTTGGTGAATTGATTAAACCATAAACATGTTGAAACGAACAGAGTACCTAAATATCAAAAGAATAGTATACCTTTCAATAGCAAGTGTTGCAATGAGTCGATGCCTGAAAGAAGGCAATTGGGACATGTCAGTGCTGGTTGGTTGACAAACCTCGTGGAACAATAACAAAAAAAAATTAACATGTATTTAGACAAGTTTGATTCACCTTGGGTCTCGAATTTCTTGCCATACATATAAGCTATGAATTTAACAAACTCAATCACAAATGTCCAGATTTACAATGCAAGCTATTTTTTTGCCTCAACCGATTTCATAATTGCAAGCATGCTCTCCATTTTTTTGCATGACAGTCATTGTTTTACTTCCAATTGCAAACGTTCTAATTGTTATCGCCTGACATTCTTCAATAGTGCTCTATGAGGACTGTTCATACCTGAAAATAGACATCTTCACCCACCCTTCAGGAATCAATACAGCCCTTAGAAACATAGCCCCTTTGTGCACTTTGCGAACCACATTGTGCAGAATGGAAAGATATTGTTGGATCTGTTAGTATTGGCAACAAGTGGATGGTGCATCTGGTGAGGCCTGCTTCAATCTGCATCCACATGATTTTAGATGGGTTCCAGATGATTTTTCAGGCTGATAACTAACATTGATTAAAATAGGACTGACACATTGACAGATGGTGCCTCACTATCTTTCCTGCCCATTTTTCCTTAAATGTGAGTTAGTGTACATTCAGTCCCTCTAGGGGGAATCACTTTTCTAGTCTGCATCGTATAGATTTAAAGCCAGATGGTTCTCCAAACAACTTTTTTATGTCCAAGGGGAAACATATTCCTTCATCTGATGACACCCATTTTTTATTATCATCAGGCTATGTCCTGAAGCATCATTTCTGGAACTCTTTTCCAATGGGCCTTGCATATTTCGAACATGTGAGCATAGAGGTGATTCCTTCCCCTCTTGCACTGTAATGCATCTGTATTGACAAATTCTTCGGATATGTGGCCACACATATCAATAGTTGGAGAAATCTTCTGGATTGTAGCAAACTGTTACTCGAATGTTCTTGTAGTGTCTTTAACATAGGAGTGCTTGGATTCTTATGTGCCAACAAATTGACATAAAATGGAGCTTTCACCTGAACTGCCACCGATTGTAGGATGAAAATTTAAAAATTGCACACAATTCAAGATTCCAAAAAAAAGCTGTTTTCTAATGCCCAAACACTTGAAATCTTGAATTTGTTCTAATTGTCCTTGTCATAGTTCAGCTTAGAAAGTATGCATCCAAATCTAAAATTTAATACCTTTGTCCGGCAAAACTAGAACTTGCAGTGTATTTTAACTGAAAAACTATAAAACATAATTACGTTTTCATGCCTTAAAATAAAAGTTGTAATATGTAAATGTTGGAAATGCAGGGTATTGACTAAATAAGAAATCAGTTATCAATGTGCAAACACTGTACAAAAATTCTAATACTTTCTGTGAAAACTTTCAAAATAGCCACAATGTTGAAAATACCTGCAGCTAGCAAATTTGTCAAACATCCTTTGTTGTAAACCTTGAGCTCCTTGGTAATGTTCCAAAGACTTGAACTATATGGTTGTTTGTCCAATCAGCTTCTTCTACCCTGTATAGATAAAATACAGAAATATGCAATCAGATTTGAATGTGCAATGAAAGTACATTGCTTTTTGCAAATTGCAGCAAATAGTTTAAATCATGGTGGTGGTGTATGTTGAAATAGAGTTGTGCATAATTGCATTTAGGGCTTATAATCTACAACTATTCTCTTCAAAAAATTTTCCCTAACTTGTTCCGTTTGACCTTTATTGACCCAAAAACATAAAAAAATGCATAAAACCGCTTGTCTCAATTACCTTGTGCTAGTTCCAGTATGCTCTGATATTACCTGCTGGTACAAACTAGGACAATATCTGCCAAATACTTCATGTTTTTCATCCCAGGACAGAATTGAAATGTACTTCCATGTGCACACCATACCCATTTTGATCCATATAGTTTTTACAGTACATACTATTACCCAGGAACAAGTTGAAATTCCTGGTAATCATTTTAATAGGATTTGACACATAGAAAGTTTCTTCTGGGCATTTGGAGTGCTCTATGGCCCAATACCATTGGAGTCAACCAAGCATATCTGCATAATACTGATAGTAGTTCTCTGGGGTGATGTCTGTTAAACTCCTTGCTAACAATGCTTAAACATATAGACTTTTATGGATACTTCCATAGCAGTTATGTAAAACTATACTATGAATTCTACCTGTCAATAAATGCAGATTTGGACATAGATCGTTATGCATGCAAAATAAGTCATAAATAATTGTTTGTATTGCATTTTAACAGGTTTGAAAAGCTTATACTTTAGCTAACTAAATACCATTACAAGCATTGGAGGAAGATGGGCATCATACTAGATCCTTCTGCCCAATTCTATAAGTAGGGAAGACCTTGATTCAAAATGATATGTGAATTCCAGAGTGTCTAGTTAACTGTGTGAGCAATGTGGATTCCCATTAAACTAGTTTCCAATAAACTGTGAATTCTCTTGCCATTGCTACAGTTAGAAGCTGGTGCCTCATGTCAGGCAACGTTTTATGCTCCGTATGGAATAGTTCAGCGGTTAAGATACAACAATACATCCTGCATCTTGCTGGATCAGGTGTTACGAACCTTGGTTCGGGAATGTATCGATGAGGTCTCTGTCCAGTCATACCCTCTTCTAATTCCCGGGCATTCACTTTTATTGTAACTTGACTTGAAAATTAAAACACTTTATATTTGGAAAATTCCAGAGGTGAAATGAAAATAAGAAGTAATGACATATGCTAACCATTAAGCTCAATAACCACAAATATTAGCAACAAGATTCTTGAATCTGATTAGGGGCATGTTGCTAGCTTGCACTGTTGTGACAGATTTTATGTATCTGAAAGTATCAGCTTAAGGTACTGGCCATTGAACCCTCTCCATTTAGTCACCATTGATTAGAGAATGTCCTAAAAATGGGAACCAGCATAATTGATGCAACAATTCCATCCTAATAAATAAAAGTCATGGCATATGCAGACAAGTAGAAATTAACCATGAAAAGCTCATTGAGCCTTCAGGAATGATTTATTAAACCTTCTCCAAAGTACCATATTATGGATTGCACTACTTGTTACAATGTGGCATTAAAATCTATTTGTTCAACATCTTACTGAAAAGCATTCTCAGTGCTACTAATTTTCTTCCAGACAATTGTTAACTTGGAGAGGTCGTGGAATTCCGATACATAGGTGGTGACATTAAAGATTACTTAAAAGCACTATTCTGCGTGTGCATTATAACTATAGTTTCTACCCATTTTAGCACTTCTTGTAGAACTTCCTACTTTCAATCTACTATGGTACATTAAACAGCACTCTCGATCTTAGCATCATATCATACAATAAAGTTTACCCATTTGACTTCTCTGAAACAACTTTCTGACTAGAGTATCACTAAGTATTACAGCCATGCACAAAATGTCTGTACAGAGATAATTCAAGTTGAATGTATGTGCAATTGAGTTGATCTCCTAAGAATTAATTCATATGTTGACCCATGTGAGTCTGCCAAAATCTAGAGGTTCTAGATACTGTAGTTGAGAATGCCATTTAGTGGGGCGTGCTAGAATTTCAATCTTTTCATGAGCCTGGAAAGTGAAGCCTCATCTACTATATTTCAGATCCATTTACCTTTAATACTTGTATGTAACCTAGGCTTTAATAGTTTTACTCATTAAGCTATGGAGAGGTCCACTTATGGATGAGATGGAATTATACAATCGATCCCCCGAAAAACTTGAATTGAGGAGGCTGGAGATGATGTGGAATGATTCCCACTAAGGTTTTGTTACAGATACTTGAGAATTCAAAGCATTGGCCTATCAACCCTTCTAGTTTTTGATCTTGTCAGGGAGTGGCACTGCTCTGGTATGATTGACAGAGACAAATCCAGGTGGATTGCTCAAAACAGAGGAACCCATTGTAGGGGATCTCAGTTTGCAGTTTTAATCCTTCAAATGTGAGTGTTTAGTGTGCCTAATTTTGTATTTCTGGTGGTTTTGAAGTAACAAAGGCTATACTCGGGGTTGGCTGAAGTTGGGGTTTTATTTTATGATTTTGAATATATATTTTCTGAGACAATCACCCTTGCACATCTATGGTAAGATGAAGAAAGTCACCTGAGACTTGCATGGAAGTTTGGATTGGAAAAAACATGGACCTAGATCTCTTCTGGGAAAAATGCGGAGGGATGGTGTAATAAGTGTTTGTTGCAAATGAAATGAGGGGAAATAAGGTAAAATGGAGGGAGAGGGCAGCCACGCTATTTTTGCTCTGTTATCCTGAGGGATGAGTAGTGCCATAGCACTTTAAGGCTTTGAATAGGCATGGAGCGCATTAGTAGCCAGGGCAGGGGAACTTCCTTCCCTTCATCAACTTTCGCACGTAATGTGCTTTATCTAATCTTTAGGAAGCATCCACTTATATTCAGGCTTGCGAGCATTCCTTGCACAATCCCTGGTGAGAATGAATAGCTATTGCATCATAGTCACCATGTTCGAAAAGTTTGGATTGTTCGAAAGCTGATAAAAGTTTGGAAGTGCGGAATTTTTCAAAAGGTTTGGTTCTGTTTGGTTGAGAAAATTTACAAATATATAATATTTAAAAATAATAAATGCTATACATATATGATAATATTTGAAAAGAAAAACCAATTACACACAATAATAAATAAATATATTATCTACAGAGTTTTTCCTTTACGTGCTTAGGTATTAGTGTTTCTTGTTTTGTATTGAAGTTCTTTTAATTAAACACTACAATTTTTGAATTAAAAAGAAAAAAGAAAAAATAATGTTCGACCGAACTTGTTCGCTAAGTTCGATCAGACCAAAAAGTACAGCTCGAACAGAATTTTCATTAAGTTCGTAAGAAAATGGTAACTATGGTTTTTATCACAAGGCTGTTGCTGTTTTGTGTCTGTACAGTATTTTAATCTAGCAGGCATTAGTAATTTTTTTCTTTGTCTTGCTGAGGCTCTATGAAAACAGTGGCTCTGACTGATCATGTTCAAAGTTTCAAACTATGGATGGTAGGATTTGAACCGAGGACTTACTCCCAGCTGGTGAACTGCTTTAATTTTAGTGATACTAGGATTCAGACCCATAATCCCTTTTAAGTCATTAAATTGCTGTAATTTTGGACAGGGTAAAATCCATATCTCGGGCCTACTTTCTGTCTCTGTGTTGCAGCAATTTCCTTTTATCTGGGTATACCTGTAGCTGTGAATTTGCAGAACACAATAAACCCCAATGCCTACAAATAATATCTACAAATAAATTTACCTCCATAATAGGAACTGGCAATAACCAGGAATTCATATAACCTAGTATGGGACATTCTTGTTTTAAAAGGATAAAAACCAGAGATTACAAAAGTGGTCATCATGCATATGCAAAGGGAAATCTGAATACTCACAGAAAAAACAGCAGGCAAACCCACCATTGCACCCATCGCGCGAGGAGATAAGCAGAGGAAAATCAAAATAAATCCAAAGGCGCAAAAAAAAGCAGAGCAATACCCTTCCTAGAACCGAAATGTAAAGAACATTAAAATTTAGAACCCCTGTTTATACCAAAAAAAAATCCATACACCTCCAGTCTGCGTCAAATTTAATGGAGCCACATCCCTCAACCACCCCTCAACCACTATGGATAAATATCAAATACCCTGAATTCAAAGCTTGCAGAGATGGGTTCACCGCTCCTCCATCCACGGCTCGCGCACGCATGTACGTTGACGACCGGATTTGATGCATCCTGGGCATCGAAAAACCTTACAGATGACAGTGAGGGGAGCTCCTTCTACCAGAGCATACGCCGACAATAGAAATGATTTTCAAAGAACACAGAATAAGAACATTTGGTTCCATCATATAAAAAAACACATTCATCGCCTGGAGTCTTTACAAGTGGATTCAACGTCCTACGAGTTGGTGTAAACTAAATCTCGATGGAGTTGCAAAATAAACTCCTAGAGCAACTACGGTTGGAGAATCATAAAGACTATCACAAGGTAAATATGAAAACCATAGGCAATCAAACAAAGCAAAAGACATTGAATCTGTATGTGGAAGGGGATTCTAAGATTTTCATTGACTTGGTGAGTAACAAATGTCGCAGAAATCAAAGCAATATATATATATATCAATCCAGTCCTACTCAGAATAGAGGGTACAGGGTAAATATCAAAAGCATACGCAATTAAACAAAGGAAAAGACACTGAATCTATATGTAGAAGAGGATTTTAAGATTGTCATTGACTTGGTACGTAACAAATGTCGCAGACATCCAAGCAATATTCGTCAATCTAGTCTTACTCACAATAAAGGGTGGAGAATGGAAAATATCCTAAATGAAAAGCATTAGGTGATTCAAACGTTTAAAGAATTCAGGCCATGCCATATCTCTAAAAGTTATAATAGTGTAGTTGAAACTTTAGCAAGTCATTAACCTCCTTGTTGAATCAGGACATTTATGTCATTGAAAAAAAAAAGGAAGACTTGCCATTATGGATAGAAAAATTGCTTCTGTTTTAACCAAAATCATGTAGACAATGAACAAGCATGAAGTAAGTATCATAGTCTCCTTAACAAACTCAACTATGGGGCCTCTATCACTGTAAACAAATAAACAAGGAAATAATAGCCACGTGGTTATCAATGCAAATGAGTGTTCAATGCCCACATACAAGATTCTCTCCTTGCTTTAATAACTCCTCCCACTCATACTGCTAGCACTTCACCTCCTTTTTTGACCCCTTTTTCGTGTCATCCATCACTTCCTGCACATTATTTTTCCCTATATTTATAAATTCACCATGTATTCAATTTCTAATAGCATGCTTCCTTAATCACATCATTTTGCCTAGGTGTCTTAACTTTTCCACCACCTTTTTATCTTTCCTAAAGTCCAATAGGATATGTCCAAGACTTCCATTTTTTCCCTTCTTATTTTCACCTCGCAAATTTGGCTCACTCCCTCATCGATTTTCCCCTTTTACTAGGAATAGCAAGCAAGGGCTTTTACTATATAATCCAATGCAAACTAGTTTCCCCATATTTATCGATACACACATGCTTATTTGTCTGGCAATCAAGCCACGAGCTTGAAAAGCATGACCTAGCATATGCACTCACTTCTCAAGAGAAAATGGCATACAACAATCCACAAAGTGTACTGCCCCTAAGGCAATATATGGGACAATCTATTAAAAATATTTCAATGTATGGAAAATCCACTTATATGCCAACAAGGAGTAAGAAATTCAAACACAAGTGCTTTTAGATTGGGATTCCAATCATTAGGAACAAAGCAACATTTAGTATTTGTTAGGTTTAGGTTGAGGAAGGCTTAGGTGAGTTATTAGTGTATGAAATCCATATCAACAAAAAGACTCAGCAAAATAAGATTGAAACCCGCAAGTTGTTGCTGCCACACATATCTACGTCTCCTCTTACAACATTGATTCCACACTTTCATAAACACGTGATTGGAAAATTAAATTTTTACATTTTCCTACATGTATTGTAATCGCTTCTTAAGGTCTGTTCAATTTAGACCTTCTACCTTTGGGAATAACTATTGTGATGGCAATGCAGAGACGTCAAAGCAAGTGCGTGTGAGGAAAATGAAACACAAAAGAGAGGCGTCAACATAGAAATGTCCAGTTTCATTGGTCAAAAAAAAAATTACAAGGGCTGCCTCCTCCTTCTCTCTCCCATAAAATGCCTCGACCTGCCCAAGTCTTGTTTGCTTTTAAACTTTATACTCACCAATCATGAGGAACAAAGAAACATTTAGTATTTGTTAGGTTTAGGTTGAGGAAGGCTCAGGTGAGTTATTAGTGTATGAAATCCATATCAACAAAAAGACTTAGCAAAATAAGATTGAAACCCACAAGTTGTTGCTGCCACACATATCTACATCTCCTCTTACAACATTGATTCCACACTTTCATAAACACATGGATTGGAAAAATAATTTTTTACATTTTCCTACATGTATTGTAATCGCTTCTTAAGGTCTGTTCAATTTAGACCTTCTAGCTTTGGGAATAACTATTGTGATGGCAATGCAAAGACGTCAAAGCAAGTGCGTGTGAGGAAAATGAAACACAAAAGAGAGGCGTCAACATAGAAATGTCCAGTTTCATTGTTCAAAAAAAAAAAATACAAGGGCTGCCTCCTCCTTCGCTCTCCCTTCATGCATCGACCTGCCCAGGTCTCGTTTGCTTTTAAGCTTTATACTCACCACCATGGAAGACAATTGGGTTTGAATCTGAACTCTATGTTCCACTAAAAAAGAGCATTCTTCGCCTCATATTAGGAGTGCAAGCTAAAAACCCTCTCGGGAAATTTCAAACTCGATATGTCGCCAAACAAACCTCTTCGTTTCCTAATTTTGTCTTTGAACAAATTCCGATCCAAGAAGACTCGCTCCCTTCTAATCAACCTGAGAGCTTCCCTCGCACTAAGAGGTTTTTGAGTTCTTAATATAGCCCTTTTGAACATCATTGAGAGCATCCTAAAAATGGGTAAAAAAATTAACGACAAGAGGGTTGATATTGCTATAATGGAAAACAACATTGCTCTCTTGATAGATTACAACTATCATGATGGCAATGCAAAGACATCAAAGCAAGTATATGGGGGAAAATGAAACACAAGAGAGGCATCAACATAGAAATGGAAAGTTTTATAGCTCAGAAAAATGTTACAAGTGCCTCCTCCCCTTCAACAAAGCACCAAACAATCAACATTCAAGATGGAGAACCTGCAAAGGTGATTAGACCAAGGGAGATGTGTGCCCTTCATGTCCAACTCCCCAAATACCATCCTTGCACATTCTACGTTTACAATTCCAAAAAAGGGAGACCCCCTCTCACCTGTACCTTGTCCCATCCAAGTTTCATTTGCCTCTAAGCTTTAGACTCACCATTGTGGACAACAAATGGGTTTAAATTTGAACTCTATGGTCCACCAAAAGAGAATACCTGGCCAAATATTAGGAGTGCAAGCTAGAAACCCTTTATGGGGATTTCAAACTCCACATGAGGCCAAACAAACCATTTGATTTCCTAATATTGTCTTTGAACAAATTCCAACTCCAAGAAGACTCTCTTTTAATCAACCTAAGAGCTTCCCTCACCCTATAGTGTTTCTGCATATTAAGGAGGAGCATCCTTCTTAATATAGCCCTCTTAATCATCATTGAGAGCATCCTTCAAATGGGTTAGAAAATTGATGACAAGAGGTATGATATTTTTACAATGGAAAACAACACTGCTCTCGTGATAGATTACAATCAACATCAAGAGTGCATCAAATTGCTACAGGAATTCATAATGCCAAAAAATCAAATGCATCTCGTATCTCCCTCACCCTAAAGTGTTTTTGCATGATAATAAGGAGTCATCCTTCTTAATATAGCCCTCTTGACCATCATAGAGAACATCCTTCAAATGAGTAAGATAATCGATGACAATAGGTTTGATATTTCTACAATGGAAAAACAATTGCTGCTCTTGATAGATTACATGAACATCAGAGTGCATCAAACTGTTCAAGGAATGCGTAATACAAAAAAAAAATGAATGCATCTCATATCTCAACCACCATTTCACACAATTGTGTAGCCAAACAAAGGGCATAGAGCAACTTCTTAACACAAAATGAAATACAACAAAGGCTAAGATCTGATGAATATAAATGTAGCTTGACCATAGAACTCATATCAAATGCATAGTGGGATGCCTACTTGTACTAGATGAGTATTCATGGCAGAACAAAGGAGTTATCTAGGCTATCTTCATCTAAGTGTATACTAACATATGACCCTTATGGCATACATGGATCAAGTGATTGAACCTTCTTTCTTTAGTGAGAAGATATAACACTATTAGGATTAGTCGTATTGTGACAGTGGTGAATATGACTGTAGCTTGATCATGGAATTCATATAAAATTCATAAATAGGTGACTACTACTTTATTAAATATTCATGGAAGACCAAACGATTGTATTGATGATATCTTGATATAGTACTTTGGTTGTATCATGTTTCTCATTGAAAACAATGGAGACTTGCTAAGTTTGTTGATTGAAAAGCAATATCAGCTTACTAACATTGTAATCTAGGAAAAATAGTGACTTGTAACAAATTGTTGTTGAGTTCCTTAACCAACCCCTCCTTGAGAACACGACTTCTCAACTTACTTCCATTGATATTTGGTGACAATAATAACCTGAATATCAGCTTACTGACATTGTAATCTAGGAAAAATAGTGACTTGTAACAAATTGTTGTTGAGTTCCTTAACCAACCCCTCCTTGAGAACATGACTTCTCAACTTACTTCCATTGATATTTGGTGACAATAATGACCTGTAATAGATTAATGTTGGGTTCCTTAACCAACCCCTCCCTGAGAATAGTGGCCTTGTGGTAAGTAAAATTTATCGTAGATAGCTATTGGCCCGCATTGAATGACTTTTGAGATTTAGGCTAAGTGTATTGACTTCGACCTTCAACAAAGCCTGATCTTACGTGATATGCATGACTGTAGTATCTTAACATTTAACAGAACGATGTCCTAGAATTGAAGGGTTGGGTTTTGCATCAGCTCTAGGACCTATTTGCTTGTGGCCACTTTGTACTTCAAGGCATACCCAACTTATCAACAGAAGTACTAAAGTTGGGTTATGCAACCGCGTTGATCTAGATTAGACAACATGACCTATGCATAGGAGTGTGATCAATAACCACTAGGGTGGTAGTTGAGACAGACTTCTATTGTTTTGAAGCAGTTGAACAATTAATTGTTTATTGCATAGTGGGAGACCTTGAAAGTGGACCATACCCACAAGTCTTTAGGAGTTGACAAGTGCTTGGACCGAAGGTTAAATAAATCAATATTAACGATTCCTTTCGAGAGAGGTTGCACCCTTCCAACTAGAAACTCATAATAAGCTTATCAAGTAGTCTTACTTATTTGAAGCCAATAAAATAAGTTGCTGACTTGGAAAGCTTGAATTCAAATATTTTGGGCCTGTCTGAGGACATCACAGAGATGACGAATCATCTTCATTATTGGGTTTATCAATTTTGCCTCTAAAATTTAATCAAAATACTTGTAACATTTGGATTCCCTTGACGTAAATACTTATTAGTTTTCTAATTATTAATACAAATAGTGTACTTTGGAATTTATAACATAAATTAAAAATAATTACTGTCGTTTTTTTAATTTTATGTAAAATTTCTATTAATTTATGTTTAATATTAAATTATTATGTTGATTTCAATTTTGATATATTTTACTATGCATTAGTTTCACATAAAAAAATATTTATATGGAAGGCTCATGAACCGTTTGATAAGCAATCTCAAAACAAAGAACATATTAAAACAAAATCAAAACCCTAACGTGCATTTGTTCCACTTCTCGAACATGCATTCATTCCAAACTTCACACAACGGTCGGTTAAGGAAGGAATATAGAATACATTAACCATTCTTAGGTACAATACTTTGTGTGTAAAATCTAGATTTTGTCACCACCAATTGATATTTAGCTTGGTCATTGAGGTCTCCACGTTGTCTTGATTAAGGATTGCTAAATCTCCCTATTATAATACATAACAGTCATACGGTTATCAAAATTATGCACTCATGAAGTGAAGCGTTCCTGACACTAGCCACTTGTTTTTTGTAGCACCCTAGAAATGTAACAAAGTTGAGGGGACTTGATAAGCTAAGTGGGTCCTGAATCAATCTTGATTGTATGACTATTACTTGTTTAGTTTGGAATTTATTTCCATTACAAATACTTGTGCAGCACCCTTAACATAGGTTAGTAACCTATTATCAATTATATGAAACCTTCATATCCAGAAACACCATGTGGAAGCTGGAATCTGCGCATGTCCATAATAATTAACTTGTATAGAATGCCTGAGTTGCTTTTGATTGAAAGATGGATGATAAATTTACTATTAACGATACAAAATGGTTGAGAATGGTTGTACAGGACTACTTATTTAAAGTTTACATACATACATACATATATACATATGTGTGTGTGTGTGTGTGTGTGTGTATGTATATGTATATGGTTTACCCTCATGCTTGCTATGATGATAGCGTATCATTTCTTTCAAGAATCTAAAAATCTACTCAATTCATGTTTTATGAAAGAATATGAGAAGTGTCTAAATTATATCTCAGATGTTGTGATTTTCTTGTAAGCTCTACTAACATATGACCCTTGGGACATAAGGCGAACTGGTGATTGAAATTTATTCCTTTTATGACAAGATAGCAATATTGTAATTAGTCTATTGTGACTCCGGTGAATATAAATGTAACTTGACCATGGAACTCATATAAACCACATAGTGGGATGACTACTTGTACTAGGTGAATATTTGTGGCAGAACAAAGGAATGTATCTAAGTCTATACTAACATATGACCCTTATGACATACAAGGATCAAGTGACTGAACCTTCTTTAGTGAAAAGATATAACACTATAGGGATACTAGGATTAGTCCTATTGTGACAGAGTTGAATATGACAATAGCTTGATCATGGAATTCATATAAAATTCATTAACAGATGAGTACTTGTACTTTACTAAATATTCATGGAAGACCAAAGGATTGTATCGATGTTATCTTGTTGTATCATGCTTCTCATTGAGAAAAATAAGGACTTGCTAAGTTTGTTGATAGAAAAGCAATATCAGCTTACTGACATTGTAATCTGGGAAAAGTAGTGAGTTGCAACAAATTGTTGTTGGGTTCCTTAACCAACCCCTCCTTGCGAACACCACATATTATGCTTCCATTGTTATTTGGTAAAAATTGTGACTTGTAATAGATTAATGTTGGGTTCCTTAACAAACCCCTCCCTGAGAATAGTGGTCTTGTGGTAAGTAAAATTTATTGTAGGCAACTACTTGCCCACACTGAATAAAATTTGAGATTTAGGTTAAGTGTATTGGCTTGACCTTGAGAAAAGCCTGATCTTACATGGCATGCATGATTGCAGTATCTTAACATTTAAACCAAGGATGATAGTTGGGGCAGACTTCTGTTGTTTTGAAGCAGTTGAACAATTAATTGTTTGTTGCATAGTGGGAGACCTTGAATGTGGACCATAGGTCCATACCCACGAGTCTTTAGGAGTTGACAAATGCCTAGCTCCGAGGTTAAATAAGTCAATATTAGTGATTCCTTTTGAGAGAGGTTGCACCCTTCCACCCAGAAAGTCATAAAGAGCTTATCAAGTAGTCTTACTTACTTGAAGCCAATAAAATAAGTTACTGACTCAGAAAGCTTGAATACAAATATTTGGACATGTTTGAGAACATCACAGATAAGACGAACCATCTTCATTACTGGGTTTATCAATTTTGCCTCTAAAATTTAATGAAAATAATTGTCACATATAGATTCCCTTGATGTACATACTTAATCAGTTTACTAATTAGATGTACTCTAGGATATATAACATAAATTAAAAATAATTACTCTGGTTGTTTATATTTTATGTAAATTTTCTATTAATTTATGTTTAATATTACTTTTTTCAAAATAATTTATTTAATTTTTAGGTTGATTTCAATTTTCTTATACTTTACTATGTATTAGTTTTACATAAAAAATATTTTTATGGAAGGCTCGTAAACTGTTTCATAAGCTACCTCAAAACAAAGAATGGATTAAAACAAAATCGAAACCCTAACGTGTGTTTGTTCCACCTCTCGAACGTGCATTCGTTCCAAACTTCACTCTAGGGAGGTCAGTTGAAAGAAGCAATGTAGAACAGATTAACCATGCTTAGTAACAATACTTCGTGTGTGAAATCTGGATTTTGCCACCAGCAATTTATATTTAGCTTGGTCCTTGAGGTCGCAGCATTGTCTTGATCAAGGATTGGTAAATCTCTCTATTATAATGCATAAGAGTCGTATGCTTATCAGAACTGTACTCTCATGAAGTGAAGTGTTCCTGATATTGGTCACTAGCTGGTTGTAGCACCCTAGAACTGTAACAGAGTTGTAGGGACTTGATAAGCTAAGTTGGACATGAATCAATCTTGATTGTAGGACTATTGCTTAGTTTGGAATTTATTTCTGTTACAAATACTTGTGAAGCATCATTAACATAGGTCAGTAACCTAATATCAATTATATGAAACCTTCATATCCAGAAACACCATTTGGAAGTTGGAATTTGTGCATGTCCATAGAAATTAATTTGTATAGAATACCTGAGTTGCTTGTGATGAAAAGATTGATGATAATACTTATTATAAGTATACGATACAAAAGTTTGAGAATGGTGGTACAGGACTACCTACTTCCAAGTTGACATACTCTATAGGGTTGCCCTTATTTTGCTATGATGATAAAGTATCATTTCTTTCAAGCTTTAGACTCAAGAATATACTTAATTCATGTTTTTCCGAAATGTTGATAGTGTTGCATTTATCTTGGATGTTTGTATTTTATCTTGTAAGCTCTACTAACGTATGACCCTTAGGAAACCTAAGGGGAACGTAATTGAACTCATTTCTTTTAATGAGAATACAATATTGTAAATTAGTTCTATTGTGACTCTGGTGGAATATAAATGTAGCTTGACCATGGAACTCATATAATGCATAGTGGGATGACACTTGTACGAGTGAGTATTCATGGCAGAACAAAGGAATGTATCTAGGCTATTTTGATCCAAGTCTATACTAACATATGACCCTTATGGCAAACAGGGATCAAGTGATTGAATCTTCTTTATTTCGTGAAAATATACAACACTATTGGGATTATCCCATTGTGACAGTGGTAAATACGATTGTAGCTTGATCATGGAATTCGTATATAATTCATAAAAGAGTGACTACTTGTACTTCATTAAATATCCGTGGAAGACCAATGGATTGTATTGATGCTATCTTGATCTAGTACTTAGGTTGTATCCTGCTTGTCATTGAGAACAATGGAGACTTGCTAAGTTAGTTGATTGAAAAGCAATATAATCTTACTGACATTGTAATCTGGGAAAAATAGAGACTTGTAAGTTGTAACAGATTGTTGTTGGGTTCCTTAACCAACCCCTCCTTGAGAACACCACTTCTCAACTTACTTCCATTACTATTTGATAATAATAGTGACTTGTGATAGATTAATGTTAGGCTCCTTGACCAACCCCTCCCTGAGAATAGTGGCCTTGTGGTAAGTAGAATTTATTGTAGGCAATTATTGGCCCGCACTGCATAAAATTTGAGATTTAGGGTGTATTGAATTGAATTGAGAAAAGCCTGATCTTACATGACATGCATGATTGTAGTATCTTAACATTTAACACAACTGCATCCTAGAATTGAAAGGTTGGGTTTAGAAGCAACCGCGGGACCTATTTGCTTATGGCCATCCTATCCTTCGAGACATACACAACTTATCAACAGATGTAAGTAACAAAGTTGAGTTTTGCAATCACATTGATCTAGATTAGACAATATGACCTATGCATAAGAGTGTGATCAATAAAGTAAGTCCTTCAATGTAGAAACCAAAGATAGTAGTTGGGACAGACTTTTGTTGTTTTGAAGCAATTGAACAATTAATTGTTTGTTGCAAAGTGGGAGGCCTTGAATGTTGACAATACCCACGAGTCTTTAAGAGTTAACAAGTGCCTTAACCGAAGGTTAAATAAGTCAATTTTAGTGACTCCTTTTGGGAAAGGTTGCACCCTTCCACCCAAAAAGTCATAACGAGCGTATCAAGTAGTCTTACTTACTTGAAGCCAATAAAATAAGTTGCTGACTTGGAAAGCTTGAATACAAATATTTTGGGCATGTTTTAGGACATCACGAAGATGACAAATCATCTTCATTACTGGATTTATCATTTTGCCTCTAAACTTTAATCAAAATACTTATCATATTTAGATTCACTTGATGTAAATACATATTAGTTTTATTATTATTAATAAAAATACTGTATTTTGGAATTCATAACATAAATTAAAAATAATAATTGTAGTTTTTAAACTTTTATGTAAAATTTATATTAATTTATATTTAATATTACTTTAAAAATATTATTTATTTATTTTTTATGTTGATTTCAATTTTATTATATTTTACAATGTATTAGTTTCAGGTAAAAATATATTTTTATGAAAAGGAAATTTCAATTAAACATTTGATATGCTAAATGTGGAAGCAAAGTAAGGCTCATGAACCGTTTCATAAGCTACCTCAAAAAAAAAAGACTTTATTAAAACAAAATCAGAACCTCTTATATTTTGTCACACCCCCCGCCGCTCCTGTCAAAGGTTTTACATTCAGTGGTGCAACCCTGCCACGTCGAATCAACATCCTTACACATAACATATATATTCCAGTTAAACAAAATAGGGGTGGAAATCTTGACACCACGCTTTGGACTCGAAGTGCTCAGCGGATTGCAGTCAAATTAGGGAGAGGAATAAAAAATAAATTCATAAAAACTAACGCAACTTTTGAGTAGGAGACTGCACCGCTCTGTCGTTGCTGTTGCATTTTGAAATGTTTCTGTGCAATCAAAAAACAGCTCCATTGCGGACAAGTTTCGGACTCAAAAATACGAAACGAACAGATTTAATGACAGATATAAATAAGTTTCTGACAGATTTAATTATTTGTACACACATTATTTGAAAACCTAACAAAGTTTACATCAGTGGTGCAAACACGTCGATCGACATCCTACACACCGACATTAAGATCAGGTTACACCCAATTTGGAAATCTTGACCACGCACTCTAGACTCAAAATGCTCAGCGGATTGCGGTCAAATTGGGGAGAGGAATAAAAAATAAACTCATAAAAAATTAATGCAACATTTGGGCAGGAGACTGCAACGCTCTGTCGTTTTTGTTGCATTTCGAAACGTTTCTGTGCAATCAAAAACCAGCTCCATTGCGGACAAGTTTCGGACTCAAAAATACAAAACGAACAGATTTAAATGAGTTTCTGACAAATTTAATTATTTGTACACATTATTTGTAAACCTAACAAAGTTTACATCAATGGTGCAAACTTGACACGTCAATCGACATCCTACACACCGACATAATATATACAGTTACACACAATGGTGGAAATCCTGACACCGCGCTTTGGACTCAAAGTGCTCAGCGGATTGCGGTCAAATTGGGGAGAGGAATAAAAAATAAACTCATAAAAACTAACGCAACTTTTGGGCAGGAGCCTGCAATGCTCTGTCGTTTCTATTGCATTTTGAAACGTTTCTGTGCAATCAAAAAAACAACTCCATTACGGACAAGTTTCAGACTCAAAAATACAAAAGGAACAGATTTAATGACAGATTTAAATGAGTTTCTGACAGATTTAATCATTTGTACACATATTATTTGAAAACCCAACAAAGTTTACATCAGTGGTGCAAACCTAACACGTCGATCAACATCCTACACACCGACATAATATATACAGTTACACACAATGGTGGAAATCCTGACATTGCGCTTTGGACTCAAAGTGCTCAGCAAATTGCAGTCAAATTGGGGAGAGGAATAAAAAATAAACTCATAAAAACTAACGCAACGTTTGGGCAGGAGACTGCAACGCTCTGTCGTTTTTGTTGCATTTCGAAAAGTTTCTGTGCAATAAAAAAAAAGCTCCATTACGGACAAGTTTCGAACTCAAAAATATGAAACGAACTGATTTAATGACAGATTTAAATGAGTTTCTAACAGATTTAATTATTTGTACACATTATTTGAAAACCTAACAAAGTTTACATCAGTGGTGCAAACCTGACACGTCAATCGACATCCTACACACCAACATAATATATATAGTTACACGCAATGGTGGAAATCCCGACACCGCGCTTTGGACTCAAAGTGCTCAGCGGATTGCAGTCATATTGGGGATAGGAATAAAAAATAAACTCATAGAAACTAACGCAACTTTTGGGCAGGAGACTGTAAAATGGCAAAACCAGGTTTGAGGAAAGAGCACATTGCACGCCAAATAATAATGTTGTTATATTGTATTCAGACCAAATACAAAGGCTATTATATAGCCATAGAAATATAAAACCGACCTCCTAAAAAATAGGAATTCATACAACCAAATATCCCGTAAATAACTTTACGGGTACAACCAACCTATACAAATATATTGTTGTTGAAACAATATATGATAAGAATATCACCAAAATATTTACCTGTGGCTATTGAATATGTGAGCACTAGACATATTCCTAACATTGCCCCCCTTAGTGCGAACATGGGGAAAAACACCATCTTCCAGCAAGCAGCATGCCACTCCGTAGCTTGCACATGGTCTCGATCATCAACACTGACTGTGGGAACTACATCATCCATGAATAGGTACCCATCAACCTATCCAGGTGAATACATGAATTGGGACCCATCAACCAATTCACATCAACCATCAAGTCAATCTGATCAAGAACACTTCCTGCAATAATATCAATGGTAAAACTCTCCAAGCCATCATCATCATAGGGGGAACACAATCACTGCACGACACACAAGAACAAGGATGCTCATCTGTTCTTATTCATCACACACAAATCAAACAAATGTCACTAACACAGTATGCGACCTCTGAGGTAGTGACGAACTCAAGGACATTGATCACCCTCCTGCCTCCATCCTCCAATGCATGTACTGCTAACTCAACCGGATTTGGATATGAATCTCAATGATTCCCACATTGTTTATTATTCTCCTACAATGTGAAATCGTTTATTTTCCGGACGTCGGGTAACACCGAAAATGCGTTCGTAAGGCAGATTTTTTTTTCAAACTTTTGACTTTAACTCACAATGAACTTTTAACGAGGCTCTTGACATCGATGATACAATTTTAACAACACAAATTCTTTTCTTATGACAACGATGACGATATAAACAAACAACTTTTTTGACCCGGACAATAATATTTGTCACTAATATATTGACAATTACAAACATTGACTTTTTAAAAAGTACATTTTTTACTGTGATACATAATGACTCTAGTAATACAATTTGACTGACTATAACCATACTTATTCTTGACAAGAGGTAGACAAAACATTTATAAAGTAGTCATTTTTTATTATTTTTCAAATAATACTACTCTATGGACTTGACCCAACACCTATTTATACAAAAGACTATTAACACAGAAAACAGAACAAATCATAATACTAGAAATCCAAGTCGACTCAAAATGAAACAAAATTAAGACCCTTTAAATGACTACACACCCTGCACACGTGGGCCGAGGGAACTGTTGAAGGGATATGGCGAGTTCGTCGAACACGTTGCACATATCTCCCATTTTAAGTGTTAAATGTTAATCCAAACGAGTTGGTTATGGCAGAATTGGATGCTGAGGTGGAGGATGGAACAATTGACACTTTTCAAGAGTGCACGACTTGGAATGTTGGCATGTAGGGACCGCCAATTCACCACACTAATGCTCTAATGGATCCGTAGCAGAAGAGATAATTTAGATCCACTGAGTTCAAAGCCTAATCATGGAGAGAAATAATCGCTGGATAAATAACGACATGATATTGTTGGACTGCACGGAGATTTTGATTCAAAAAAATTCAAAACCCACAAGAGAAGTTGTCAGATTTTACTGAGCAGAATGTGAAGAAGTACAGGCGTAGTGTAACCTGATGCAAATTCTATCAAGGTCGATCCATATTGATACTGCAAATGAATTTGAATAGAAAGAGTGCATGGACAATTGATAATCAATCATCTCCTCATGACATCGTGAATCGATGGTCTGCAAGAGTAAATCGACAGAACTGTGGCATCTTCAAAAGACATATGTACCTTGTATTTATTACTGCAGCATGCAAATCATAGGCTCAAATCTTCGAATAAACTAAGCTGTCAGAAGATAAAACTGCGAGGAGACCACACAGTACGCAACAGAAAAAGACCGATATGATAGTTAAATGCTTCAAATTTGTCTCTGAAAAATAATTAGAACTCCATTACCCTGCTCTGATACCAAGTAAAATGGCAGAACCAGGTTTGAGGAACGAGCACATTGCACGCCAAATAATAAAGTTGTTATATTGTATTCAGACCAAATACAAAGGCTATTATATAGCCATAGAAATAAAAACCGCCCTCTTACAAAATAGGAATTCATACAACCAAATATCACGTTAATAACTTTACGGGTACAACCAACCTATACAAATATATTGTTGTTAAAACAATATATGATAAGAATATAACCGAAATATTTACCTATGGCAAATATTGAATATGTGAGCACTAGACATATTCCTAACAGGCTGCAACGCTCTGTCGTTTCTGCTGCATTTCAAAACATTTCTGTGCAATCAAAAAACAGCTCCATTGCGGACAAGTTTCGGACTCAAAAATATGAAACGAACAGATTTAAATGAGTTTCTGACAGATTTAATTATTTGTACACATTATTTGAAAACCTAACAAAGTTTACATCAGTGGTACAAACCTGACACGTCAATCGACATCCTACACACCGACATAATATATACAGTTACACACAATGGTGGAAATCCTGACACCGTGCTTTGGAGTCAAAGTGCTGAGCGGATTGCAGTCAAATTGGGGAGAGGAATAAAAAATAAACTCATAAAAACTAACGCAACTTTTGGGCAGGAGACTGCAACGCTCTGTCGTTTGTTGCATTTTGAAACGTTTCTGTGCAATCAAAAAAAACAACTCCATTGCGGACAAGTTTCGGACTCAAAAACACGAAACAATCAGATTTAAATGAGTTTCTGACAGATTTAATTATTTGTACACATTATTTGAAAACATAACAAAGTTTTTATCGGTGGTGCAAACCTGACACGTCAATCGACATCCTACACACCGACATAATATATACAATGGTGGAAATCCTGACACCACACTTTGGACTCAAAGTGCTCAGCGGATTGCGGTCAAATTGGGTAGAGGAATAAAAAGTAAACTCGTAAAAACTAACGCAACTTTTCGGCAGGAGACTGCAACACTCTGTCATTTCTGTTGCATTTCGAAACGTTTTTGTGCAATCATAAAACAGCTCCATTGCGGACAAGTTTCGGACTCAAAAATAAGAAGCGAACAGATTTAATGACAGATTTAAATGAGTTTCTGACAGATTTAATTATTTGTACACATTATTTGAAAACCTAACAAAGTTTACATCAGTGGTACAAACCTGACACGTCGATCGACATCCTACACACCGACATAATATATACAGTTACACACAATGGTGTAAATCCTGACACCGCACTTTGGACTCAAAGTGCTCAGCGGATTGCAGTCAAATTGGGGAGAGGAATAAAAAATAAACTCATAAAAACTAACACAACTTTTGGGCAGGAGACTGCAACGCTCTGTCATTTTTGTTGCATTTTGAAACGTCTCTGTGCAATCAAAAAACAACTCCATTGCGGACAAGTTTCGGACTCAAAAACACGAAACAAACAGATTTAATGACAGATTTAAATGAGTTTCTGACAGATTTAATTATTTGTACACATTATTTGAAAACATAACAAAGTTTTTATCAGTGGTGCAAACCTTACACGTCAATCGACATCCTACACACCAACATAATATATACAATGGTGGAAATCCTGACACCGCACTTTGGACTCAAAGTGCTCCGCGGATTGCGGTCAAATTGGGTAGAAGAATAAAAGGTAAACTCACAAAAACTAACGCAACTTTTGGGCAGGAGACTGCAACGCTCTGTCTTTTCTGTTGCATTTCGAAACGTTTTTGTGCAATCATAAAACAGCTCCATTGCGGACAAGTTTCGGACTCAAAAATACAAAACGAACAGATTTAAATGAGTTTCCGACAGATTTAAATGAGTTTCCGACAGATTTAATTATTTGTACACGTTATTTGAAAACCTAACAAATTTACATCCCCCACACTTTCTCAAAAATGAAAATTTTTAACAGAATATGAAACCAAATAATGCTTCTGAAACTCTGAACAAAATTTTAAGCTAAATAAAGTTGAAAAAACCAACGGCATTAGGAAAAAAATTACCTATTTTGCCGCTAACCCAGAATCTTGTTCAGCAGAAGATGGCTCGCCCGTATATCTATGCAAGATGGTCTTTGATGTAGCTGAAGACATCTTCTGCTGAACATGAAGATGTATGGCAGTTCGGAATTAAGGCCTTGTTACGCCGAAGCACAGTTATACTGTATATGAATGGAGGCCAGCTTAGACTGACACATTTTATAAAATCAACGGTGCAGACGAACTTGCAGCATATGCATTGAAATCGTAGGGTGATTTGAGCCACTGGTATTCCCAATCCCATGCGTACTGCTACCCACAGGAAAAATGGAGCAGGCTGCAGTACTGAGATTCGAGTCGCAGCATTTATGAAAAAGGACAGATGGCTTTTTGGGGGAGGAGTAGTCAGTCATTGGGATTCCACCTAAGCCGCTGGAATCAAGAAAGCAATTACTTTTTAGAGACTTTGTAGTAGTCCAGGCCTGGAATTTGACGGTCTGTAGACCGTTTTTTGCTATTTTAACCGTAAATTACAATTTCATAAAAAACAAACCCGTCAATTTAGACAGGTAATTTTTTAATGAAACTGTATTTTAGCCAGTTGATATTATTTAAAAACCGTAAAAATTTATAATAGTCTAATATAATATATAAGATCTATTACTATATATATATATGAAATACGATTTGATTTTATTGTTTTAAAAATATTCTATAAATCATATTGAATCTTGATAATGATTTTTAATAATTTTTAAATTTAGAAACTAAAATAAGTTTATTTGAATAATGAATTTATTAAACTCAGAGTTCACAATTGTTTTCACTTTTTTCTAAAAACATAGAAGTTTCTAATTTTAATGATACTGTGACTATATTTATTTTCATTTTGTCATTACCAATTTACCAATAATTTTTATTGCTGTGGGAAAATTTAAGGAAGCTTGCTGCTTGAGATACAGACATCAATACATTATACAGGTACATGATTATTTCTTTCAAAGCTTATGATTATTTCTTTCGAAGCTTATCGTGGTAAAAAATGGCTTGGGTTTCATTTCTTTTTCTGACAATGCTTTTTAAAATGACACTGTTTTGTTAAGATTTTGAATGTTTTTGTTGTCCACCGGAAATGCTTGATCCTGGTTTAAAATGACAATGCTATTTGCTGGTCATTGGTTGCACAGTTTTATTTCCACGTTTCCACATCATGTCAAAAAGTTTTCAAATGCTAAAATATTGATAGCAGGAGAGAATGATTTCCACGTAGGCATTATAGAAAATAGGTCTCTAAAGTCAGACGCCCCACAATAAAATTTTGATTTTATGGAACGCCAAATCCTCCAAACTTGTAGCTTTACAAGTTTTTGCAGGAGATCATTAAGAAGATTTTCCAGGCCGTTGCAACTATTATTCACGAGATTTAGTTGTTTTGTGGAATAAAAGTAAATCTTTTACGAATTCCTCTTAAGAGATTTTGAGGTCGGTGTTGGCGGTGAAGAATGATAAATCAGATCTATCACAACGGTAAATAATTCATCAATAGGATTGAAATCACTTTTAATATTTTCAGTTAGCTGTTCAGAAAGAGTGGATGCATGTTGCATTAACCGCTTTTAAGATTGGTACGCTGTTGCGAGAATTCTGCAATAACACTGCATTGATAAAAATGTTGCGAGTTTTTCATTGCTACTTATTCAATGTCAGTAAATTCCTTATGTGAATATCCAAAGTTCCATGCTTTGTAAAAACAAAAAAGAAATGTAAAACACAAAATCACGGAAGCTCCAGCCTCCACGTAGGTCTCATTCACCACGCAAAGGGACAGGAAAAAGATGCCATTTAAGAGGAAACACCATTCAATTGAAGTAGGGTCTAATGAAGCCTTCCGAGTCTGCACTGAGTCTATGAATGGCTTTGGCACTCAAATCTATATTTCCTACACTGAGCAGGAACTTTATTTATATAGCGTGTTAACGCAGCTGATTTCTTGCAAATTCTAGCGGTGGAAATCCTGAAAAAAGCAGACATATTAATTGCGAATGATTTTTTTTTGAATTGAATGGATTTAAATACTTAAAACACGAATCAATTATTTTTTAATTTAAAAACAAGAATCAATATAGTTTTAATACTTAAAAACACAAAGTTATACATTTTTTATATTAAATGTGCATGGTAAAAATAATATACGAAAAAATTATAATATCTAATTTTTTCATTTAATTAGTTTATAATGTAATTACTAAATTTAATTTATAAATATATTTTATCATCCTAAAATTATCTTAAAATTATATATATCAATTAAATTTTTTTGACAATTTAAAATTGTACTAAAAACGTAAATTGAAAGGGAGCTATATCACGAAACCGTCATGAAATTTCCTTTTGACAGGTAGGGGTGACCGTCAAATTCCAGGCCTGCTTTGTACCTAGGTTGTATTTGATGAGGAGTTCATAGTTAAAATGGGGACATCATCATCAAGATTAACAAAAAAAGCGGTAAATGGTGAAATTAGAAGCAAGTGGCTTTACTCTCTCATAAGCTATTTTTAGCCTCGTGGACGTTAAAAGTTTTCATTTCATTTGATAAGAAATGACGCAGAAGAGTATTTACCGCATTAACGTTAACACATGATTATTTGTTTGACCAATACCATCCCTCCTTTTATATATTCACTTTAAACCTTGTTTCAAGTATTTTATGTCGCAATGGCAGACTATCAGAGTGTATTATCCATCGTATGTTTTTACATTCTCCTCTGTCTTTCTGGATTCAGAGACTGTAAGAATCAATTCGAGTTCAGAGAAGAAGAATTGTCAAAACTGACGGGAAAGAGGAAAGGTTGATTCTTCTTTTAGCGAATGAAAAGGACGAGTCTGAGAAGAGACCAGACTTGAGGAACAACCGCGGAGAAAGAAGTAGATGACTTAGGTTTGGGCATCCCTACGGTTGCCATCATCACGAGAAATTTGGTTCACCTCCGCATTTTTGGCAACATTTGGATAGCAACACATGACAAATGTATCCCAACAAACTTGCAAGTCACAACTCACAAGGACATCATATTCATCTAATTTTGTTTCTTCACGCCATTTTGTTTATTTCCCCTGCTTTCTTCATAATACCTTGTACCTCGGGGACTCCACAATATTTTTTTGCTATGGGAATTTCATCTTTTTTATATGTCATATTTTTTAATTACGAATTATATATGACCATAGTTATAGTTGTAACTTTTTATATTGCCGAAGGTAGGTTTTATAGCTTTCAACAAAGCAAATATTTTAACCCCACTACCAATAACATATTTCCAGCTATGACTTCCTTGTATTTAAGTTAATGTTTTTAAAATATAAATATTTGTATCATTTTTGAAAGAGTTTATTTCTCAACTTTCATTGGACAAAATATTTTTATGGTGATATTTTAGATTTTACAATTAATTTAAATGGCTATTTTTTCTTCTAACCAATCCCAAAAAGACATCTGAAAAATATTTGTTTTTACTACGTTTAAACATAACAAAAATTATGTAACAACTCATAAATAGTCTCTGCCATTTTTTGTATATAGCTAGCCTATACTTGCCAGATTGATGATTCCATTAATTGTGTTGTACGGATGGGTTTGCACTATCGAGCAATCTGGAATCTTGAATCCTATAGATAGGTTAGAGGTTTGTTTTTCCAGGTACTCCTATTGATGTTTGTAATTATTCCTTCTAGAGCTTACATTCTTTCTGCATAGCGGGGCGGGCATATATGAATCGTTAAGCATCACTCTTCTATGCTTACTTTTTACCATATCAGAGCATAGCTCAAGGCAGGATTAGTTTTTTATTAAGAAAATTTGTGTGTGGTTTCCGTGAATAAGTCACCCAACAAACAACAAATAGCTATTGGGGGACATTCTATTTCTCTTATAACCCATCTGGAATTTTACCATACCCGAATTGGGGGAAAATGTTTGATTTCACTATGTTGGAAGTGTTGTTTCTCTCTCCTAAGAAATGGGGGAAAAAGTTTGATCCCATTGCAACTGTTGTTTCTTTTGCATTGGGTCTTCTCTGTCTCTTGTTATTCACCATTACTTTTGTATTTCCTCCAAAAATAGGGGCTCCTATTATTATTTACGAATCCCATATTCCAATTTCAAAAATATCCATTTGCGTCAAATTTTCCCTTTGCCTCTTCACATGCAACTTCTATTTCAAGGTGTTTTTATGGCTTTTTCTGTATTTATCTTATTTAGTTCAAATGTAGGTCGTTTGTGGTGGATACTCTGTTTTATGTACATTGTTGATGTTCTTGCAGACTGCATAAATCCTATATATATTACTTCTATGTATTGTCATATCTTTTTAAGTATTTTTTATTTTTGTACTACAATTTGTGATTGTTGTGCTGATAAATTTGACTCAGATTTCTTGTTTATCCATTCTCTGCAACTACAAATATGGTATACACTGAGAATCCATTTCTTTGTTTTCATGTCTTTCTCTCAACATCATTTCTATTTGCCCATTCTTCAACAGTTTGAATGCCCGCCACTCTAGAAAATACACTTGACTCAAACGGCTCACAAGTAGCATCTGATTTATTCATTACAAGCCCCAAATTTCTAAAGAGCCTCGAAAACTTGTTTTGTTTTGTGGCTTAAGAGACAAGTAGTGCCCACGTTTTTATAGCTCCAGTTATCTGTTGGTTCCTTTATGCATAGACATGTTTTGATTGAGACTCTGATAGATTTTGGACATTTTGCTATGTTATTTATCCTCATGGACATTATGGTATTTTGGGCGCGTAGCGCCAATTGGACTAGATTCGTATATTGATATATTTCTTATGATGTTGATGACACTAATAGGGTTATATGATAGATTTTTGGTTAGATGTTGGTTCTTGTGGTCGATTTGATTAATGATATAGTTTTCTGGATTTAATAATGGTAATTTTCATGCTAGCCTAAGTGTATGTCGTTGCAATTTTATCTGTGGATGATTCATGGCAAACTATGTGAATAATTGTATGCATTGCACTATCAATTGTTTAATAATGTTAGGACATTATAAGTTTGATTGAATTTGTGATGTGTAGATGATGTTTATTATATTGGATAGATGCGGTTAATGTGTGCAATGAGTGTGCAGGTGACAGGTATAGGAGAGCATGGGTTTCAGGGCAGCTACGCAATTGTGCACGAGCGGCCCACGGGCTGAGTCCTAACCATGCTAAATGTTTGAGGCCTTAGAATAGATGTATTTATTTGGGCACCATGGGTGAACCCTCAATTGTAATGTAATTATGTCTTGTAAAATTAATTATGTTTAGGGTGTGTTTTATTAAGTAAACTAGTTTAGGGGTTTAATGATCTCATCTTAATTTAAGTGATGGTTTTGGGTAAGTGTGTGTGTGTTGGTAGAAGGGATTGGGGACCACATGTGAACCTTGGGTGGACCCCACACCCTCTACCCTTGTGCCCAAGCATGCCAAACCCGAAATTGGGTTATTTTGGGCATTTTTAGGGACCCCTTTTGAGTTTGGGAGTTCCCTTAGCATGAAAATGGGCCCTTGGACCCTACCTAATAGGTAGGGGGCTTATTTCCAAGGTTTGGAGGGAGTTTCCCTCCCATTTTTCCCTCCTTAGTCACCATCCATGTAAGATGGTTGGTTTGTGTGTATTTGTTAAAAGTTGCTCCACTTTGTTTTATTTTAGTTTTTAGTATTTTGGGTGATAAGGGCTAAAAGGTGAGTTTACTCTTACTTATTTGGTTTTTGGAATCTTTGACTCTTGAGAGGAGAGGGGGTGACACTTGTCACCTTCCCATTGGTGAGGAAACTTTTGGGTTTCCCTTCTTATTCTTCCTCATGTGAAAGGAAAGGGGTCTTCTTGGCTCATTTTTTTTGGGGGAGAACTTGGAGAATTTTGGGAGCTTGGAGGTGAGCTTGGACAAAGGGAAAAATCTTAGAGTCTTGGAAAGCATTGTAGAGGTAGGATTCTTAACCTTTTTCTTTCTTAGTTGTGCTTATCTTGTTAACTATGTTTTGATCAATAAAATGATGTGTGTGTGAAATGATGTGTTGTGATGTTGTATGGTGAATGTAGTTTGTTTGTTTGTTCCTTGTTGTTTTCTTTTGTTTTCTCTCCACCATCATTTGGATTGATGGTTTTTAGAGAATGTAGGGGAAGAGAGAGGGATTTCCCTCTCAAACCTCATGGTTGTTGGTCAAGCCATGAAGGTCCCTTCTCATCCCCTCATATGGTTTGAGGTGGGAGAAAGGTTCATATGGCTTGAACCTTTCCCCATTCTTGGTGAGGAAACCCTTTTGGGTTTGAAAATCCTCCCAAGAAGGATTTCTATGACATAAAGGAGGAATAAGGAGGATGAATGATTAGGAGGAATAAGGAGTTTTGTAAACATGTTTTATTGGTGCTCCTATGGTTGGACACCTTTGATTTGGGCATCCTATTTCTTCTCTTCCCCCTTGTGAGGTTGACCTTGTTATCCTCATGTTGTTGTTTTATCATGTGTAGTATGTCTAAGTGGTTAAATGGTCTTATGTATTTCTTGTTGTGTTTTATCCCCTTTATACTTGTGCACATTGTGGTAGTTTGTTCCTCTCTCCCATGGGCTTGGGGAAGGCTAGCATGGCTTCCAACCATGGAAAGGCATGTGATGATGCCTATTGGTTGGGTGGTAAACAAGCCATATGTCTCTTGATTCAACACTCTTAGAAGGACACTCAAGGTGGAGACTCAAGGATGAAGTTTTAGTTGGAGTGGTGACTCTTTTCTTGTATCCTCAAAATCATTGTAAATATTACACCTCATTGTAACTATGTTATATGGTTGATTGTGGATAGCCTTATCTTGTAAAAACTTATCCTATTGTGATTTGAAAGTCTTGTAATAACATGTCTCTTTTGTCTTGTAACCTTTCTATATTCATAAAGAAAAAAGTTTTCTTTTGTTAAAAAAGATTACAATATAAGATCATGAGTTCTTTATTTTACTTGTCTTCATTTGAAATAATTGTTTTGTTTGAAATCTGCAATATCTAGTAAGCATTACATGTTAAATCTGAAAATTTTAGTGTGTTTACTTTTAAAATGGAAAAAAAAAATTAAAATTGATGGCATTACATTTGGTATCAGAGCCGTGGTTCAAACACGCGGACTCTTGGGTAACTAGTAAATGTTTTAGTCTTGCATTTAACAAAAAAAAAATACATGGATGTCCTTAATGTAATCTTCCTTGCATGAAAATCTGAAATATTTCTTTAGTGAAACTGAAATTATTGCAGAAATTTTAAAATACCAATTAGTTAGTTCATTGAAGGAAATCCTAGTGTTCATTTTTTATTTTATAATGGAAAAGAAATTAGTCCTCTTTATTTGAGAAAAATTGTTACCTTATTATATATATAAACAATAAAATTTGTGATTTTTTTGTTTAACCAATTTAATTTTTTATTTGGCCTAAATTTACTATTTTTTTTTTAACATGGAAAAAGGAAAAATAAATAAATTTTAGAAATAGTTATATATTTACATATTTTTGTTTTCCTATTTATGACTATATTTGATCCTAGTAATTTAAATATATATATACAAATACTATGTTCATTATATATTATTGAAACTATATAGTATATATTATATATTATATTATATAAATATATATATACATACATATTTTCATATCACAATAAATATATGCAGCAAATATATATATATGTATATATACATATTGTATATTATATATATATATATATGTAACTAATTTTTTGTTGTGTGTATTATACAATAAATGCACACATAGGGTAAGCCTGGTACAAAATAAAACACACATATATCCCATGTTAATATATAATAAACATCTTCAACCAACTTATCCATATATTTATATACATAAATATAGTGTATATATATAATTTATTTATTTATTTATTAACTAAATAATATATAGATTTTTATAAATAAAAAATATGCAAATAAAAATAGGGTGGTATATATATATATGGTTGTTTTGTTTTTTATATATAAAAAAATAAGTAAAATAAAATATAAATAAAAAAAAAAAAAAAAAAACAAAAAAAACAAACCTAGTTTTGGGGGGGCCGAACCCCCCCAACCCCCCCCCACGCTGCCTGTGTCCACCCCCCGTTCCCCCTGTCCCCACCCCAAACCCCTGGTCACCCTCCCCTGCCCCCTACCCTACCCCGTATCATCCCCTCCACTTGTTGTCGTCCCCCTGCTACCCCCACCCTGTCCATCCATCCGCGGCCTATCTCGCCCCTGCCCCTCACCCCCCCCTGCCCATTACTCTGTCCCCACCGTTCCCCTCCATCGGCTGCCCTGCCCCACACACCCTACCTCAAACCCTAATAACCCAAAAATATATAATAATTAAATACCAAAAAAAAATTGTAGCCAACATTACAGTCCGTCCTTTTTTTTACGGCCCACCCCCTTTGGCAGGTATTTAAATATATATATATATATATATATATATATATAAATATATATGTATGTATATATATGTATATATATATGTATATGTATATGAATATGTGACAAAAACAAAAAGAAAAAAAAAAAAAATGTGTTAACCTTCATATGTATGAATCTACAAAATACAATGTAGGAAAAAAAAAAAATAATAGTCATCCACCTGTCAATGGCAAGGAAAACTCTATGAATCAATCCTTCCATAGTTCTTCAACCTGCAACATTCAAAAGACAACACAAAACAAATGAGAAAAGTAAATAGAAAATAAAAAGAGGAAAAGAAACCATAGAGAAATTTAGGGCAACTTTTAGGGTAGATTCAAAATCAATGGCCAAGATTAGATTGATCCTAGGGCCCTCCTTCAACCCTACCTTTCTTTAAGTCATGATTATTTGAAAAATAAAATTAAGGGGGTGTGTGGGTAGATTAAATTAAAAGGGGGAAAACAAAATAAGTTAAAAGGGTGTGTAGGGAAAATTTATAAAAGGGAGGAAGACTAATTTATTTACAAGGGGTGTAGATTTTTAATTTATGACCCTAGGGAGCTTAGTAGAGTAAAATAATTAAATTATTATTAGGTTAGTGTTTATTTGATTTCAGGTAAATTAATGATTAATATAAATTAATTATTAATGTGAAGGGGCATTAAGCAAAGCATTAGTTACATTATAAAATGATCACTTCAAATAATAATAATAAAATAAAATAAATTAACGCTTTCCGCAACTTTTTAAAAAATAAATAAAAAATTTATAAACCATTTTTTTTTAATTTTTTTTTTACCTCGGGTTCAGGATGGCACCCAAGAGGGGATGATCGGCTCGAGGCTCGGGACGTAGTGCACCTACGCGGGAGCCGCCGGCCCCCAATTTTGGGCCTCAGATATTAGAGACCCTGCAGCAGCTGATAGGCATCGTGCAGGAGCACCTTCCACCACCGCAGGAGCCGAGAGAGGAGGACATTCAGTTGGGAGACGAGGAGTTGATTGGTGAGGATGCACATTCAGAGCCACCTGAGCATGATATTTCGAGATGAGAGAGGTCACGCAGCCCTTCCATCCTTGGCGAGAGGGTGGCCTCGTTTCGTCACAGCCGATCACACAGCTTCGAGGGACCATTTGGAGATAGGTGACCCCTTTCACCTGTTAGACCACATCGCCAGGATAGAGACACAGGCAGTGTGATTCGAGACCTTCTTCGCCTTCAGCCACCTATGTTTACTGGTTCGACAGATGGCTTTGGGGCAGAGTCCTGGCTCCTTAGCCTGGATAGCTACTTTGGCTTGCACTCTCATGAGAGAAATGTCAAAGCCAGGTTCGCCATACACCTCCGAGACGCAGCAGGTGTTTGGTGGAGGAATGAGGAGCAGAAGCTCCATTTGACTCGAGATACAGTGACCTGGGAGTTGTTCGAGGAGTGGTTCAGAGCCCGGTATATGTCAGAGCATTTTGTGTAGAAGAGGATCGATGAGTTTCATGACTTACGACAGGGTTCTAGCACAGTGGCACAGTATGAGAGTAGGTTCTTGGATCTCTTGCAGTATGTAGACTACCTGCAAGATGAGAAATTACAGGTAAACAGGTTCATTCGGGGCCTGAATGCAGATATAACAGGAGCTGTTAGGATGTTATCTCCTCCCACGCTTGAGAAGGCCATTGAGAAGGCCTACTTGGCTGAGGAGAATAGGACCAAGGCACAGGAGCACCGAGATAGAAACAAGAGCAAGTTCCAGGACAGGATTCAGGCATTTTAGAGTCAGAGGGCACGGGGTGCAGCACCACCCCCTAGAGGAGGATTCTGGTCTTCTCCAGCAGCATCGAGAGCTCCACCACACCCATCACAGCACAACACAACATCAGGGACACCAGCATCAGAGGGGTAGACAGACTCAGAGTTTTCAGTGAGGTGGATCTAGAGGTGGTTTTGGTGGATCTAGAGATAGGAGGCCGGGTACTCATCACTCACAGCCAGCCCACTCACAGCAGTCTGCTAGGGTTGGACCGGTAGGTTCAGTTTTCCAGAGTACAGGAGGGACCCCATCTCAGAGGGGTACAGGAGGATGTTTTATTTGTGGGGCTCCAGACCATTATGTGCGTATGTGTCTGCACAAGCCCACTACTATGGATATGCAGAGAGCTCCTAGATCCAAGCAGACGGTGGGTGACGTGGGATGCACCCATCGTGTATATGTAGCGGTTGACAACTGCCAGGCTGAGCATCAGGCCACAGTCATTGAGATGACAGGTACTATCAGGGGTATTTCTGTCTCAGTACTTTTTGATTCAGGTGCTTCAGATTCTTTTGTATCTCCTTCTGTAGTAGACCAGTGTGGGCTAGTGGTGGCTAGGCAACCAGATAGTTGGCAGGTTGAGTTGGCCTCTGGGGCTAAACTCGCCATGGACTCGTATGTGGAGAGTTGTGTACTTGATTTGGGAGTCTTCTCCACTACACTTGACCTCTGAGTTATTCCTTTAGGATCCTATCAGGTAGTGTTGGGTATGGATTGGCTCGAGGCTCATCGAGCCAAGGTGGATTGCAGAAAGAAGGTCATTGAGTGTCAGGATGATCTTGGTAGTGCAGTTGTGATTTCAGGGATGCAGAGACCTATTTCCTTGCATATGATCTTGGCTAAGCAACTCAAGCAGAGCATGCGTAAGGGTTTTCAGTTGTTTTCTATCACTATCAGTGATCATTCAGATAGTACTCCAGAGCATTCACCCCTTGATGATCACGCAGTTTTGAGGGAGTATGCAGATGTGTTTCCAGGAGAGCTTCCAGGTTTACCACCTAGTAGGGAGGTGGACTTCACCATTGACTTAGTGCCTAGCTCTGCACCAATTTCTAGGGCACCCTATCGGATGACGACTTCAGAGCTTCATGAGCTCAAGATTCAGTTAGAGGAGTTATTAGAGAAGGGTCTCATTCGACCTAGTGTATCTCCTTGGGGAGTGCCAGTTATATTTGTGAAGAAGAAGGATGGTTCTCTCAGGCTTTGTGTAGACTTCAGACAGCTCAACAAAGTCACAATAAAGAACCGTTACCCACTCCCCAGGATTGATGACTTGTTTGATCAGATGCGGGGAGCTAGAGTGTTCTCCAAAATTGATCTCAAGTCAGGGTATCATCAGTTGCGCATATCAGATGTAGATATTCATAAGACAACTTTTCGCACACGTTATGGGCATTATGAGTTCACTATTGTCCCCTTTGGTTTGACCAATGCCCCAGCTGTCTTCATGAGCCTCATGAATGGAGTGTTCAGGACCTTCCTAGATCACTTTGTCATAGTGTTCCTTGATGATATTTTGATATATTCTCATTCCGAGGAGGAACACGAGGAACATTTGAGACAGGTGCTTCAGATTTTGAGAGAGCAGAAGTTGTTTGGGAACTTGGAAAAATGTAGCTTCTTTCAGACAGAGATTCAGTACTTGGGGCACATTATTTCAGGAAAGGGTATCTCTGTAGATCCCTCTAAGATTCAGGCTATCATGGATTGGCCAGCACCCACATCAGTCACTGAGGTGAGAAGCTTCATGGGTTTAGCAGGGTATTACCGCAGGTTTGTGTAGGACTTTTCTAGGATTGCTCACCCTATTACTTCCCTTCAGAGGAAAGGGAAGAAGTTTGATTGGTCAGAAAAGTGTGAGCAGACCTTCAATTTTCTTAAGGAAAGGTTAACCACGGCACCTATCTTAGCAGTTCCAGACCCGACAGAGGATTTTGTTGTTTGCACTGATGCATCACTAGAGGGTTTGGGAGCAGTTCTTATGCAGGAGCATCAGGTGATTGCCTTTGAGTCACGTAAGCTCAAGGACTACGAGCTTAACTATCCTACTCATGACTTGGAGCTTGCAGCAGTTGTTCATGCACTTGTGCGTTGGTGACATTTCCTTTTGGGTAGACCTTTCATCTTGAGGACAGATCATTGTAGCTTACAGCATATCTTCTCTCAGCCGAACCTCAACGCTCGTCAACGGCGTTGGATGGAGTTCCTATGTGAGTATGACATGGAGGTACAGTATATCAAAGGAAAGGAAAATGTTGTTGCAGATGCACTTAGTAGATGATGACATGTGCTTGCTTCTTTGACACTGCAGTCAGATTTGAGAGGCAGGATACTTGAGCATCTTCCAGAGGACAGGTTTTATGAGGGTGCTAGGTAGATGTTGGATTCTCAGGGTTCTTTTGAGGGTAGATATTCAGGATGCATGTTAGAGTCTGATGGTTTGCTTCAGTTCCATAGGCACATTTATGTGCCTAAGGCAGGTGATCTGCGTAGTTTCATCCTTACTGAGGCTCATCGAGCCCCATACGCAGCACATCCAGGAGTGAAGAAGATGCATGCCGATTTGAGAGAGTTATATTATTGGTCGGGTCTTCGTCGGGACATAGCAAATTTTGTAGCACGTTGTCTTGAGTGTCAGAGAGTCAAGGCAGAGCATTCTCATCCTGCAGGACTCTTATACCCTCATGACATTCCCGAGTGGAAATGGGATGTGATCTCCATGGATTTCATAGTAGGACTCCCTATGTCCTCTTATCGTCATGATGCCATTATGGTCACTGTGGATAAGTTGACCAAGGTTGTGCATTTCTCGCCAACCAAGGTTACCTATAATGCACAGGCCATCGCCAAAGTGTTTATGGAGGACATTGTTAGATTGCATGGGATCCTGAAGATGATCATCAATGACAGAGACACCATCTACACATCAGTTTTCTGGACTTCTTTTCAGGATGCTTTGGGTACACAGATTAATTTCAGTTTGGCATATCATCCAGAGACAGATGGGCAGACAGAGAGAGTTAATCAGGTTCTTGAGGACATGTTGAGGATGTATGTGATGGACCAGCAGAAGAAGTGGGAAGATTATTTGCATTTAGTTGAGTTTTCCTACAACAATAGTTATCATAGCTCCATTGGCATGGCTCCCTATCAGGATTTGTATGGACGACCTTGTAGGACACCTTTGAGCTGGGACAGACTAGATGATAGGATTATTTTGGGGCCAACTTATCTTCAGGATTTAGAGCAGCAGGTTGTTCTGATTCGGAAACGTCTTGAGCAGGCTAGAGCATGCCAGAAGGCATATGCAGACACCAAGAGGATCGATCATCACTTCTCAGTGGGTGACAAAGTCTTCTTGAGGGTTCATCCTCATAAGAGTCTGATCCATTATGGAAAGGGTTCTAAGCTATCACCTCATTTTGTGGGGCCTTTTGATATTCTTGAGGTCATCGGTCCAGTTGCCTATTGTCTAGCTTTGCCACCATGCCTTGCATGGGCCCATGATGTTTTTCATGTTTCTGTACTTCGTAGATATGTACCAGATGTTTCTCATGTTTTGGATTGGTTGGCATTATAGGTAGAGGATGGAGGGTAGTGGAGACTGGAGCCCATACGCATACTAGAGCACCGGAGGTTGGCCCTTCGGGGTCAAGATTTGGACCAGGTTAGAGTGCAGTGGGACCGATATGATGAGTCATCAGCTACCTGGGAGGATGCTACACCACTGAGGGCTAGATATCCCTATCTCTTCCAATGACTTCCAGGAGGAAGTCTAATTCTAGGAGAGGGGGATGTAGTGCCCACGTTTTTATAGCTCCAGTTATCTGTTGGTTCCTTTATGCATAGACATGTTTTGATTGAGACTCTGATAGATTTTGGACATTTTACTATGTTATTTTATCCTCATGGACATTATGGTATTTTGGGCACATAGCGCCAATTGGACTAGATTCGTATATTGATATATTTCTTATGATGTTGATGACACTAACAGGGTTATATGATAGATTTATTGGTTAGATGTTGGTTCTTGTGGTCGATTTGATTAATGATATAGTTTTCTGGATTTAATAATGGTAATTTTCATGCTAGCCTAAGTGTATGTCGTTGTAATTTTATCTGTGGATGATTCGTGGAAAACTATGTGAATAATTGTATGCATTGCACTATCAATTGTTTAATAATGTTAGGACATTATAAGTTTGATTGAATTTGTGATGTGTAGATGATGTTTATTATATTGGACAGATGTGGTTAATGTGTGCAATGAGTGTGCAGGTGACAGGTATAGGAGAGCATGGGTTTCAGGGTAGCTACGCAATTGTGCATGAGTGGCCCACGGGTTGAGTCCTAACCATGCTAAATGTTTGAGGCCTTAGAATAGGTGTATTTATTTGGGCACCATGGGTGAACCCTCAATTGTAATGTAATTATGTCTTGTAAAATTAATTATGTTTAGGGTGTGTTTTATTAAGTAAACTAGTTTAGGGGTTTAATGATCTCATCTTAATTTAAGTGATGGTTTTGGGTAAGTGTGTGTGTGTTGGTAGAAGGGATTGGGGACCACATGTGAACCTTGGGTGGACCCCACACCCTCTACCCTTGTGCCCAAGCATGCCAAACCCGAAATTGGGTTATTTTGGGCATTTTTAGGGACCCCTTTTGAGTTTGGGAGTTCCCTTAGCATGAAAATGGGCCCTTGGACCCTACCTAATAGGTAGGGGGCTTATTTCCAAGGTTTGGAGGGAGTTTCCCTCCCATTTTCCCCTCCTTAGTCACCATCCATGTAAGATGGTTGGTTTGTGTGTATTTGTTAAAAGTTGCTCCACTTTGTTTTATTTTAGTTTTTAGTATTTTGGGTGATAAGGGCTAAAAGGTGAGTTTACTCTTACTTATTTGGTTTTTGGAATCTTTGACTCTTGAGAGGAGAGGGGGTGACACTTGTCACCTTCCCATTGGTGAGGAAACTTTTGGGTTCCTCTTCTTATTCTTCCTCATGTGGAAGGAAGGGGTCTTCTTGGCTCATTTTTTTTGGGGAGAACTTGGAGAATTTTGGGAGCTTGGAGGTTTGCTTGGACAAAGGGAAAAGTTTAGAGTCTTGGAAAGCATTGTAGAGGTAGGATTCTTAACCTTTTTCTTTCTTAGTTGTGCTTATCTTGTTAACTATGCTTTGATCAATAAAATGATGTGTGTGAAGTTGTATGGTGAATGTAGTTTGTTTGTTTGTTCTTTGTTGTTTTCTTTTGTTTTCTCTCCACCATCATTTGGATTGATGGTTTTTGGAGAATGTAGGGGAAGAGAGAGGGATTTCCCTCTCAAACCTCATGGTTGTTGGTCAAGCCATGAAGGTCCCTTCTCATCCCCTCATATGGTTTGAGGTGGGAGAAAGGTTCATATGGCTTGAACCTTTCCCCATTCTTGGTGAGGAAACCCTTTTGGGTTTGAAAACCCTCCCAAGAAGGATTTCTATGACATAAAGGAGGAATAAGGAGGATGAATGATTAGGAGGAATAAGGAATTTTATAAACATGTTTTTTTGGTGATCCTATGGTTGGACACCTTTGATTTGGGCATCCTACTTCTTCTCTTCCCGCTTGTGAGGTTGACCTTGTTATCCTCATGTTGTTGTTTTATCATGTGTAGTATGTCTAAGTGGTTAAATGGTCTTATGTATTTCTTGTTGTGTTTTATCCCCTTTATACTTGTGCACATTGTGGTAGTTTGTTCCTCTCTCCCATGGGCTTGGGGGAGGCTAGCATGGCTTCCAACCATGGAAAGACATGTGATGATGCCTATTGGTTGGGTGGTAAACAAGCCATATCTCTTGATTCAACACTCTTAGAAGAACACTCAAGGTGGAGACTCAATGATGAAGTTTTAGTTGGAGTGGTGACCTGGGTTCTTGTATCCTCAAAATCATTGTAAATATTACACCTCTTTGTAACTATGTTATATGGTTGATTGTGGATAGCCTCATCTTGTAAACTTATCCTATTGTGATTTGAAAGTATTGTAATAACATGTCTCTTTTGTCTTGTAACTCTTCTCTATTCACAAAAAATAAAAAGTAAAAAATTACAATATAAGATCATGAGTTCTTTATTTTACTTGTCTTCATTTGAAATAATTGTTTTGTTTGAAATCTGCAATATCTAGTAAGCATTACATGTTAAATCTGAAATTTTTAGTGTGTTTGCTTTAAAAATGGAAAAAATTGTGGTGCAATGTAACCAAAATAAAGACGATAACAACGGCTACAAATCCCATTCATTTCTCATATTCCCTAGCCATGACATCACAAGATCGAAATTGCACTTGAAAATATATCACTCATGTAGCTACAGTTGAACATTTTTTTATTTTTTTCTCTTCCTTTTCTTTTGTGTGTCAATTTTTTATAAAATCAATTATTGGGTAAACCACCTTAATTGATTTATTGTTTAATAGTTGCTTTACACCATATAGTTTGAATATGGCTTTTAATTGCAACAAGATTTATGGAGGTTATGCTCCCTCAAGAAGAAGGTCCTTCTTCATTATGTTGGTCAATTTAGTACATCTTTTGCATCTCTTGGTCTAAAAGACATTTTCTTAGTGAGTATTGTGTTCATATATTATTTACATTTGTGTGACGGAAAACATCTCCTTATATTTATTTCCGACATTTAATCAAATATTAACGACTTTACAATAATTGATGTGACGAAAGGACATATTCATATTTCGAACACATATTTATGCTTGCAATTATGAGAAAAAATTTATATCTAAAATCAAAATTTTAATAAAAAAATATGTATAGTTTCCTTAAAATTGCATGAAAGTATTTCAAACATGAAAAGCTTGGCGAATAAGAACATTTAACACTATAGATCTCATTCTCTCATACTTATTCATATGTTCAATTTCTTGAAAATAAGTTAATGTTGCAATTTTCAATTGAATTCATGTGGACAATCTTTGACACAATTTTAGTTGTTATCTCTCCTCCTCTCTCTTTTCCAATATACAACATACAAAATGACGTATAAATTTTAAACATGCAAGTCACATTTAATGGTTATTTCAAATATCTATAAGTACTTCACCTGGTTTAAATATCAAAAAACAAATTTACATGCCCACCGAATTTAATGCCACACACTATAACTCTTACAAGAGTGCTTCCATTTACATTTCATACATACATTTCCACCTACAATTTTCTTCTACACACCCCTCAAGGCATTTCCTTCGGTAGTATTTGCCATATTATGGCATTGTTTTTTAGTGCCATAGTTATGTACATTTAGCATTTAGTCAAGTTATATTTTTCTTTGGAGTAAAAGTGCATTTATAGTCTAGAATACTATTTTTTAAATAAAATTTAATAATCAATTAAGTATTAACAATATATTAGAGAAATTTATTGTAATGAGAGATTTTAGAGTTGAGTTGGGAAGGCCAGGTAAACAAATATACTCATCCCCACATCCAATGAAGTATGAACTTTAATCTTAGTAAGAGGTTCACATCAATTGTGGCATCATTATGGCATCACCAATATAGGCATAAGGATCGTGATATATTTGCATTTATATGTTATTGCAAAGCAAACCAGCCAACCAATGTTGGATACACTTCATATGTGTCAAAGTATTCTTTAGATGCTAAAGGAACAACATTTAATATGTTTCTTAACTGCATCTTTGAATTGCTTCTAGGACTTCAAAATATCCATTCATCTAAATATACAATGTACACAACTACAATTTCAACTCACTTTTCAATGTCCATCACTTATTTTCCATAGACCTTATGATTAATAGAACCTCAAATGACGAAAGTGAAAGATAAATAAATTAAATTCATTTTTTAACCAATAAACCATATCTCACTTACTATAATTAATCAAATATATTTAAACACTACAATAGTGCATCAAATTTGTTTAACAATCAGGGGAACTATTTCTCAGTGTTATATAACTAAAACATTATTAATGAGAAACTCTTTCCAAACTTTTTAAAGGTTTCCTTAATGAATTGGGACATATGGTGGTGCCATTTGTAGCAGAGCATTGTAATGGTTTACACATCACACAACAACTCGACCACTCTCCCAAATCCCATGCATGTTTGTCTTCGGGCATTATTCCTTCCATGCAATTGCATATTTGAGTATTATTTAGAGTACATCTTCCATATGCTCTGTAAAGACTATTCATGGCATATGGATCTTTACATTCAAACCATAGCATGTAAAAATAAAAGTATAGTTCATTTCCTCGTAACATGTCCACTACAAAGCGTGAGAGTACGTTCAAGATTGCAAGAATGCCTATACAACTGATAGATGATTTAGTGTTAGATTTTTCCATACTAAATTTATAGATATATTTTTTGCCCATTAAGGAATCAGATCATAGAAAAATTGTGCATTTTTTCTCTAGTTTCCATTGTAATAATACAAAATATAGGAAAATGTGTCCATCAAACTGCATGGGATAGTGAAATATGTGTGCATTTTTTACATGTTTCATGTCTTGTAATTGGAATGTCAGGTGTTGAAAGTCCACACAATGGAAAATTCACATTTGAAGCACCAATTGCATACATGTAAGTAATACAAGTGAGATTGAAATAGTCTATGCGAAATATCTACTACGTAGTTGCACTCATATACCGCATATTTATTAGCGAGAAATAATCTCATCTGTGGAAAAGGTGTGGGCCATTCAAGTGATTAATTTCCCCCATCTAATCAAAATCCACAACAACCCACTCCTGTCACTTTTTCAGTGATTGTTGAATAATGATGTCATCACAATCGTTCATAAGGAGCACTTCACATGACATCGCCACCTCTGGATGCCACTTACACTCCACATCTTCATGTCTCTAAATGTTACGGATAAAGCTACAAACACATTTTCAATTCGCCAATACTTTCCTATAATTTCGTAAATTCACATATATAACTATAAATTATTTCTACAACGTCTTGAACAACACCCTTGGTCTCCTTCAAAGGATTTCCATATATACGAGTTGTCATGTTGTTCGACGTTTGAGTTTTACATTGTTTCTAATTTCTATTTTCAGTTCCCCTGCACTTTTCCACACTCTAACCCCTTCATCTTCACATGTCTTCCTCTCCCAATGTCTCTCTCCTTCCAATATGAATCCTTGAAAAGATCCCCTTTGACGTTTCAATCATACATTTCACATACGATTGCTAGTTAATTAGGGTTTACAACTCACAATGCTTCAACGAGGTCAAATTGTATAAGTTTATTCACCGCAATGCCTAAATAGTTTTTTTGTACTGTTTGAGTTCATTATTCTTACATCAAAACCATACTTATTCATGACCCAGAAATCATTACACATCATTAAAATATTATTTAACATTCATACATGGTCACAATTTATCTCAACCAATGAAATTATTTAATTTAATGGCCCAGTACTTCTTGTATTTCTCAAAATTGTTGTTTTTGAGACCCTTCAACACACTGGAAACTTCATTATGCCACAAAATCACTTAAAATCAACCAAACCATGTCATGTGACCACTTGATTCAATTTCTATAACCTTTATAACACTTATAAGCAAGTTATAGGCCTTGAATACACCACCTGCTCAAACCACATCCACTTTTGTCTTCATAAAATGAACCTGCCAAAAAATTTGTTTCCAAAGATTAGATCATAAATTTTTTTATATGAACAATCAAGAACTCTAAATGGATTCATTTGATTAAAAATTAATCCCAATTAACATTTCATGTTATATCAAGCATCACTAATCCATCTCATGTTTCAAACAACTCAAAACTTTCAGAAAATCACACTATGTCCTTCACTGGATAAAACCTTCATGTCCAAAGAATGAAATAGAAACCATATTAAAACACCCCATAATGAGAAAAACCTTACATCATTGTAAATATCTCATAATCCTCTTTCCATCACATTTTTAATCATCTCAAAATTCCACGTGTAGCTTTATTTATGACCATATTACAGAGCACTACTTTTTAAGGCCTCAAAACTATCCTTTGACTAGTCAGCTTGAATGGACCTCATTTGACCATGTAGCTGCATTAACATGTTTTTACACCTCTATGAAAATCAATATAATCTCACATAAATTCCATAACAGCAATTTAGCTCATACCTCATTTGGAAAACCTTGTCCCAAAATACTCTTCTTCATAAAATGACCTGTTTGAATGGGACCCACTCATCACCATGACCTCAACCATACCCTTATATAAATATAATAGAGTCATCTACATCATCCAATAATAAAATTTTATTAATCAATCAAAATTGGCTCATTGTACCTCTTCTTCTACAAACTACTCCTAGTTAGGGTTTAACTAGGGTTTTAGACCACTTTATCTTATTAACATTTGTTAATAAAAACCTCACAATTATATGACCTCGTTATTTTTGTGAAACCTTATAAAATCACCATAGAATCATCCCTTAAATCCACAAAGTCCTATGAAAATAACACACTTCAAGGTGAGCATCAGAAGTGTCAACTCGAGCTAGAATTACACTATATTTTGACCCTGTCTCCAGAAACTGTCATAACTTGCAAAATTCTCATCATGTCAATCTAAAAATTTGGCCAAAAAATCTTGACACGTCATAAAAAAATCTCTAGTCATCATTATTCCATCACCATACCTCAATTTCTCTAGACACTAAGACTAGCATAACAACTCCTTAAGGTTTCTCACTATAGAAGTTAGGGTCAACTGAAAGAATGCTATAACTCATCATAAAACTATTGAAAATGACTCAAACATACCTGGTACACATTTATATACCTGAATGAAATCATAAATGAGCTCATATAGCTCCAAAAGGCAATCTCATACCTAATAGCAACCATGTCTACTCCAAATGAGCACTTGTAACATAGCTAATCACCTGTATTTGCACTATGAAACTGATATGAGTGCCTAAGCACTCTCTAAACCTTCTATCCATCATGTCAACATGCTTCTCAATCATCCAAGAATATCCTATCTCCATGCAACATCACCTACACACTTGAATGGGCTTGCAAGAGCAAGTAATCCTCACTGAATATCATTGTATTATCAAGTACACATCTGAGTCATCATGCTAACATCATCCACAACATTATTTGACCCTAATTCATCATCCACTTTGTCATTAATGTGGTTTTGCATCAATTAAAACACCTATAGGACCACATTCCAACAATCTCCCTCTTTGTCATTTATGGAAAACTATCGGAACTTCTCCCTCTTTTTACATTAATTACAAAGCCATACCTATAGAATCATATTCTACATCTTCTATAGATTCATAGCATCTTCTTGTGGTTTGGAACATCAACTAAAGATATCATTCAAGCAAAAAAACCTTGAAAAATCACTCAAACCCGATTTTTTCTTCATTTCAAGCATGCTACCCTTGGTCCAAACATCTACATTATCCGAGAATCATCAATAAAGCATGAAAATAGAATTATCATACCTTATTTGAATCCAAAACACCATTTTTCACCTCTTAGGTATGCAAAAATGAGCATTTGTCACCTCAAAGTTGTTTTTTCCTTCATAAAAACACTGTAGCAAAGTATGAACTAAAGCATACATCTTAGTAACATGTCAACAATGCCCTTCATGAGCCTAAAAATCCATATTACTTCCTTTCTTGAGCTTTCATCATCTTGTCTAGGCATATATCAAGCATAACAAATGTACTTTCTTGCTCTGCATACCACATTATGACTAAGAGCCTTGAAGTAAATCTTCAGTAGTTCTAGGACCAACTTTGACTTGTTACAACATGCTATTCATACCTTGTCTTGTCAAAACAACACCCCATGGACTTTAGACAACTATTTCTAGCTCACAGGCACAAATTTGAGAAACTAGCCTTGCTAACTTGGCTTGGAATCATCTTGAACAACTTTTTTTAGTCCTAAAGCTTATATTCAGTCCACAACAATCATGTTTGAGTGAGATCATGCATTCAAGGATCAAGATTAAATGCATACACCCATCTCATACCTTTATTGCCTTGAGAAACACTAAGTCATCTCCTTGAAGCATACACCCAAGCTTCCCTTGACATGAAGAGCTCATACACACATGTAGGAGCAACATTTGTTGTCACTATAGCACACTTCATGAGGTTGAAACCTTCTTTTTGGATTAAGTATGACTAATGTGCGTGAAAAAAAGAAACTTTACACCTCAACCAACTTGATCACTCACAGGGAACACTTTCAAAGTGTTATGATGCTTCTTTAAGGTAAAATATTAGGTATGATAAACCATGAAACACTAATTATTGCATCTATATAGTACTTGTAGCTATCTTAAAACAACATCTTCACTAATACGGAAACCCAAGAACACCAAGATAATCTTTTGCATGTCTTAATGATATCATACCACCTTAATGCAAGTAAATATGCTATCTTCTCAAGAACTCAGACTCATCAATAATGCAATATGACAATGCTCTTACCTGTAGCTATCTATCTTGTACAAAGGTCAACAAATGAGTCTGAACAATCTTTCAAAGAGTTAGATCATCCTTCTTACACCGTGAGGCCTTATATCATCTTCTTTTATGCATAGATCTACACCTTAGGTTTATATTCATGTTGCGAAAAATCCTTCATACGTGGGAAGATGTGTATTCAACCTTCTATACCTGTAGGAGTTCACTCATGGAGCAAAAATTAAGCATATCAATACCTAACACAAATCACAAGTCACTCATAAGTACCAAATACATCCTTGACTATGTCAATAGATCATTTTTTGCATATTATGAATACCTTGATCACTCAAGAGACCTTAAACACGCATCATATATGGTGAGAAAGACACTCATACTCTGCCCTTCATATGCATAGATCATGTAGCTTGTCATGCTAGCAACATTCAATCCTACACATCCATGAGATCATCTTCTATCTTTCTTCCTAAACATAGTGAAGTATTTACCAATTCTCAGACATGGATCCACATGCTATAATCACCACAAGAATAATGTGCAACAATACCCATACATGTAGATTAGCATACTTTGCCTCTAAGATACCACACTCCTGAAGATGGTCAATTCTGACTCAATGCATAACTAAGAACCATATCAACTTGCTCCACTCCTGAGATGAAACATTCAACACATACAGAGAACAACACCAATGAATATAATTGCTTCTTAAGACTTAGATTCATCAAGAATGAAGAAAAAATTGCTCTTCAATCCTGTAGATGCACAAAACTTGTCAATCCTAAACCCCAATATGGCAAGATCGTGAAGACTTTTTATTACACATAGGTTACATCATTACATTCATAGGTCACTAGATTCTTCAAGACCTTATACAATGGTTTCATACTATTATTCATACTCAGAAAACACAGAGACCTTATTGAGAACTCATAATACCATCATTTGCTTTTACACTGTCTACTAGCCCCTTTACCTCTGTGAACACTCCTAACTTTTGATTTTTGACCTCCATGAAGATATCAATCCTGATTTGAATACCCATTTTGACATACATCTTGCTCCAAAAACCTTGTACCAAGTCCTTGATCTTAGTAGACCCAATTTGCAATATACACATCTTAGGATTAGGTCTTCTTAACACCTAAACTGTCAATTCACAGTATGTCAGAAAATCCCATGAATGTATACCATTTTTAGGGACAAAATCACTTGAATCCTCTATTTCATCATGTCAAGATGAATGTGTATGAAATTTTAGCTCTAAAGACCACCATTTGGTCATCCAAACCCTAGTTTCCATTTGTATCGCTCATCAACACTATGAAAACACAGTCATGGGCAAAGAAGCCTCAAATAACACAAATTTTGTTCTTTTGACCACAAAGCTTCATCAATACTTTAATCATAACAGTTTCCAAGAACTTGAACATTTATTTACCTGATATGAAACCATGTATGGCATTTGCATACCTGAAACCTTTTTAGTAAACTCTATAGCACTCATATTTTGAACATGTCTTAGGCATAGTCCATCCTTTGAAGTGATGTAGTGATCAAAACAACTCTTGAATACACTATTCATCTTCACGGAGCATATTCAACACATTGAGGGAGATATTCACACCTGCTGATCTGATGACATGTTTTCTAAAGACACACACACAACCCATGACTCAAGCACATATAGCTTAGACTTACAACCCTTATGAATCGAGACACTAATTGATATTTTTTAACTCTTTAGACACATTTATAGCTTCAAACACTTAATGGAATATTGGGATCACTTGTCAAATTATATTACAACTCGTGACAATCCTTATGACACCATCAACAACTCAGACTAGTCTCCAGACTTCATAGAGTACATGCCCCTTTTCAACACTTGTTGAGTATAAACTTCAGAAACTATGGGGGAAAATGTCATGAGATCAAGACACTTACATAATCCATATAACATGACAGAGATCCTCATGAACATACATTGCCAACTCAGATCAACGACACAATATGATTATGCAAACACATATCATAAGGACTTCATACATGTACTACTAGTGACCCAAGACTGAGATAAAGACATCTTACACAAGAACAATCATCATGAACCAACAAGACCATGAATAAGAGTATAAAATGACATACCTTGACCTTATGGTGGAGGCCCACATTAAATTAGACAACTCCCCCTTTCTCGAATGCTTCATATGCATTGATATACCATCAAAAAGCATACTGAAGGTATATATGTACCATAATGACCTAAAAGAAGGTCTTGAAGTGGTCATAAGCCTTCTTGGGCACCTACAAAACTCCTTCATCCTCTCTCTTCTCATCTGAGCATTGTGACACACTTATTATTTACTAACATCTGCTCTTGATGAGACACCATTATCTCTCCTTGGTTCCCATGCCCTTTTAGGACCACTATCTTGCATTCTAGCTCCTTAAAAGTTATTTTCATGCACTCTAAGTCCTTAAGCCATCTGTTTTTGTCTTGAATAAGCATGAAAACAAACTCTTACCACATAAATAATTTCATATTGTAGCATACTACTGAATTCTTTCTTTTGAAGCCTTCATCATAACTAGGTGAATCATACAAGCAATACCTAGCTGTGTGACCATTTTAATCAACCGACCATTTTAATCAACAATTGTCTTTGATTCCCTCTCCATGTCCAGGCATTGCTTCAACAAAAAATCATGCTTATTGCAAATCTATGGGTTGACGTAGGCCTCGTAAATGGTGCCATAGGAGCAATCACCAACATTATGTACGATGCATCAATGTAACCACCAACATTACCTTTATTTGTTGTTGTCAAATTTTATAGATACAACCGCCCATGTTGGGATTCCTCCAACCCGTTACATACTCCCATACCCCCTATTTTGAGAGGGAATCAAAGACAATTGCCGATAAAAATGGCTTGGGGATTAACTATCCACAAGTCTCGGGGACTTACTTTGCATAGAGCAACCATTGACATTGGAACCACTAAAAGGCATGGTTTGACATTCACAGCTTTCTCCAAAGTTCCCTTGCTTGCAAATCTGCTAATTTCACCTACTTTTTCATTCGAGAGGTACTCAAATATGGCGCACATACCAACACTTGGAGAATGAACAAAGGAGGAAACAAGACTACTATCACTCAACCCATCGTAAATACTACCATTTGCTATGATAACACCTCCACTGCTACTATACTCAACACTTCTTGTATCCAAAGCAGCACTGTTGTTCAAGGGGTATCAAATGTAATCATGTTTATTGAAATTAAAATTTCCCACTCAAGGCTACCATTCATGATATACATACTGCAAATGTATACATGTCTCATTATGTCCACGTAGATCTTCATGTATTTGATGTTGTGAAATATGATTTGCAACTTTAAATGTATGAATCTGTAACAGAATTAAATGTACACATACAACATTTCAATGTAATGTTTTGTCTATATTCCTACACTGCCACTATAAATCACACACATTATCAACTGTACAATAAAGGTTTTTTCAACAAAACACCAACCGAACAATTGATGCAAAACTAACACAATAAACCCGAATTAAATATATATAATATCAACTATAAAATAAATTAACTATAAAAAACGGTATCAAATGTATTCATGTACAAAATTTTAACAAGTTTGAAATGTAGAAACAACCTTAAAATTAAGTGGCCCGTCTATATTTCTACACTTACAAAATCAACCACACCGCTTATCAACATCAACTACAAAAGTAATAACTATACCTCTAAATCAAATAACATGTATTGTTTAGCGGTCACATTGCATGAAACACATGCGATTGTTAGTTTAAGACTTATTTTGTTTAAAACAAAGTTTTATCAAATGTGTATAGATTCTCATCTTTAAATTGTTAGTTTTATTTATATTCATTAAATGATATGGTTACAGAGTTCATTTAATTCAATTTATATTAATTACATGTTCGTAGGTATTTTATAATAAAAATATAATACAAAAACCTTACATGTGAATTAAAAAATTGTGTAAAATGGGTTGTGTGAGCCACCTGTTGGTTTTGCATGGGCACAGGGCTTATCACCTTTTGTTGTTCATCCGAGAATCTAAGCGCGTTTGTGATGAGGCATTGTAGAAATTTGATAGTGTGATGCACGTGAAAGCGCAAAACCCATCGGATTTTCAGTCGTGAAACAAAGGAGTTGTGTTCGATTAGAGGTGTCAAACTAGTGGATGATCGAGACTTTTCTAAACAACTCCACTGTGTTATTGAGTTGCGGAAATGGGGCTAAAATGATGATGAACATAACAGGTTTGTGGTTGCAGGCTATATTGCAAGTGTTTGTTTTGGTGAAATTGATTCCTATATTAAAGCTAACCTCCATGGAAGAATTACAACTTGGGTTATCTGCTAAATATTACAACACTATCTATAAGAATTCTTGCATGTGGAAATATTTTTCCTTTTTTTTAACCTCCTCTAGTTCGTATTCAAAATACAGGGTGAGTTAGGAGGAGTTGCGAGTTTGGTAGGTGTAATAACGTCAAAGGCCTTTCCGAATTGAAACGAAGGTGGTTGATTCTAACACTCATCAAACATTCGGATTACCGCAATTAAGCTAGGGTGGTTTTTGACACCCGAATGGATCTCAGTCATCCACATCACAAATATGGATGTCACATCAATGACATATTTTAACCTATGACATCCACATGTGGAAGCTCCATATTATCACATTGACCATTTACCTTCCCTCAATGTGATTTCACCATAGTTTTATGTCCCACAAAATTTACTAGGACAGTGAATAGAGCCACCTAAAAGACACGTGGATATGTGCTTTGGTACAAACCATCAACTACTATGATTACGTTCCTTGTTGTCAATGGAAGGATTCATGTTTTCTCTTAGCTCTCACTTCGTTTGCGATGAATTAGACATTACCTTATTCCTTACCTGAAGCTCGACTCACAAATTTGGGTGTCTTTAAATGCACCTTGCCCCAGGCCTCACAATTTCCTTTGAGAAATTTTTCTAGCTCTTCTTTGGTTCCTCATAGGCTTCGTTCAAGTTTGAGCCTTTTCACCAAAACTAGCTAAAGTTCAGTTTGGACAATGGTTTTTGTCAACATCTTGATTTGGATCAATCCAAAACTCACTTGGCATCCTTTTGCAAGTCTTCAACTATGTCTCCATTCATCTCACTTCAAAGCTTCTACCATGTTGGTATTTCCACGTCAGTTTGGTTGTCTCTTCACTAAAACTGCTTTTGCCATTAATTATTTCCCAATTTTGTTGGTTGTTTGTAAGGCTTGCCACTTTGTTGTGAAATGATCACTATGATTTGTTCTGCATTTTTTAAAAACTTGAATAACTTGCATATGAAAGCTTATAACCACCACTATTTGTATTGTTTCCATCAATTTCTCCCATGAGAGTGGTAGGGTAAGTGGATATACCTCCCACAACAAACCATTTGATAATGGTAGTCTATGTTCACATTTAAAAACATTGAGCGAGAGTAAAGAAAATACAACTATGTTTTTTATCTAAGAAACAAGAAAATTATTAGACCAGTGCCTAGTTGCAGGTTCAAACCTCGACAATATTTTTTGTGAACAGTGGTGAAAACAACAAAAGATTGGTAGTTGTGAAAACCTTCATGATATACATACACATGACAATAGTTCAAATTTAATGAGTGTCGTGAACTTGGACCAGACCTTATCTATTATACTACCCTTTAATACCGTAGGTATTTGTTCTATATAAATGTAGCACTTATTCATCCGATAAAAAAACTTATATTTATATTAAGGTTTGATGAGCATGGAATTGACACTAAAATACCATTGATATTGTGGAAATGACACCTAAAGCGGATGAGATAAGCAATGCATTTGTTGAGCACTATTATTACATGTTTGACAATTGTATCGGAAACATGTAAGAGTTGTATGATACGTATTATTTTTTGGGCTTCAAAGGTCGACCATATGATTGACAATTCACACATTATTTCTACCAAGCTAGCTTCTCTTCCCTTTGATAATGCAGTCAAATGCCAACTATGTGGAAGTGCATATTATATTTTTGTAAGTTGTGTGATAATCTTCAAATTTCTAGTGGAAAATGTCACTTCACTTTAACTAGGGAAAGTAACTTTAAAATATGTATCTTGACCCACATATGATATGGAATAAGAATTATTAAGAGAGTTTTTAAGGTGTCAATCCTTGTGTTAAATGTAAATGTATTGGAATGCAAATTCTAGTAATATATTTTAGGCTTGTTTTTTTTATAATTTGCTAACATTAATAAGTTGATCCAATTGAACTTTTATGATATTTACATTTTTGAATAATAAATCCTTAGAAAAAAAGTTAACCACTAACTATTTCCACATGGCTAAAGGCAAGCTAGTAATCTTTCGTGGCTTTATATTCCTAACATGTTTGAACCTAACATATTTTTAAAATAAATTGAGTATTTTATTCCAATCTCATCCCTTTCTCAACTAACCATGGTACTTTCTTCCATTTTATCCCCTAGTGAACACTAATATCTAAATCAAAGATACACGACAATAATTCAATCTTATGTCTTTACCATTTACCATTATCTAGCTGAGGTGTCAATCTTTCTTAATTGAAAGATGAACATTTAATTAGAGTGACCAAACAATTGTTCTTCAACCTAGTAGTACTGATGTTGGAGCCCCAAGGCTTGTTAACCCTTATCATTTAATAGTACCATACAGATAGCAAGAGAATGTTTACCAACTTTCAAAGTTCAAAAATCCAACTATAGTTGACAATTATTACTTTCAATTCCTTACAGAAAAGCTTGCCACACAATAGGAGAGTACCTATGAGCAGTTACTAAAAGTATGGCATTGTCATGATTATAAAAGAGGATTAGAGCAAGTAACATGTGTATCTATTTCTAAAGGACATTACGCAGGATCAGATTAACCATATTCCACACATGCCCTCATGAGCAGTGAGTGGATTTGTTTTTAAAATTGAATGGTCCATCAAATAACATACTTGTTTTTCTCTATTTTGTCAAGTATGGTAGCTAAGGCATAAGAGTGTGAAGATGTAACTCATGTATTGTTTAAAGAAAATGAACAAATATTTTTAATAGTAGACAAAAATGTATACACAAAAACCATATAAGAAGTTTGCAAAGAAAGAATAAAATACAAATATAGTTTGAATCTCATCTTCCATTAGCCTTGAAGAATTGAAAAAACAACCCAATAACAAAGCATGATTTAGAAGTTATAATCCTAACTAAAACTTATTTATGGCCACACCCTTTCTTAATAGACATCCAAATCATGTAAACACGGAGCATTAGAACAATTTGCGGAGATGTATCAAAAATTTATTAAAGGAAAAATTCTATAATAGACCTGTATACAAAAAACTTATCTACCCAATGATAAACAATGAGAAAGCATGGGGAAATTGTTTGACAAAATATATCTAAACATGGAGTCACATTTGTTGCAGCAAAGGATGATGTTGTCATTTGGGATTGAATCTGCAAAACATAAGACCAGCAATTAGTATTGAAAAAGTTGTAAGAACAATTATGCACACTACAATAATAATGTGTAAATAATTTTCAACACAAATTATGAAACTAATGCATGAAACATTTCAACTGTTACATTGTAGATATGATGTTTTGAATTTCCAAATTGAGTTAACTACGCAATAGTTTTTTTCATAAAGGTGTTTTCTCAAATGTAGTTTTCATATTTTTAAACTACTCATTAATTACAAGAACCATTTCATTTTTCATTCAAATATGGAAGTAAATGCTCAGATGTTACAAGATGTGCTTAAAATTTCCTCCAGTTTTTCAAATAAACTCCTTTGATTTGTAAAGAATTGTTCTTATTTCTGAATTCTATTTAAACATCATTTTTTCATTCCTTGTATATCTTAACATTTTGTAGGTGGGAGGGAAGAGGAGAGGGGAGAGATTATTACTGTACTTGACTATATGCTCTAAACTGCAAGATGATGTTACAATTACAATATAAATCTTATAGTCACACTTGTTAATATGCATGTGACATAGACAAGTTAAAAGATAAAATTGTAGCTAGGAAAATGATTCATGTTATTGTCGCTACAACAACAATGACAAAGGAGTTATTGTGCTTAGAACTTTGTAAGATTTTTTTTTGGCCATAAAGCTACAAAGTATCGCAATCCTCTTGCATATTTGGCACTGTCTTTGTTTTTTATAACCAAAATGGTTCCACCCAGCACAATAACACATGAAAATCTTAGCAGTACTCTTTGTTGTTGATTGATATATCAAATGAATCTGACTATAAGGGAGCTACTACAATGGTTCCAAAGCTAGGTTTAAGATAACACACAATATCCTGTGAAAATGTCTTACTTTACGGTGGGTTTTATTCCAAAGCACAAGGATAAATCAGAAAGTGATAAGTCTAATGACAAGACAAAGAAATTATTCAAACATTCTAGTTGTCGTATTTATCTGGTAGTAGTTTGTTAATATGAGAAGTTCTATCATGTTGATGTTCTTGGTGTCTCTATTTGTTGCAATTAAAAAGTATCTTTTAAGATTTTTCGATTGATGGATTACATTTTTGTCTTGCCCAAAGTCTTCATTGAACACACTATTTAGTGGTTCTCTATTGAATCTGCCTTCAAGAATGTTTGGTACCAATGTCTGTAACATTGAATTAGAAAAATGTCCAACAAACCAGCAAGTTGTATGACTTTGAATAAAATGACTTCACTCCTAAGAAAGCATTACGAACAACTTCTGTGAATAGTTTTCACCATATATAACATGAGCTTCTTACTATTAAGAAAAAACTTCCACAAAAAAGAGAATAGATGATCATGAGATCCTATAAAAGAGGACAACGAACATTTAGATTAGAAAGGATGGAAAAAAATACCAAATGTGCATTATATTACAATCTCTGATATACTCTAACAATCAACCAGAAATCAAGGACTATGTATTTAAAATGTACTTATACCATCATAATACACACCTATAGGGGCATCACGCAAGTAAAATAAATGAGTTTTGCAAAATCCAAATTTATTTATTTATTTTAACATCTTCAATGCAATTGTAATCAATATTTAAAAAAGTGGGCCACATTAAAGAGAATGTAAAAATCAATGACGATAATCATTTTGATTAAAAAACAAACATTTACCTATTATCTTTTGAGGGAAAAATATTGTAAAATAAATGTCAACTTACATGTCTCCAGAACTAATCATCTTTCGTCAAAAAGGATACTCGTGCTCCTCCTTCCAATAGTTTTACCCACATAGTCGATGCTTCAACGAGATGGCGACCATGACCATCCAATCCTTGACCAATACTCTTGATTCCTCAAGCAATGCTCTCTGCACCATGTTCGATGCTCTTTGCACCATCTCTCAATGCATGACTAAACAGCCATGCGGCAGCTACGACAGATGCAGCATGCATAAAGTGGTTCCAAAATTTTACATTCTGCATAAATAAAAAAAATTCAGTTATCTTTACTAAAAATTATTATTTCTCCCAATAAAATCAAAACACTTCACAAACACCCCCTTTTTAAAAATTAAAAAACCGGTTAATAGTCACACTTGAATGTAAATAACTAAAAATAAGAAATATTAGTGGGCACTCCTGTAATTTTGTAAACATTGATACCTGAAAAAATCCATACATAGCATATTGTGGTTCACCACTTGATTCATGTTGATTTATGTCTCCAAGCCTTCTTATTTCCTCAATCCTTTTGTTCAGATAATTTTGTAATTATTCCATCTTCTTAACATCTAAGCTACTGCCATCTTTTACTTGCTCCACTGCTTTTACCGATGTCTCAATAAATTCAATCTCTGATTCCAATTTCTGGCTTGATCAATTGACAAAAAATTTGTTTTCAATTATGTAACACCAGATGAAGCTCGCAAATGAATAAAAAATTATACTAATTAACATAAATGAACTTGAACATGATTATCATTTCATTTAATTTCACAAAAAGAACTAATCTTTGAATTCTCTTCAAGAAAAATGTCACAACCTTACACTTTTCATCTAGCTTCCCTTGTAGCTTGTGTGGCTCCATGGCCTGCAAAAGAAATATAAAAAGTAAACATGATGAAATAATTTTTTTGTATCGTATCCACCAAAGTAGAAATACTAGAGATATTCAATAACATATAGCAACTCACACACCCTTCTTTTTTCATCATTGGGTTTGTTCTTTCCAAAGAACTCTTGAGCATATCGATGTTCTAATTATTTGCCCTTTTTTTCTATTTCATTTCTATCACCCTTCAGGGCCATGTTAAGTAGAAAATTGCACTCAATGAGAAGAATCAGTGATAAAGAGTCCTCCAAAATTCAATTCCTAAACAAGAGTTAATTACACAAGATACGAGAATATAATGAGATTAGAAACATATACCATTTCAAGGACTATGTAAAATCTTGTAACCACAAACACCTAAAGCTGGAATTGACATAACATGTCTCTCAATAAAATCAAAATGAGAACAGCTCGGAATCAAACAATATTTTAATAAAATAATGCACCTCAGATTTAACAAAAAGATTAAGAATGCGATACAACAAAAAGGCATCAAAACAACAAGAAGCAATCAATAAAGACTTTAAAATAAAATTTTGCAGATCAAATTTAAGAAAAAGATCACAACTATGTTCTACAAAATTAATTTGGGAGAAAAATGGGCAAAAACATTAGGACAACATAGTTCAAAGGCCTCCAAAACAAATGCTATCAAATAGTATCAAGACCTTATTCATATGAAGACCAATAGTATCAAACGTCGTAATGACGTGAAACCCCTAAATTTTACTAAGGCTTACATATTTAACTGCCAACGATACAAGTTCAAGAAGGGGAAATAAATAAATAAATGATGTTAGCCCTATAAATTTGGAGGAAGTTGAGGCATTCGAGCTATCAAGCTAAATGAAGTCGAATAATCTCCAAATTTTTGTCTATATTGCACTACTGTAGCATAGAAGAAAAAACAATAAGAATATCAAGGAGTAACTAGATCAATGAAAAAACCTATGACATTTACATTTTAAAAAATTGAAACACAATTATAACATTGTATAATTATAAAGAATATTTCAGCCAATGAAGTCAAAGAAATCCTAAAAATTAATCTATAACATAAATGCATCTCTAATTTTAGAAAGAACAAAAATTAACAACATGTGCAAATCAAACACAATTCAGAACAGGAGTAAAACATTTACAAGCATCTTCTATAAATGCAAGTGTTGGGCTTCGAATTTACAGCGAAACAGGCTCTGTATTATGATCTAGCAGTAGGCTTATGCAAGGAATGGGAAAAATTGGAACCAACAGGAAAAACAAATCACCACAGGCGGCCCAATTTCAACTATGTCTGCTCCTAATTGCAAACGTGGAATTTGTAGCTAGCACGCCTGAAAACTTCAATAATAATAAGTTGTTTATGTAGAGAAAACAGACCAAATGGATATACAAATGGAAAAAGTGCAATCCCTGAAGTTCAATTACAACACCAGCCAACACCTCAATTTGAGGATTAACATCAAAGAGTCAACTAAGGGAAGAGGTAACATCTTTTGGTATCTTTGTGTTGGAAGGTGTGATCAGAGAAATAATGAAGAAGGATCGAAATTTACACATTGCAAGTTGTGTTTCTATCATTTTATTATGCATGAGATTGCTACAAAATGGTTGAAGTGGTTACAGCCATCCATTAGTTAATACATAAAAAATAGTGACTTAATAACCCTTGTAAGGGTATAATTCTCAAGATGGACAAACTCCAGACCTAACTGGACAGCCATACATGTTGAGCTCCATCTACACTATATCCCTTCCCATCTTCGAAGTATGGACTTCTTTGAAATACATATTATGTATCAACAAATTTTACACCCATTTGGTTTGTCTTTGAACTTTACCTTTGTTATATTTAGAAAGTAGATTGTATTATAGACATCTGCTAGCTTTTTGATGAGAGACCTCAGATTGAATGTGGCTAAATATAGTGACTTTGTTGTCCATTTTACACACTATTTAATTATAGATCCATAAATTAATGTAGCAAATTGGATAGAATTTTTTAAAATATGTTTTGAATGCAAATAAATACCCTCAACTGCAACTATATTTTGAAGCACCAAACTCTGCAAAACCACCCGCATGCCCAAGTTTGAATATTTGACGTCTTTATCTGATAGACTGGTGATTGTTTACCACACACCCAAAATAGTAATTGGTTACCAAATTCACATTTCTTCATGTTATACGTCAATTGTTTCTCCTTTAGCACTTGTAAGAATTGTTGCTCATGAGTTATACATGTTCTTCTTATGTGGCACTGAAAATTAAAATAGCTTCCAAATGTACAATAACACATGTATCCGTGAATGGCTGCAAGCCTGCAATACATCATTCATTAATCTCATAAATGTAGATGCATGACAAAAACCTAACAAAAATACTAAGCATTCACATAACTTGTTTTTTCTTGAACGCAATCTTCCATACATCCTCTTCCTTCATCCAAACTTGATGATACCCGGATCTAAAATCCAACGATGTAAAATACTTGGACATGTTGAAGTTGGTCCAAGAGATCATCTATCCGTGGAGGTGGATATTGGTTTTTGATGGTGATCTTATTCAACGCACGATAGTCTATGCACATTCTCCCAGACCCATATTTTTGTACCGTCAAAATGGGTGACCCACATGGAGAGGTACTTGGACGAATTGCCCTTTGTTCTAGTAGCTCTTGGAGTTGTTTCTTCACTTCATTTGTCTCCATCAAGGATTGTCTATATAACTCAATGTTAGGTACAAGAAATCTTGGCAACAGTTGAATCTCATACTCTACTTCTCGAATTATAGGCAAGCCTTTTGGAACTTGAAACACTTCCTAAAAAGGTTGAATTATGGTATCCAAATCCTTTGATTCCTAGATAGAAACCTCAGAGATTTCGAAAACATCTTGTTTATCGTTCAATAAAAGTAAACAAAACTAAATATGATTTCCCTAACTTAGTCTCCTTGCTTGGATGGCACTTACAGGGCTAGCTTAGGCTTATTTTGGTGTGCCTTAATGTTGTAGTTTAATCCATCCTTATCTATTTCGGTTATCCCTCCTCATGAATATGGCAGCCTGACATACAAGTAAGGAGTTCTCAAAACCACATCAAATGCATCAAATGGAATCACAATTAATTCCGATAATCTTGAACTTACAACTTCTAGTTATACGAATTTATACACCCTTTTCCACCCATCCCCAAGGGATAGGGGTGTGGATGCTCATAAGTTTCAAGACCAAGCTTTTTCACAATCGCATCAAAAATCCAATAAAATTAAGAACTAAGCTAAACTAACACATTTACCTTAGTTTTCTTGATTTGTAATAACTTACTCATCTCTTCTTCTTGTCCCCGACTGTAAATATCGTTGGTCGTGCATCCCAACCTTTCGTCTATATTAGAATTGTCCTCCATTTCAACCTCAACTTCCTTCTTCAAAGTTTCCATGGACTTCTTGGAGTCCTTGGAACAATTATTTGGGTTCACTTGTGAATGTAACATCAGTATCTTCGTTGATACCGCAAGGTTTACAAAACAAGGTATCCTTACAGGTATTTTAAGTAGTGGCAGTCATCCTACCTTTCCACTTACTTGATGCAGGAGCATCTTGTAAATAGCCAATGTTGGCTTTCCTAGGTGATTAGGGATGTCTTGAGTCCATTTGGACTCCATAAGCAAGTAATAAGGAGTTTCCCTCCAAAATGTATAGTTTGATTTTGAATATTTGAACTAGTTCTTAGGTGTGTGATAGGCTTAGGTGTTAAGTGAAGGATTTAATAAATGAAGTAATGGGGTTTTGAGACTTGTTCTCCACCTAATCTAACTTGTTTGACACAACTAGGGTGTAACATCACTTAGTTTAGCTTTATCTTGGGTAAGTTAGTGATGAGAACCCTAGCCACGTTCTTGAATATACATTCTCATCATAGGTATTCGAATGAAGGAGGCATATAAGAGGTTGGAAGTCAGCTTTGAAAAGAGGAAACCTGTAACAGAGTCCTATGTCTCATGAAGCATTGTATGTTAAGTATTTGTGAATGATTCCTATGGATAAATGTAGAATGAATGTTGTCTCAGTATTGAGGAACTGTATAGGCATCAGAAAATCATGAATGTGCTCTAATGGAGGTGATTAGGAAGGTAAGAACAATAATGAAGGAGAATTCCATGAAAAAGGGTGTACTGAGAAGGTAATGAGAATGTTTTTGGCATCAAATGTTCACAAGGATTGTCTTACCATAAACCATACTTGTATGATGCAATGTATATGAGTTATTGATTGATTGAAACCCTTGGTAATTCGTGAATGCATGATTAAGAACTTAAAAAGTAAGGAGGTTATCTCTGAATTCTGTGTGTAGACTGTAACTTAATGATTTGAGGGCTTTTATGTAATTATTGTGGTTTGAGCACGTTTTTCAGTGACTTCAGATGGTTGTGAGGGGTTTGTAAAAGTGTTTTGAGTTGTTAAGACACCCTGTAGTGATCAGGGAATGGAGAGACAATCAAGTATTCATTACCCAGTATGTACCCTTTTCCAGGCCTTAAGAACTAAAGGAGCAATATAATGTTAAGTAGTGTTTAAGAACCTGTAACAAGTTATTATGGACTAAAAGCTAAGTTGTATATAAGGCATTTAAAAAAGCAGTAAAAGGAGATTGCAAGTTCAAGAAAAGACTAAAATTCAAAGTTGACCGTTATAACTGTAAAGTTGAGGGTTTGGAGGAAAGTCATTTAGTGATCATCCTTTGAAACTGTGGAACCTTTGATAAGTTGGTAATAGATTCTAGGAAGATTGTATATCCTTAAATAAGGTGAGTTATAAGTGCTTGAAGCTAAAAGTTTAGAATACAGTTTTGACTGTGACAGTCTAGATGATAGAAGTAAAACCGTGATCTTTTGAAGAAATCTATGAGGAAGTGGTAAGTTAAAGTTGTTGGGAAGTTTGTTGACTAATTGTAAACCTTGAGAAATGAGAAAAGTCCTTTTGGAAGCCTCATTCATGTTAGAATCCATGACTGTCCTGTATAGTACAGTCCATTGAGAAGCCTTTACGGAGAGCAAGAAAACATATCCATAAGAGGACCTTGATAGAGGATAGGTAAGTGACTTGAATAAGTTGATGAAAGGAGTATAGAACAATGAGAAAATGAGGTGAGAAGACTTTAGACAAGTCAAGGTGAAGTAGGTAACAAAGTTGAAGGTAGAGAAATGCTTAAGAATAGTCAAGAAGCCAAGAAGGCTAAAGGTGAGGATATATCATGAATGAAGCTTGGAAGAGTAAATAAACATAGGAGAAAGCTTGAATGAGGATAAAATAGGTGGATAAAGGTGTCATTAAAGTTGAAACTAGTGAGGAACTACAAAACCCTAGAAAGTGGATTCAAACCCTAACTAATCCTCCTTGAAACAAGGCAAAAGGGAGAAAGTTGTGTTGGGCAAATTGTACTTTGAGTTGGAAATTAAAATTTAGCATGCTCCTAGAGGGCCATAAAGGGTATCCAAATCATTAATCAGTTTTTCATGAATACTTCTGGATTGCTCCAAACATGAAGGTCAGGAGGGCTAAAAGACCTAGTTGAAAAACGCTAAAAGGAGAATAAAAGTTGATGGGCAAGGATTTGAGTTTTGAAACTTTGAGAATGGCTTCAAGAGGAAAATGTGTATCATAAAATCTTGATGTCAAGCAAGTTTCTTTGTGTTTTTGTTATTTGTCAGTAAAGGTCATTTTGGAGGGCTACAAGGATTTTGATAGGTCTACAAGGGAAATGGTGATAGATTATGTCTCGAAACTTTGTCAAGTGATTGATCCTATTTTTTTAGTGCTATTAAGTAGGTCTAAAGCTTCAGAGCAAGTGAAAATTGAAATCAATAGTTTGAAGAGATTTGGTGGTTATAAGCCAATTCAAGATTCTTAAGATATAGTGAAATTGCTTGATTTTGGTGTTTTGAATTGGATAACTCTAACTGTTGGTTGTGTTGATTGTTGTTTGTTTTTGGGCCCACTAGGCCTTTGCATCATTACCATTCTTGTCTGGTTGGCTTTGGTCTTTCTTAAGTTGGTTTGTGGGCTATTTGGATCTGACTCTCTGTCTCTTTGCTTCTTCTCATCCTCTATATAGTAAGCTTGCACACAAGCTACATTGACGTCCTTTGGCTTTGTGACGACCCTTTTCCTTAGGTGTGTATGAAGTCCCACCAAGTATTTGGTAAGAATATCCTCATCTTACAAGTCCATATTCAACAAAATTCATTGCCTTCGAAATTATGTAGTATAATCCTACACACTTTGACACTGGATTGCCTAAAATACTGTCATTTAATTCTTTAGTCTATTTTATGCCTAAAGGAATAAAAATTTGCTCTAAACAATTATTTATATCCATTCCAACTATCCACAACAGACCTCTTCTTTTCACAGGTAGTTAATTAGGTTTTCCACCAAGTAAGAGCATGACCTTCCATCTTGAAACATGCAAAGGTAATCATTTGTGCCTCTGTGACATTGTGCATGCTACAATATAAATCTAATTGCTTCAACCATTTATCTAATAATTCAGCATCTACTTGTCCTTCAAAGCTCTTAATTTCAACTTTGCGAGGTGTATATTCATATTTTTACCGTATTTTTTTCCCTTTTCTCTTATAGATTGCTCTTCTTCCTCATGCTCTTCCATGAACTCTTCATCATGGCTCTCTCTTTTTCATATACAAAGCTTTTTGACTAGGGCACGAAAAACTTCATCCATGGATTGTTGCATGCTAGATGCGAGCTTCTACCCATCCCATGGTGATCTCCAACATTGCAACTCTTCGAGCCAATTCTTCTTCTCCTCTTCTTGCCATTTCTCTTCCTTTGATTCCACTCCCTTGTAGATATCTCTAGATTGCAAAGGTAGTAAATCTCCATCTTTGGCACTATCATACAAACCACACAAGAACAAATTCCACGGTCCCCAAGGATATATAATCAGCCCTAATACCAAAAGGATTTGTAAACACTAAGTTAGACCTCACAAAATTACAACAATAGATCCATAATTCACTTATGCTTGAAATGACAGTTAATTGCTCTTAGTGAATGAGATTCTCAATATAGTCATTGCTTGGAAACAATGTTAATGAAAGCATTTACACACACACACAGCAATATTGAAACAATTCAAATCTTTTCTTATCAGGGAAAAAAATGTAGACAGAAGTCTGAATTATGAACGGAGTCAATATATCTTTATCTCTAACTCATAAGTTTATTCCTATCTAGAGAATCCAATTGATTTAATATCTAATTCAATCATCGATGTACCAAACATTCTTATATGAATGTAGTAAACATTTGACTTGACACAAAATTTGATTCTTGGAAAACCCCATGATGATGGAAAAATCAGTAGGGAGGGAAAATTGCTCTCTTTCCAAAATTATTATTGGACAAAGAATGAAATACATATAAATGGAAGATTTAATACAAAAATCGATAATGCAGTTCCACATTTGCAATTTCCTGTTGTTGTTTTGCTACACATTGTTTTTGTAAACAACTACACACCATAAGACTCTCCCACTCACAAGATCCTTCCAATCCCCTCCTTCCTGCATTAAACATGCCTCAAATGTCCTCCTGTGCACCAGAGAATCCAAACAGTCAAGCAAGGGAGTAGGCAGTGTCTTTTGGCTCGTCTTTGGATAGTCTGCCTACCAATAGTGAAACCGAAGAGGTCATTTGTGCAACTATGGGGGTAGCTTATGTAACCACTGGGGCAGCTTGCTTAACTATCAAGGTGGCTTGTACAACCACCAAGGCGCCTTACACAACCACCAAGGTGGCTTCCAAACCATTTGGGCAAATGCACAAACCACCTACTACACAAGGCAATAACTTTGCCACCATTCTTTGAGTACTCTATTTCCCGCTTTCTTTTTTAATTTTTTCCTAATGTGTTGATTTCATGAAGTTATGTTTTTAGAGACCCCTTTGGATTATTGATAACACCTTCAAACATTCTTTGCTTGCATGGAAAACCATAAACATGCCAAAACAACAGAGTGACCTAAATATCAAAACAATAGGACTTTTCAATCAGGAGTTTGCCATCAAGCATGCCTGAAAAAGGCAATTAGAAATTCGTTTTTGTTGGTTCACATATAGAAGCGTGCAACAATAACAAAAAAAAATTAACATGTATTTAGAAAAGTTTGATTCCGTCTCGTATGTCTTGCCATAATATATGCATGAATTTATTTAAACCAAGTTACAAATTCCAATCTAAACAATGCAAGCTATTTTTTTGTATCAAATTTCATGTTTGTTTGCATGCGCTTTTTTTTGCACGTTTCTTGTTTTTTTTCCAGTTGCAAATGTCTCGATTGTTATTCCTATTTTTTCAATTTGTGGGGAGGTTCATATTTCAGTGTATCTTCATTAGAATCGTAAGCCAAGAAAAATCCTTGTGAATGCGATCCAATTCTGCGGAATTTGGAGAGATAAAGTGGAGACATTGGCAACAAGTGGAGGTGATCTCTAACTAGCTCAACTATCAATGTTTTAGATGGTTTTGGTTGCCTACAATACAAAACATTCACAACACATTGCAGATGTTTAAACTCTTCCTCCCTTTGCAAGTGTGTAGTTAGTGTCAAGCCCGCTGAAGGGAGGGGAATAGTGTTTCTAGTCTGCATCGTATAAAACTAGAGAGGTAAACAAAAAAGTATGTTAGTCCAAGAGGATATTCTCATCTATCACGGGCAGCTTTAAAAGCCTTGTCGTAGATCAATCTAACACCCAACTTGGGGCATTTCGAAATGGCCGCATAGGGGATCCAACCCCTCAGCACATAACGAATCCTGTCATTGACGAAGGCACATGCCCCCACATGTCACTTTGAAAAAGGGATTGGAGCAAACTGTAAATCCAGTGTACTTGTAGTGTCTTTAACGTAAACTGTTGAAACCGAAAATTGAAATGAAATCATAAGTGAATGTATGATAAGGATGACGATTAAGTAAAAAAAGCACACAATTATCACAAAAAAAAAAGATTTTCATGCAAAACAGTGAATCAAAATGTACATTAATTAATAATTTCTTAGTTCATAATATGCATAAAAAATGTATAATCTTCACAAAAAATACCAAATTAGTTTATTTTAAGCAAAACATAACATAATAGTTTTCATGTCAAAATAACAAGTAATATATACAATTTGGAAATGCAAAGGAAAAAAACAGTTATGAATTGCAAGCACACTGTACATTTAATACTATCTGCAAGATTCAAATAGCAAACGAAAAAACATACCTGAGCTACAAAGTCTTTAATTATCCGGTGAAAAATAGATCCTGGGTAGTGGAGAGTTCTTTTGGTTGTTTGTCCAAAGCCCTTCTCTCCTGTATAGAAACTAAAAATATACATCAGATTTGACTTATGCGGCATGATTGGTAAATTCACAGTTTAAATCATTGTGGCAATTAAAACAAATAAAATGCCGATACCATACAGGGAAATACAGCTCTGCAAAAAATAGTCAAATTGTAGAAATTTAAAAACATAAAAAAATGCATATTCAACAGAAGGTCTATTACCTGTGCAGAGAGCTCTGAAATTTTCTGCTGTGTGTTGCAGCAATTTCCTTTTATCTGGGTATACCTGTAGCTGTGAATTTGCAGAACACAATAAACCCCAATGCCTACAAATAATATCTACAAATAAATTTAGCTCCATAATAGGAACTGGCAATAACCTGGAATTCATATAACCTAGTATGGGACATTCTTGTTTTACAAGGATAAAAACCAGAGAGATAACAAAAGTGGTTATCATGCATATGCAAAGGGAAATCTGAATCCTTACAGAGAAACAGAGGAAAATCAAAATAAATCCACAGGCGCAAAAAAAGGCAGAGCAATACCCTTCCTAGAACCGAAATGTAAAGAACATTAAAATTTCTAACCCCTGTTTATACCAAAAAAAAAATTCATACACCTCCAGTCTGCATCAAATTTAATGGAGTCATAACCCTCAACCACCCCTCAACCACCCCTCAACCACTATGGATAAATATCAAATACCCTGAAGTCAAAGCTTGCAGAGATGGGTTCACCGCTCCTCCATCCACGGCTCGCGCACGCATGTACGTTGACGACCGGATTTGATGCATCCTGGGCGTCGAAAAACCTTACAGAATAAGAACATTTGGTTCCATCATAGAAAAAAACACATTCATCGCCTGGAGTCTTTACAAGTGGATTCAACGTCCTACGAGTTGGGGTAAACTAAATCTCGATGGAGTTGCAAAATAAACTCCCAGAGCAACTCCGGTTGGAGAATCATAAAGACTATCACAAGGTAAATATGAAAACCATAGGCAATCAAACAAAGCAAAAGACATTGAATCTGTATGTGGAAGGGGATTCTAAGATTTTCATTGACTTGGTGAGTAACAAATGTCGCAGAAATCAAAGCAATATATATATCAATCCAGTCCTACTCAGAATAGAGGGTACAGGGTAAATATCAAAAGCATACGCAATCAAACAAAGGAAAAGACACTGAATCTATATGTAGAAGAGGATTTTAAGATTGTCATTGACTTGGTACGTAACAAACGTCGCAGACATCCAAGCAATATTCGTCAATCTAGTCTTACTCACAATAAAGGGTGGAGAATGGAAAATATCCTAAATGAAAAGCATTAGGTGATTCAAACGTTTAAAGAATTCAGGCCATGCCGTATCTCTAAAAGTTATAATAGTGTAGTTGAAACTTTGGCAAGTCATTAACCTCCTTGTTGAATCAGGACATTTATGTCATTGAAAAAAAAAGGAAGACTTGCCATTATGGATAGAAAAATTGCTTCTGTTTTAACCAAAATCATGTAGACAATGAACAAGCATTAAGTATCATAGTCTCCTTACCAAAACTCAACTATGGGACCTCTATCACTGTAAACAAATAAACAAGGAAATAATAGCCACATGGTTATCAATGCAAATGAGTGTTCAATGCCCACATACAAGATTCTCTCCTTGCTTTAATAACTCCTCCCACTCATACTGCTAGCACTTCACCTCCTTTTTTGACCCCTTTTTTGTGTCATCCATCACTTCCTGCACATTATATTTCCCTAGATTTATAAATTCACCATGTATTCAATTCCTAATAGCATGCTTCCTTAATCACATCATTTTGCCTAGGTATCTTAACTTTTCCACCACCTTTTTATCTTTCCTAAAGTCCAATAGGATATGTCCAAGACTTCCATTTTTTCCCTTCTTATTTTCACCTCGCAAATTTGGCTCACTCCCTCCTCATCGATTTTCCCCTTTTACTAGGAATAGCAAGCAAGGGCTTTTACTATATAATCCAATGCAAACTATTTTCCCCATATTTATCGATACACACATGCTTATTTGTCTGGCAATCAAGCCACGAGCTTGAAAAGCATGACCTAGCATATGCACTCACTTCTCAAGAGAAAATGGCATACAACAATCCACAAAGTGTACTGCCCCTAAGGCAATATATGGGACAATCTATTAAAAATATTTCAATGTATGGAAAATCCACTTATATGCCAACAAGGAGTAAGAAATTCAAACACAAGTGCTTTTAGATTGAGATTCCAATCATTAGGAACAACGGAACATTTAGTATTTGTTAGGTTTAGGTTGAGGAAGGCTTAGGTGAGTTAGTGTATGAAATCCATATCAACAAAAAGACTTAGCAAAATAAGATTGAAACCCGCAAGTTGTTGCTGCCACACATATCTACGTCTCCTCTTACAACATTGATTCCACACTTTCATAAACATGTGGATTGGAAAATTAAATTTTTACATTTTCCTACATGTATTGTAATCGCTTCTTAAGGTCTGTTCAATTTAGACCTTCTACCTTTGGGAATAACTATTGTGATGGCAATGCAGAGACGTCAAAGCAAGTGCGTGTGAGGAAAATGAAACACAAAAGAGAGGCGTCAACATAGAAATGTCCAATTTCATTGCTCGAAAAAAAAAATTACAAGGGCTGCCTCCTCCTTCTCTCTCCCATAAAATGCCTCGACCTGCCCAAGTCTTGTTTACTTTTAAACTTTATACTCACCAATCATGAGGAACAAAGGAACATTTAGTATTTGTTAGGTTTAGGTTGAGGAAGGCTCAGGTGAGTTATTAGTGTATGAAATCCATATCAACAAAACGACTTAGCAAAATAAGATTGAAACCCACAAGTTGTTGCTGCCACACATATCTATGTCTCCTCTTACAACATTGATTCCACACTTTCATAAACAAATGGATTGGAAAAATAAATTTTTACATTTTCCTACATGTATTGTAATCGCTTCTTAAGGTCTGTTCAATTTAGACCTTCTAGCTTTGGGAATAACTATTGTGATGGCAATGCAAAGACGTCAAAGCAAGTGCGTGTGAGGAAATTGAAACACAAAAGAGAGGCGTCAACATAAAAATGTCCAGATTCTTTGTTCAAAAAAAAAAAAACAAGGGCTGCCTCCTCCTTCGCTCTCCCTTAAAATGCATCAACCTGCCCAAGTCTGGTTTGCTTTTAAGCTTTATACTCACCACCATGGAAGACAATTGGGTTTGAATCTGAACTCTATGTTCCACTAAAAAAGAGCATTCTTCGCCTCATATTAGGAGTGCAAGCTAAAAACCCTCTTGGGAAATTTCAAACTCCATATGTCGCCAAACAAACCTCTTCGTTTCCTAATTTTGTCTTTGAACAAATTCCGGTCCAAGAAGACTCACTCCCTTCTAATCAACCTGAGAGCTTCCCTCGCACTAAGAGGTTTTTGAGTTCTTAATATAGCCCTTTTGACCATCATTGAGAGCATCCTTCAAATGGGTAAAAAAATTAACGACAAGAGGGTTGATATTGCTATAATGGAAAACAACATTGCTCTCTTGATAGATTACAACTATCATGATGGCAATGCGAAGACATCAAAGCAAGTATATGGGGGAAAATGAAACACAAGAGAGGCATCAACATAGAAATGGAAAGTTTTATAGCTCAAAAAAATGTTACAAGTGCCTCCTCCCATTCAACAAAGAACCAAACAATCAACATTCAAGATGGAGAACCTGCAAAGGTGATTAGACCAAGGGAGATGTGTGCCCTTCATGTCCAACTCCCCAAATACCATCCTTGCACATTCTACGTTTACAATTCCAAAAAAGGGAGACCCCCTCTCACCTATACCTTGTCCTATCCAAGTTTCATTTGCCTCTAAGCTTTAGACTCACCATTGTGGACGACAAACGGGTTTAAATTTTAACTCTTTGGTTCACGAAAAGAGAATACTTGGCCAAATATTAGGAGTGCAAGCTAGAAACTCTTTATGGGGGATTTCAAACTCCGCACAAGGCCTAACAAACCACTTGATTTCCTAATTTTGTCTTTGAACAAATTCCAGCTCCAAGAAGACTCTCTTTTAATCAACCTAAGAGCTTCCCTCACCATGAAGTGTTTCTGTGTGATAATAAGGATTCATCCTACTTAATATAGCCCTCTTAATCATCATTGAGATCATCCTTCAAATGGGTTAGAAATTTGATGACAAGAGGTATGATATTTCTACAATGGAAAACAACAATGCTCTCTTGATAGATTACAATCAACATCAAGAGTGCATCAAATTGTTACAGGAATTCATAATGCCAAAAAAATGAATGCATCTCGTATCTCCCTCACCCTAAAGTGTTTTTGCATGATAATAAGTAGTCATCCTTCTTAATATAGCCCTCTTGACCATCATAGAGAACATCCTTCAAATGAATAAGATAATCAATGACAAGAGGTTTGATATTTCTACAATGGAAAACAACATTGCTCTCTTGATAGATTACAATGAACATCAAGAGTGCATCAAACTGTTCCAGGAATGCATAATGCAAAAAAAAAAATGAATGCATCTCATATCTCAACCACCATTTCACACAATTGTGTATCCAAACAAAGGGCATAGAGCAACTGCTTAACACAAAATGAAATACAACAAAGGCTAAGATCCGATGAATATAAATGTAGCTTGACCATGGAACTCATATCAAATGCATAGTGGGATGCCTACTTGTACTAGATGAGTATTCATTGCAGAACAAAGGAATGTATCTAGGCTATCTTCATCTAAATCTATACAAAAATATGACCCTTATGACATACATGGATCAAGTGATTGAACCTTATTTCTTTTGTTAGAGGATATAACACTATTAGGATTAGTCCTATTGTGACAGTGGTGAATATGACTGTAGCTTGATCATGGAATTCATATAAAATTCATAAACAGGTGACTACTACTTTATTAAATACACTTGAACCTTCTTTCTTTTGTTAGAGGATATAACACTATTAGGATTAGTCCTATTGTGACAGTGGTGAATATGACTGTAGCTTGATCATGGAATTCATATAAAATTCATAAACAGGTGACTACTACTTTATTAAATACTCATGGAAGACCAAAGGATTGTACCGATGCTATCTTGATATAGTACTTGGGTTGTATCATGTTTCTCATTGAAAACAACGGAGACTTACTAAGTTTGTTGATTGAAAAGCAATATCAACTTACTGACATTGTAATCTAGGAAAAATAGTGACTTGTAACAAATGGTTGTTGGTTTCCTTAACCAACCCCTCCTTGAGAACACAACTTCTCAACTTACTTCCATTGTTATTTGGTAACAATAGTGACCTGTAATAGATTAATTTAATGTCGGGTTCCTTAACCAACCCCTCCCTAAGAATTGTGGCCTTGTGGTAAGTAAAATTTATCGTAGACAAATATTGGCCCGCATTGAATAACATCTGAGATTTACGCTAAGTATATTGACTTTGACCTTGAACAAAGCCTGATCTTACATGACATGTGTGACTATAGTATCTTAACATTTAACATAACGATGTCCTAGAATTGAAGGGTTGGGTTTAGAATCAACTCTGGGACCTATTTGCTTGTGGCCACTTTGTACTTTGAGGCGAACCCAACTTATCACCAGAAGTACTAAAGTTGGGATATGCAATCACGTTGATCTAGATTAGGCAATATGACATATGCATAATAGTGTGATCAATAAATCCTTCAATGTAGAAATCAAGGACGATAGTTAACACAGACTTCTATTGTTTTGAAGCAGTTGAACAATTAATTGTTTATTGCTTAGTGGGAGATCTTGAATGTGGACCATACCCACAAGTCTTTAGGAGTTGACAAGTGCTTGGGCATAAGGTTAAATAAATCAATATTAACAATTCCTTTCGAGAGAGGTTGCACCCTTCCAACTAGAAAGTCATAAGAAGCTTTTCAAGTAGTCTTACTTATTTGAAGCCAATAAAATAAGTTGCTGACTTGGAAATCTTGAATACAAATATTTTGGGCATGTTTGAGGACATCACAAAGATGACGAATCATCTTCATTACTGGGTTTATCAATTTTGCCTCTAAAATTTAATCAAAATACATGTCACATTTGGATTCCCTTGCCGTAAATACCTATTAGTTTTCTAATTATTACTAAAAATAGTGTACTTTGGAATTTATAACATAAATTAAAAGTAATTACAGTCATTTTTTAAATTTTATGTAAAATTTCTATTAATTTAATTTATGTTTAATATTAAATTATTATGTTAATTTCAATTTTGTTATATTTTACTATGTATTACTTTCACGTAAAAAAATATTTTTATTAAAGGCTCATGAACCGTTTGATAAGCTACCTCAAAACAAAGAACATATCAAAACAAAATCAAAACCCTAACGTGCATTCGTTCGACTTCTCGAACATGCATTCATTCCAAACTTCACAAGGGTCGGTTGAAGGAAGCAATAAAGAATATATTAACTATTCTTAGGTACAATACTTTGTGTGTGAAATCGAGATTTTGTCACTAGTAATTGATATTTAGCTTGGTCATTGAGGTCTCCGCGTTGTCTTGATTAAGGATTGGTAAATCTCCCTATTATAATACATAACAGTCATATGCTTATCAAAATTGTACACTCATGAAGTGAAGCATTCCTGACATTGGCCACTTGTTGGTTGCAGCACCCTAAAAATGTAAGAGAGTTGTAGGGGCTTGATAAGCTAAGTGGGTCCTGAATCAATCTTGATAGTATGACTATTACTTGCTTAGTTTGGAATTTATTTCCGTTACAAATACTTGTGAAGCACCCTTAACATAGGTTAGTAACCTAATATCAATTATATGAAACCTTCATATCCAGAAACAGCGTGTGGAAGCTGGAATCTGTGCATGTCCATAATAATTAACTTGTATAGAATTCCTGAGTTGCTTGTTATGATGATAAACTATCATTTCTTTCAAAAATCTAAGAATCTACTCAAGTCGTGTTTTAATAAAGAATATGAGAAGTTTCTAATTTATATCTCAAATGTTGTGATTTTCATGTAAGCTCGACTAAAATATGACCCTTGGGACATAAGGCGAAAAGGTGATTGAAATTTATTACTTTTGTGACAAGATAGCAATATTGTAATTAGTTCTATTGTGACTCCGGTGAATATAAATGTAACTCGACCATGGAACTCATATAAACTGCATAGTGGGATGACTACTTGTACTAGATGAGTATTTATGGCAGAACAGAGGAATGTATCTAAGTCTATACTAACAGATGACCCTTATGACATACAAGGATCAAGTGACTGAACCTTCTTTAGTGAAAAGATATAACACTATTGGGATTAGTCCTATTGTGACAGTGTTAAATATGACCGTAGCTTGATCATGGAATTCATATAAAATTCATTAATAGATAACTACTTGTATTTTATTAAATATCCATGGAAGACCAAAGGATTGTATCGATGTTATCTTGTTGTATTATGCTTCTCATTGAGAACCATAAAGACTTGCTAAGTTTGTTGATTGAAAAGCAATATCAGCATACTGACATCGTAATATGGGGAAAGTAGTGAGTCGCAACAAATTGTTGTTGGGTTCCTTAACAAACCCCTCCTTGAGAACACCATATATTATACTTCCATTGTTATTTGATAAAAATGGTGACTTGTAATAGATTAATGTTGGGTTCCTTAACCAACACCTCCCTGAGAATAGTGACCTTGTGGTAAGTAAAATTTATTGTAGGCAACTACTTGCCCGCACTGAATAAAATTTGGGATTTAGGTTAAGCGTGTTGGCTTGACCTTGAGAAAAGCCTGATCTTACATGGCATGCATGGCTGTAGTATCTTAACATTTAAACCAAGGATGATAGTTCGGACAGACTTCTGTTGTTTTGAAGCAGTTGAACAATTACTTGTTTGTTGCATAGTGGGAGACCTTGAATGTGGACCATACCCACGAGTCTTTAGGAGTTGAAAGTGCCTAGATCCAAGGTTAAATAAGTCAATATTAGTGATTCCTTTTGAGAGAGGTTGCACCCTTCGACCCAGAAAGTCGTAAGGAGTTTATCAAGTAATCTTACTTACTTGAAGCCAATAAAATAAGTTTCTGACTCGGAAAGCTTGAATACAAATATTTTGGACATGTTTGAAGACATCACAGAGATGACGAATCATCTTCATTACTGAGTTCATCAATTTTGCCTCTAAAATTTAATGAAAATAATTGCCACATTTAGATTCCCTTGATGTACATACTTATCAGTTTTCTAATTATTAATAAAAATAATGTACTCTGGAACTTATAACATAAATTAAAAATAATTACTGTGGTTTTTTAAATTTTATGAAAATTTTCTATTAATTTATGTTTAATATTATTTTTTAAAAATATAATTTATTTAATTTTTATGTTGATTCCAATTTTGTTCTATTTTACTATGTATTAGTTTCACGTAAAAAAATATTTTTATGGAAGGCTTGTGAACCCGTTTCATAAGCTACCACAAAACAAAGAATGTATTAAAACAAAACCAAAACCCTATCGTGCATTTGTTCCACCTCTCGAACGTGCATTCCTTCCAAACTTCACACAAGGGAGGATCAACTAAAAGAAGCAATGTAGAATAGACTAACCATGCTTAGTAACAATACTTCGTGTGTGAAATCTAGATTTTGTCACCGGCAATTTATATTTAGCTTGGTCCTTGAGGTCGCAGCATTGTCTTGATCAACGATTGGTATATCTCTCTATTATAATACATAACAGTCATATGCTTATCAGAACTGTACTCTCATGAAGTGAAGTGTTCCTGATATTGGTCACTTGCTGGTTGTAGCACCCTAGAACTGTAACAGAGTTGTAGGGACTTGATAAGGTAAGTTGGTCCTAAATCAATCTTGACTGTATGACTATTGCTTACTTAGTTTGGAATTTATTTCTGTTACAAATACTTGTGAAGCATCCTTAACACAGGTCAGTAACCTAATATCAATTATATGAAACCTTCGTATCCAAAAAACACTATTTGGAAGTTGGAATTTGTGCATGTCCGTAGAAATTAATTTGTATAGAATACCTAAGTTGCTTGTGATGAAAAGATGGATGATAATACTTGTTATAACGATACAAAAGGTTTGAGAATGGTGGTACAGGTCTACCTATTCCAAGTTGACATACATATATATATGGGTTGCCCTTATGCTTGCTATGATGATAAAGTATCATTTCTTTCAAGCTTTCAAGACTCCAAGAATATACTTAAATTCATGTTTTCCGAAAATGTATGAGTAGTGTCTGAATTATATCTTGGATGTTGTAATTTTCTTGTAAGCTCTACTAACGTATGACCCTTAGGACATAAGGGGAACTGGTAATTGAAACTTATTTCTTTTATGAGAAGATAACAATATTGTAATTAGTTCTATTGTGACTCTGGTGAATATAAATGTAGCTCGACCATGGAACTCATATAAAATGCATAGTGGGATGACTACTTGTACTAGTTGAGTATTCATGGCAGAACAAAGGAATGTATCTAGGCTATTTTGATCCAAGTCTATACTAACATATGACCCTTATGGCAAACAGGGATCAAGTGATTGAATCTTCTTTATTTCGTGAAAATATACAACACTATTGGGATTATCCCATTGTGACAGTGGTAAATACGATTGTAGCTTGATCATGGAATTCGTATAAAATTCATAAACGAGTGACTACTTGTACTTCATTAAATATCCGTGGAAGACCAATGGATTGTATTGATGCTATCTTGATCTAGTACTTAGGGTTGTATCCTGCTTGTCATTGAGAACAATGGAGACTTGCTAAGTTAGTTGATTGAAAAGCAATATAATCTTACTGACATTGTAATCTGCGAAAAATAGAGACTTATAAGTTGTAACAGATTGTTGTTGGGTTCCTTAACCAACCCCTCCTTCAGAACGCCACTTCTCAACTTACTTCCATTACTATTTGATAATAATAGTGACTTGTGATAGATTAATGTTAGGCTCCTTAACCAACCCCTCCCTGAGAATAGTGGCCTTGTGGTAAGTAGAATTTATTGTAGGCAATTATTGGCCCGCACTGAATAAAATTTGAGATTTAGGGTCTATTTAATTGAATTGAGCAAAGCCTGATCTAACATGACATGCATGATTGTAGTATCTTAACATTTAACACAACTGCATCCTAGAATTGAAAGGTTGGGTTTAGAAGAAACCGCGGGACCTATTTGCTTATGGCCATCCTATCCTTCAAGACATACACAACTTATCAACAGATGTAAGTAACTAAAGTTGGGTTTTGCAATCACGTTGATCTAGATTAGACAATATGACCTATTCATAAGAGTGTGATCAATAAAGTAATTCCTTCAATGTAGAAACCAAAGATAGTAGTTGGGACAAACTTTTGTTGTTTTGAAGCAATTGAACAATTAATTGTTTGTTGCAAAGTGGGAGACCTTGAATGTGGACCATACCCATGAGTCTTTAAGAGTTAAAAAGTGCCTTAACCGAATGTTAAATAAGTCAATTTTAGTGACTCCTTTTGGGAAAGGTTGCACCCTTCCACCCAAAAATTCATAACGAGCGTATCAAGTAGTCTTAATTACTTGAAGCCAATAAAATAAGTTGCTGAGTTGGAAAGCTTGAATACAAATATTTTGGGCATGTTTTAGGACATCACGAAGATGACAAATCATCTTCATTACTGGATTTATCAATTTTGCCTCTAAACTTTAATCAAAATACTTATCACATTTAGATTCACTTGATGTAAATACATATTAGTTTTATTATTATTAATAAAAATACTGTATTTTGGAATTCATAACATAAATTAAAAATAATAATTGTAGTTTTTAAACTTTTATGTAAAATTTATATTAATTTATGTTTAATATTACTTTAAAAATATTATTTATTTATTTTTTACGTTGCTTTCAATTTTATTATATTTTACAATGTATTAGTTTCAGGTAAAAATATATTTTTATGAAAAGGAAATTTCAATTAAACATTTGATATGCTAAATGTGGAAGCAAAGTAAGGCTCATGAACCGTTTCATAAGCTACCTCAAAAAAAAGACTTGTATTAAAACAAAATCAGAACCCTATTTTTGTCACCCCGCCGCTCCTTTCAAAGTTTACATCAGTGGTGCAAACCTGACACGTCGATCAACATCCTACACACTAACATAATATATGCAGTTACACAAAATGGTGGAAATCTTGACACCACGCTTTGGACTCAAAGTGCTCAGCGGATTGCGGTCAAATTGGGAAGAGGAATAAAAAATAAACTCATAAATAATTAATGCAGCATTTGGGCAGGAGACTACAACGCTCTGTCGTTTTTGTTGCATTTCGAAATGTTTCTGTGCAATCAAAAAATAGCTCCATTGCAGACAAGTTTTGGACTCAAAAATACGAAACGAACAGATTTAATGACAGATTTAAATGAGTTTCTGACAGATTTAATTATTTGTACACATATTATTTGAAAACTTAACAAAGTATACATCAGTGGTGCAAACACGTCGATCGACATCCTACACACCGACATAATATCAGTTACACACAATTGTGGAAATCTTGACACCGCACTCTAGACTCAAAATGCTCAGCGGATTGCGGTCAAATTGGGGAGAGGAATAAAAAATAAAATCATAAAAAATTAGTGCAACATTTGGGTAGGAGACTACAAAGTTATGTCGTTTTTGTTGCATTTCGAAACGTTTATGTGCAATCAAAAACCAGCACCATTGCGGACAAGTTTCGGACTCAAAAATACGAAACGAACAGATTTAAATGACTTTATGACAAATTTAATTATTTGTACACATTATTTGAAAACCTAACAAAGTTTACATCACTGGTGCAAACCTAACACGTCAATCAACATCCTACACACCGACATAATATATACAATTACACACAATGGTGGAAATCCTGACACTGCGCTTTGCACTCAAAGCGCTCAGCGGATTACGGTCAAATTGGGGAGAGGAATAAAAAATAAACTCATAAAAACTAACACAACTTTTGGGCAGGAGCCTGCAATGCTCTGTCGTTTCTATGGCATTTTGAAACGTTTCTGTGCAATAAAAAAACAACTCCATTACGGACAAGTTTCGGACTCAAAAATACAAAAGGAACAGACTTAATGACATATTTAAACGAGTTTCTGACAGATTTAATTATTTGTACACATATTATTTGAAAACCTAACAAAGTTTACATCAGTGGTGCAAACCTGACACATCAATCAACATCCTACACAACGACATAATATATACAGTTACACACAATGGTGGAAATCCTGACATCGCGCTTTGGAGTCAAAGTGCTCAGCAGATTGTAGTCAAATTGGAGAGAGGAATTAAAAATAAACTTATAAAAACTAACGTAACTTTTGGGTAGGAGACTGCAACACTCTGTCGTTTTTGTTGCATTTCGAAACGTTTCTGTGCAATAAAAAAAAAGCTCCATTACGGACAAGTTTCGAACTCAAAAATATGAAACGAACTGATTTAATGACAGATTTAAATGAGTTTCTAACAGATTTAATTATTTGTACACATATTATTTGAAAACCTAACAAAGTTTACATCAATGGTGCAAACCTGACACGTCAATCGACATCCTACACACCAACATAATATATATATAGTTACACGCAATGGTGGAAATCCTGACACCGCGCTTTGGACTCAAAGTGCTCAGCGGATTGTGGTCAAATTGGGGATAGGAATAAAAAATAAACTCATAGAAACTAACGCAACTTTTGGGCAGGAGATTGTAAAATGGCAGAACCAGGTTTGAGGAAAGAGCACATTGCACGCCAAATAATAATGTTGTTATATTGTATTCAGACCAAATACAAAGGCTATTATATAGCCATAGAAATATAAAACCGACCTCCTACAAAATAGGAATTCATACAACCAAATATCCCGTAAATAACTTTATTGGGTACAACCAACCTATACAAATATATTGTTGTTGAAACAATATATGATAAGAATATCACCAAAATATTTCCCTGTGTCTATTGAATATGTGAGCACTAGACATATTCCTAACATTCCCCCCTTAGTGCGAACATGGGGAAAAACACCATCTTCCACCAAGCAGCATACCACTCCGTAGCTTGCACATGGTCTCGATCCTCAACACTGACTGTGGGAACTACATCATCCATGAATAGGTACCCATCAACCTATCCAGGTGAATACATGAATTGGGACCCATCAACCAATTCACATCAACCATCAAGTCAATCTGATCAAGAACACTTCCTGCAATAGTATCAATGGTAAAACTCTCCACGCCATCATCATCATAGGGGGAAACACAATCACTGCACGACACACAAGAACAGGGATGTTCATCTATTCTTATTCATCACACACAACGCAAACAAATGTCACTAATGCAGTATGCGACCCTCTGTGGTAGTGATGAACTCAAGGACGTTGATCACCCTCCTGCCTCCATCCTCCAATGCATTGTGCTGCTAACTCAGCCGGATTTGGATATGAATCTCAATGATTCCCACATAGTTTATTATTCTCCTACAATGTGAAATCATTTATTTTCCGGACATCGGGTAACACCAAAAATGCGTCCGTAAAGTAAATTTTTTTTTCAAACTTTTGACTTTTAACTCACAATGAACTTTTAACGAGACTCTTGACGTCAATGATACAAATTTTAACGACACAAATTCTTTTCTTATGACAACGATGACGATATAAACAAACAACTCTTTTGACCCGAACAATAATATTTGTCACTAATATATTGTCAATTACAAACATTGACTATTAAAGAAGTACATTTTTTACTGTGATACATAATGACTCTAGTAATACAATTTGACTGACTATAACCATACTTATTCTAACCATACTTATTCTTGACAAGAGGTAGACAAAACATTTATAAAGTAGTCATTTTTTATTATTTTTCATATAATACTACTCTATGGACTTGACCCAACACTATTTATACAAAAGACTATTAACACAGAAAACAGAACAAATCATAATACTAGAAATCCAAGTCGAATCAAAATGAAACAAAATTAAGACTCTTTTAATGACTACACACCCTGCACACGTGGGCCGAGGAAACTCTTGAAGGGATATGGCGAGTTCGTCGAACACATTGCACAGGCCTGGAATTTGACGGTCTGTAGACCGTTTTTTGCTATTTTAACCGTAAATTACAATTTCATAAAAAACAAACCCGTCAATTTAGACAGGTAATTTTTTAATGAAACTGTATTTTAGCCAGTTGATATTATTTAAAAACCGTAAAAATTTATAATAGTCTAATATAATATATAAGATCTATTACTATATATATATATGAAATACGATTTGATTTTATTGTTTTAAAAATATTCTATAAATCATATTGAATCTTGATAATGATTTTTAATAATTTTTAAATTTAGAAACTAAAATAAGTTTATTTGAATAATGAATTTATTAAACTCAGAGTTCACAATTGTTTTCACTTTTTTCTAAAAACATAGAAGTTTCTAATTTTAATGATACTGTGACTATATTTATTTTCATTTTGTCATTACCAATTTACCAATAATTTTTATTGCTGTGGAAAAATTTAAGGAAGCTTGCTGCTTGAGATACAGACATCAATACATTATACAGGTACATGATTATTTCTTTCAAAGCTTATGATTATTTCTTTCGAAGCTTATCGTGGTAAAAAATGGCTTGGGTTTCATTTCTTTTTCTGACAATGCTTTTTAAAATGACACTGTTTTGTTAAGATTTTGAATGTTTTTGTTGTCCACCGGAAATGCTTGATCCTGGTTTAAAATGACAATGCTATTTGCTGGTCATTGGTTGCACAGTTTTATTTCCACGTTTCCACATCATGTCAAAAAGTTTTCAAATGCTAAAATATTGATAGCAGGAGAGAATGATTTCCACGTAGGCATTATAGAAAATAGGTCTCTAAAGTCAGACGCCCCACAATAAAATTTTGATTTTATGGAACGCCAAATCCTCCAAACTTGTAGCTTTACAAGTTTTTGCAGGAGATCATTAAGAAGATTTTCCAGGCCGTTGCAACTATTATTCACGAGATTTAGTTGTTTTGTGGAATAAAAGTAAATCTTTTACGAATTCCTCTTAAGAGATTTTGAGGTCGGTGTTGGCGGTGAAGAATGATAAATCAGATCTATCACAACGGTAAATAATTCATCAATAGGATTGAAATCACTTTTAATATTTTCAGTTAGCTGTTCAGAAAGAGTGGATGCATGTTGCATTAACCGCTTTTAAGATTGGTACGCTGTTGCGAGAATTCTGCAATAACACTGCATTGATAAAAATGTTGCGAGTTTTTCATTGCTACTTATTCAATGTCAGTAAATTCCTTATGTGAATATCCAAAGTTCCATGCTTTGTAAAAACAAAAAAGAAATGTAAAACACAAAATCACGGAAGCTCCAGCCTCCACGTAGGTCTCATTCACCACGCAAAGGGACAGGAAAAAGATGCCATTTAAGAGGAAACACCATTCAATTGAAGTAGGGTCTAATGAAGCCTTCCGAGTCTGCACTGAGTCTATGAATGGCTTTGGCACTCAAATCTATATTTCCTACACTGAGCAGGAACTTTATTTATATAGCGTGTTAACGCAGCTGATTTCTTGCAAATTCTAGCGGTGGAAATCCTGAAAAAAGCAGACATATTAATTGCGAATGATTTTTTTTTGTTATAATATTAACAAGAATCAATATAGTTTTAATACTTAAAACACAAAGTTATACATTTTATATATTAAATGTGCATGGTAAAAATAATATACGAAAAAATTATAATATCTAATTTTTCATTTAATTAGTTTATAATGTAATTACTAAATTTAATTTATAAATATATTTTATCATCCTAAAATTATCTTAAAATTATATATATCAATTAAATTTTTTTGACAATTTAAAATTGTACTAAAAACGTAAATTGAAAGGGAGCTATATCACGAAACCGTCATGAAATTTCCTTTTGACAGGTAGGGGTGACCGTCAAATTCCAGGCCTGACATTGCACATATCTCCCATTTTAAGTGTTAAATGTTAATCCAAACGAGTTGGATATGGCAGAATTGGATGCCGAGGTGGAGGATGGAACCGTTGACACTTTTCAAGAGTGCATGACTTGGAATGTTGGCATGTAGGGACCGCCAATTCACCACACTAGTGCTCTAATGGATCCGTAGCAGAAGAGATAATTTAGATCCACTGAGTTCAAAGCCTAATCGTGGTGAGAAATAATCTCTGGATAAATAACGACATGATATTGTTGGACTGCACGGAGATTTTGATTCAAAAAAATTCAAAACCCACAAGAGAAGTTGTCATATTTTACTGAGCAAAATGTGAAGAAGTACAGGCGTAGTGTAACCTGATGCAAATTCTATCAAGGTCGATCCATATTGATACTGCAAATGAATTTGAATAGAAAGAGCGCATGGAATTTTGATAATCAATCATCTCCTCATGACATCGTGAATCGATGGTCTGCAAGAGTAAATCGACAGAACTGTGGCATCTTCAAAAGACATATGTACCTTGTATTTATTACTGCAGCATGCAAATCATAGGCTCAAATCTTCAAATAAACTAAGTTGTCAGAAGATAAAACTGCGAGGAGACCACACAGTACGCAACAGAAAAAGACCGATATGATAGTTAAATGCTTCGAATCTGTCTCTGAAAAATAATTAGAACTCCATTACCCTGCTCTGATACCAAGTAAAATGGCAGAACCAGGTTTGAGGAACGAGCACATTGCACGCCAAATAATAATGTTGTTATATTGTATTCAGACCAAATACAAAGGCTATTATATAGCCATAGAAATATAAAACCGCCCTCTTACAAAATAGGAATTCATACAACCAAATATCAAGTTAATAACATTACGGGTACAACCAACCTATACAAATATATTGTTGTTAAAACAATATATGATAAGAATATAACCGAAATATTTACCTATGGCAAATATTGAATATGTGAGCACTAGACATATTCCTAATAGGCTGCAACGCTCTGTCGTTTCTGCTGCATTTCAAAACATTTCTGTGCAATCAAAAAACAGTTCCATTGCGGACAAGTTTTGGACTCAAAAATACGAAACGAACAGATTTAAATGAGTTTCTGACAGATTTAATTAGGAACTTTAATCTGAGACCAAGAAATTAACTCAGGCTCTATCTTTTGGCTTTCTAAATTTTTACGTGACTCACCACACTGCTACCCTTGGAAATACCATGTTTAACTACAGGGTACATGGTGTTGACAAGGCAATATATGACTTTATAATGTATGGCGAGTAGACATGCACCAGGACGCATGTTTAAGCCAGTAGTAGCTAAATGGAGTTTTAAGACATCTTTGTAACAGATCGTCTTTGGTCAAAGATACATGATAACTAGAATACACTTCAAAAGAAATAGGTCCATTATGGAGGTCAGTCTGAATTGCTACAAGTAGAGAATCTTTAAAGGTGTCAAAACGGAGATCCATTAGACAACAAAAGAATTGAAGCATTCAAGCCACGACGGAAGAGAGGGGTGATACCTATTTGCACACAACCTATATGAGCAAACTTATAAGTATTTTGTTTTTTGAGACTTTTTATATCAGTAGGATCTATGAGAGGAATATTATATTCACAATTAGAAGACTGAGTTACTTAGATGACAGACTCACGAGTTTTAAACACAGTACTAGCTAACAGATTAAACTTATTTATCTTAGCGTACACCTGGTTATAAGGTATTTTGGGCAACTTCCAGGCAAGTAACGGGTCAGATTCTTCTTGAATATCTATGTCAGAATTGACAAGATAGACATCAGACAAGCTGATAAGTTCTTGATCTTCAATATCCAAGGAAGACAAACTGGGACGAGCTTCGGCGGCCATTTTAACTGATACTAATGAGCAACTTTGCAAAAAAGTCTTACGTTACTCTCCAAAACCCTAACAGTTGCGCTCAACCACGGCGACTTACAATAACGAGGGGAGACTCTTTGCCTTTTTAGATGTTGTATAAACTCAAATTCACAGATAGCCACAGAACTTCAAACCAATTTACTTCTTCATAAAATCAAATCTCAAGCATGAAACAAGAACTAGTTCTGATATAACTTAAGAATCTTTAACCAACTCTTAAGTACTGAGAATCTTTAACCAGCTCTAAAGGTCTGAGAATCTTTAACCAGCTCTGATACCACTTTTATATAAAGCTTAAAGAAAGGCTCTGATACCACTTTTATATAAAGCTTAAAGAAAGGCTTTGATACCAATTTTAAATAAAACGAAAAGCTCTAATATTACTATGATATAAACAGATAAAAGCTCTGATCTAATAAAGCTCTGCAAAATATTTCATTCAATGGCAAACATGTAGCTTTACAGAAGGATCTTTTGCTTATGCAGAATACTTAAACAAACTGAGACTTGCAGAACACAAGACAACTTGCTTATATTCTTCAATCCTTAGACTCACTTGGATCTCGATTTTCTCCGGTGTAGTGAATGAAACGAGAACCCCCTTATTTATAGGAATTCAAGTAGCTTTTCATCGAGATTACCGAAAACCGGAAGACAGACAACCGGTGACTCCGGTGACCCAAAAAATTCCTACTTTAGAAAAAGTAGAGAACCGATAGACACGGACCATGGGTACATGCCACCCACGATAGCACCTTTAAGAAGTGGGAGAGGTCCACCACGCCTTCAGATAAGACTTAAAGCCGAATCTTATCTTACTTTATTTGACACGACTCGGCAACAGGGTTGCCAGCTAGCCGAAAGCAACATAAAGGAGGTCGGTAACATGCCTACCGACAAAGCACTAAGGACTATCATAATTTACAATGGGTCCATTGTTATCATCATCTAAAGAGGATGATGTCTTATCAGTCCTTTGGAGGCAGCGATCCGAGATTCCTCGTGTGCTTCTTTCAAGACCAAGATCTTGACATAGAGGTTGTTCCATTATTATCAGAGACGAAGATGCCTTCCTAGTTGGGAAGAGATAATGATCTGGAAATCCGTAGAGTGAAACCAGGAGCATGTGGATGTACATTCAATCGTATGGTGAAGGATTGTTCTTCTCTATAACTGTCCATTCGGATTGGAATGATGTCCCCTGAAAATGATAGCCTTTACATAATATTGAATTTTCACAAACCAGGGAATTTTACACTGAATTAAAATATTCCTGGGTAAGTCAGGAGATACACTGAGAAGAGGAGAATTAGAGATTTTTGTGGGAAGATATTTATCAAGAAAATATTTGAAATGCTGAGAAATATACTTCCTGTCACCCTGAGAACTTGGCATGTTCCATAAATCAAAATGCAGAGGATGTTCCTTTGTCCAAAGTCTTGAATACTCAAACTTCCATAATGTGTTTGGTCTTGGAATAAGTTGTCTAAGCTTATGTCCTTCAAAAGGTAGATGATCAAGTTGCTCGGCATACCTTGAATGTCTCCAAACCCATTTCAGAGTACAAAACACCATTGGATCTTGGAGAGAATGGAATTTTGTATGTGGAATTTCAGGATCCACAAATCTGATTGCAACCTCAGACATATTATATTCAGAGACAGAAATATAATCTCTGTATATGAGCAGTGCTTGAGCTTCTCTGGAAGTTCTATCATCATTCCTTTTCTTGGAATTGATATGGCCTTGACAAGAATTTATATCCCATATGGGACTGTCAAACTCATGGAAAATCTTAGTAACATTAATATTTTTGACCAGATTTAACTCTCTGCTTGCAAAATCAGCTAAAGAGTTATTTTTTCCTTTAATATGTTCTATATCAAAAGAAAAATTATCAAACCAGAGACCCCACCTCTGCAATCTGTTGAAAGTTGTTTTGTTTGTTGGGTCTCCACTGTTAAGCCTTGCTTTAAAATCTTTTAGATCAGATCGTAAAACGAAATGATCATTTTGAATAAAGAACAAAAAAGCCTTAATGGCCTTTTTGGCTGCTAATATTTCTTTATGTGTAGAATGGTACTTCAGCTCAGAACCTTGAAAGGATCCTGAAGCATATATGCACACTTTCTCTTTACCATTCTCCATTTTTTCTTTCAATACCACTCCCCAGAAATTATCACTTGCATCACATTCAATTATTTTCTGACCTTGTCCTGGCAGGGACATTGATGGCAGGTCAAGAACTTGTTTCTTGATGCGTTTGACTGCTGAAGTCATTTCTTCACTCCAGGCGGGAGCATTCTTTTTCAATCTCTTGTATTTAACAAGATTTTATCTGCAGCAATGTTCTTGTAGAATCCTGCAACATAGTTTACACAGCCTAGAAATCTCTGCAATTGTTCATTTTCTCTTAATTTATCAGGAAACTCTTGAATTTTAGAAACAACATGCTTCTACATTTCTATGCTACAATCTTTAATCTTTATTCCAAGAAAATCTATCTCATCTTTAAAAACTTCCATTTTTGTAGGAGAGACAAACCATTTCTATATACAACATCATAAAACTTTTCCAAATATTCTATGTGATCTTTAGGAGACTTTGAAAATATCAAGATATCATCAATATAAACAATTAAAAAATCTGAAAGTTCTCCAAAGATATTATCCATTTTCTTCTGGAATATAGATGGAGCAGTTTTAAGGCCGAAAGGGAAGTACCTTCCATTCATATTGTCCTCCTGGGACAACAAATACAGTTTTGTATGAATCTTCTCAGGCTGTAGAAAGATCTACCAGAATCCACTCTTTCAAATCAACATTTACTGTAGACTTTGGATCCTTTGATACGAGGCTAGCAGATTATCCTCTTGTAAGTATTGGGTGTTGAACTGCAGCTATGAATTTGTTCAAAGGCTTATAGTCCACGACTAGCCTCTTCTTCTGCCTTAAGCTATTCACTTCGTTTATTGACATAAAAGGACTGCACATGCCCAAGGAGAATTAGCACTCTTGTATGAACCCTCCTTTTAACAACTTCTGAATTTCTTCATGGCATTCTTTCCTTTCTGATAGAATCATGCCACGGTGATGTGCCTTAAACTTAGGAACAAATTCATTGCCTTCTTTATCCTTTATTATCTACAAATCGAGTGAACATATATGCATTTTTCTGGAAACAAAGGCATGAGTATTATCAGAACAAAAATCATTCTTGACCTTTGCTACTATATCATCTATATTGGATTTACATGCAGCAATTGATTTATGTATCCACTCATGGCTAGGCTTCTTTTTATGCTCAGGGAGTGGAACTGTAGTCTGGTAGGTATACCTTCTGGGTATTTGGATCTGTGGATTGAACAGGGATATAAATTTTTTGCTAATACTAAATGTTCCACAGTCTTGAAGAAAATCTACTCCTAACAGAGAATCATAGGCTTCCATTTCGTGCTGATAGAACTTAAATGTTCTGGTAAATCCTTCTATACATATAGGGATATGAGCCACAAAATTGGAGATGACTTCTTTCTTATCAAACCTAATTCTTACATGAGCTTTTTCCCATCAATCAGGAGGAATTGCCATTGATTTAAGCATACTAATGTCTGCTCTTGTGTTTATCATAGCATCTAAACAATAAGGTTTTATATTTGGTATACAAATAGTTATGGCTATGAAAGGATTTTGAGTACATGAGACTGTGCATACCTCTGCTTCTTTTTGAGCAGATGAATCCTCTTGGGCTTCTTGTAGCATTATCTGCTGATATGCTTCTTCAAGCTCTTCGCCATCTTTTTCTTTCTCTTCTTCTTCTTCTTCTTCTTTGATGAGTCTTGAAAACTCATCAGTGGCCTGTGCAATAACTTTTTCAAGGAACTCTATTATGTTCCTTCTCCATGTCTTATAGATATTAGGATCAGCACTTTTCTGATCCATTTGCTCTACAATATTCTCTTCAGGGAAGAGAAATGGAAAACTTCTTTGAGGAACTGGGGTTCCTCTGCCTCTACCTCCTCTGCCTCTCCATGGTCCACTTCTACATCTGGAAGGGATCTGTCTTTGACGTATCCTTTGCTGGAACGGAGGACGAACTGGAATTGGTGAATATGATTCTTCAGTGCAGAATAGATCTTCTTCTTCTTGAGATTTTTTCAATCTTGCTTGCTCAAGATTATTCTGCTGAATATATTTATCTTGAGATTCTCTGACTTTTTTCTGCAGAGAAGCTTTTCTTGTTGTATCCCATGGGGGACATGATGCATATTCACTCTGGTATAATTCCATTTGCTGACGGAGGATTTCTGCATTTGGAGGCACTAAAGGATGCTTGAAATTAGCATTCATATTAATTCTTATCATATTTACAAAAGATGGTAGAGAATCATAACCAGAACTGTCAGTACTGTCAGAATCACTGTTAGAAATCTGAGCTATGTTACACTGTACATCATCCACAGATTGATATGAGATGTTAGAAGAAAAACTTTCTGAATCACTAACCAAGATATATTCTTCTTCTGTAATGCCCTTAGCTGTAAGAGCATTGAACTTTGTTTTTCCTTTTTCATTGTTTCTCTATGGACATTTGTTAGCATAATGACTACCTTTACAGATGAAACATGTAGGAGAAAATCTTTTATGCTTTCCTACATACTTCCTCTTTCTGAAAACAAAATTTTTATAAGGCCTTTTACTGGCAAAAGAATCTTTTCTATACAGCTTTTTATACTTCTTCTGCTTCTTATACCGTCCCTTCCCTTTTGAAAAAGAACAATCTTGACATTTAGTCTTGATTGGACCATCAAGATGATCACAACCGAAGGGATCCATAGCATACATATCACAGAATTTAGAACCAAAAGATTTAGCATTCTTGAGAGCTTGCTTTCTTTCCCATTTTTCTCTACAGAGCTTAGCATGTGTTTGGTCAATAATCTGATTAATTGCACCAAAACTAAGTTCTTCTGTTCTAATACCATGCATTGCCTTTTTATATTCTATAGAAAAGTATGGAGGAAAAGACTCAATATATCTTAATCTCATGGTTTCATCATTGATGTTGCCAGAATTATAATATAACTTTTGCATGAAACACTGATATTCCTTTATCCTGGACATATCACACAATCTGGCTCTAAGAAACAAAGCTGTATTCTTCATTTTATCATCTTCTAAATTTCCAATTAATTCCTTTATTATAGCAGCTGTTAGACCCATATAGCCACTCTGTAATATTTCTTGCTGGTTGGGAGTTGAATCCCACCATTCTTTAATAATACCTACAAAACCATTGGCAATAGCATGGGGATCTCTTTTATAGATTTCTAACTGGGAATTTCCCCAGCCAATCATTCCATGCACCATTTCTTTTATCTCATCTAGACTTCTGCATTCTAACTTGTACCAATTAGGTTGTAGGGTCTATACTCTGGCCATGCCTTGCAGAGGCTCAGGCTTAGGATTAGAGGTTTCTCCTATAATCATGCCTTCTGCTTCTTGATGGGCTTCTATCTTGACCATTCCTACAGATTTCTTTTCATCTTTATCAAAAAATAAAGGCTTATCCTGGGCTAATAACTCTTTATTCTGCTACTTTTTTGGTGGATTAGCAAGTTCTGCGACTTGCTTCCAAGAAACTGTATTAGACCAGTCTCCTTCTTCTTTCTGTTTTGTATTTTCCCAGATCTGTTCGACCTTGGGAACTATCTTAGGAAGACTGTCAACTGCTTCATGAATCAGATCAATCTTATGATCTGTTTTCTCTAAAGAATCATGAAAATGGGACAAACTTGATTCCACAAGTTCATGTGTATGTGTTAGCTCTCTAGCTATATTACTCTTTATACTAGTAGTATGATCTACTAGTGGCTGTACAATATCTGTAATTTCCTGAGCTATGACCTTTGGAATTTCAGCAGAGACAACCCTATGGTTATGTTGTACAAGAGTCTCTACTCTTTTTACTGATTTGTCAAGCTCATCTATTCTGGAATTTAAAAGCTTTATTGCACCAGCAGTGTCACATTTCTTTCTTAATTCTATGGATTTTAATGTCTTTTCCATTTCTGCTAATCTATCAGAATAAGAATGGACTTTATCATGAACAGCTTTGACTGCTTTGTTTGTCCAGTTTAGCATCTTAGAGCTTTCAGAAGGCTCTATTTGTCTATCTACTGTTCTTTGATACCAGTAGACTGCTTTCTGAGACTGATCTGGAGACACAAGCTCATGACTGTCTGTTATAGGAAAGGAATCTGAACTAGATGAAGCCATATTAATGGTAGGACCATTATTTGGGACATACTTCTGGTTTATAAGCTTTTCACAGTCATTACACCACAAGAAATCTGTGTTAGGATCATGTACAAGGGAACTATGACTACACAAGAATGTTTTTTCCTTAGGACGCTGTGCAGGTTGACTATTAGAAGACTCTCCTACTGAAAAATAAGAAGAATTAGACTGTACAGAGTTAGATCTAGGCAAACTCAATCTAGAGTTAGATCTGAAACTTAATGTTACATTGTTTTTTGATTCATTGACAACTGTAGCATTTTCTAGCTTTGGCTAGCTGGACTGTATGAATTTTTTAGATAGTGTCCTAAATGAGTTTCTGACAGATTTAATTATTTGTACACATTATTTGAAAACATAACAAAGTTTTTATCAGTGGTGCAAACCTTACACGTCAATTGACATCCTACACACCAACATAATATATACAATGGTGGAAATCCTGACACCGCACTTTGGCCTCAAAGTGCTCAGCGGATTGCGGTCAAATTGGGTAGAAGAATAAAAAGTAAACTCACAAAAACTAACGCAACTTTTGGGCAGTAGACTGCAACGCTCTGTCTTTTCTGTTGCATTTTGAACCGTTTATGTGCAATCATAAAACAGCTCCATTGCGGACAAGATTCGGACTCAAAAATACGAAACGAACAGATTTAATGACAGATTTAAATGAGTTTCCGACAGATTTAATTATTTGTACACGTTATTTGAAAACCTAACAAATTTACATCCCCCACACTTTCTCAAAAATGAAAAATTTTAACAGAATATGAAGCCAAATAATGCTTCTGAAACTCTGAACAAAATTTTAAGCTAAATAAAGTTGAAAAAACCAACAGCATTAGGAAAAAACTTACCTATTTTGTCGCTAACCCATAATCTTGTTCAGCAGAAGATGGCTCGCCCGTATATCTATGCAAGATGGTCTTTCAACTGCACGAAAAGACGACAACCCTCTGCATTGTAGGCATATTATTCGAAAACCTTAACAAATTTACATCTTCAACACTTTCTCAAAAATGAAAAACTTCAACAAAATATTAAGCCCAAAAATGTTTTTGAAATTGTGAACAAAATTTAAAGCTAAACAAAGGGGGAAAAACCAACGGCATTAGGATAAAACATACCTATTTTTCCGCTAACCCAGAATCCTGTTAAGTTGAAGATGGCTCGTCGTATATCTGTGCAAGATGGCCCACAACGAATGATAACTGTTATAAGAATAATAATAAACAAGCGAAAAATATTTTGCGCTGCAGTCTAAGAGAAGCTAACCGGGAGATGTAAATTTGTTTAGGTTTTTGAATAATATGCCTACAATGCAGAGGGCTGTAGTCTTTCCATCTTTGATGTAGCTGAAGACATCTTCTGCTGAACATGAAGATGTATGGCAGTTCGGAATTAATGCCTTGTTACGCCGAAGCACAGTTATATTGTATATGAATAGAGGCCAGCTTAGACTGACACATTTTATAAAATCAACGGTGCAGAGGAACTTACAACATATGCATTGAAATCGTAGGGTGATTTGAGCCACTGGTATTCCCAATCCCATGTGTACTGCTACCCACAGGAAAAATGGAGCAGGCTGCTGCAGACTGCAGTACTGAGATTCGAGTCACAGCATTTATGAAAACAGACATATGGCTTTTTGGGGGAGGAGTAGTCAGTCATTGGGGGACGAGAAAGAGGAAAGGTTGATTCTTATTTTAGCGAATGAAAAGGACGAGTCTGAGAAGAGACCAGACTTGAGGGACAACCGCGGAGAAAGAAGTAGATGAATTAGGTTTGGTTGCCATCATCACGAGAAATTTGGTTCACCTCCGCATTTGGATAGCAACACAAGACAAATGTATCCCAACAAACTTGCAAGTCACAACTCACAAGGACATCATATTCATCTAATTTTGTTTCTTCACGCCATTTTGTTTATTTCCCCTGCTTTCTTCATAATACCTTGTACCTCGGGGACTCCACAATATTTTTTTGCTATGGGAATTTCATCTTTTTTATATGTCATATTTTTTAATTACGAATTATATATGACCATAGTTATAGTTGTAACTTTTTATATTGCCGAAGGTAGGTTTTATAGCTTTCAACAAAGCAAATATTTTAACCCCACTAACCAATAACATATTTCCAGCTATGACTTCCTTGTATTTAAGTTAATGTTTTTAAAATATAAATATTTGTATCATTTTTGAAAGAGTTTATTTCTCAAATTTCATTGGAAAAAATATTTTTATGGTGATATTTTAGATTTTACAATTAATTTAAATGGCTATTTTTACTTCTAACCAATCCCAAAAAGACATCTGAAAAATATTTGTTTTTACTACGTTTAAACATAACAAAAATTATGTAACAACTCATAAATAGTCTCTGCCATTTTTTGTATATAGCTAGCCTATACTTGCCAGATTGATGATTCCATTAATTGTGTTGTACGGATGGGTTTGCACTATCGAGCAATCTGGAATCTTGAATCCTATAGATAGGTTAGAGGTTTGTTTTTCCAGGTACTCCTATTGATGTTTGTAATTATTCCTTCTAGAGCTTACATTCTTTCTGAGCGGGCATATATGAATTGTTAAGCATCACTCTTCTATGCTTACTTTTTACCATATCAGAGCATAGCTCAAGGCAGGATTAGTTTTTTATTAAGAAAATTTGTGTGTGGTTTCCGTGAATAAGTCACCCAACAAACAACAAATAGCTATTGGGGGACATTTTATTTCTCTTATAACCCATCTGGAATTTTACCATACCCGAATTGGGGGAAAATGTTTGATTTCACTATGTTGGAAGTGTTGTTTCTCTCTCCTAAGAAATGGGGGAAAAATTTTGATCCCATTGCAACTGTTGTTTCTTTTGCATTGGGTCTTCTCTGTCTCTTGTTATTCACCATTACTTTTGTATTAGGGTGTGTTTTATTAAGTAAACTAGCTTAGGGGTTTAATGATCTCATCTTAATTTAAGTGTTGGTTTTGGGTGTGTGTGTGTGTCGGTAGAAGGGATTGGGGACCACATGTGAACCTTGGGTGGACCCCACATCCTCTACCCTTGTGCCCAAGCATGCCAAACCCGAAATTGGGTTATTTTGGGCATTTTTAGGGACCCCTTTTGAGTTTGGGGGTTCCCTTAGCATGAAAATGGGCCCTTGGACCCTACCTAATAGGTAGGGGCTTATTTCCAAGGTTTGGAGGGAATTTCCCTCCCATTTTTCCCTCCTTAGTCACCATCCATGTAAGATGGTTGGTTTGTGTGTATTTTTTAAAAGTTGCTCCACTTTGTTTTATTTTAGTTTTTAGTATTTTGGGTGATAAGGGTTAAAAGGTGAGTTTACTTACATTGTTGGTTTTTGGAATCTTTGACTCTTGAGAGGAGAGGGGGTGACACTTGTCACTTTCTCATTGGTGAGGAAACTTTTGGGTTCCTCTTCTTATTCTTCCTCATGTGAAAGGAAGGGGTTTTCTTGGCTCATTTTTTTGGAAGAACTTGGAGAATTTTGGGAGCTTGGAGGTGAGCTTGGACAAAGAGAAAAACTTAGAGTCTTGGAAAGCATTGTAGAGGTAGGATTCTTAACCTTTTTCTTTCTTAGTTGTGCTTAACTTGTTAACTATGTTTTGATCAATAAAATGATGTGTGTAAAATGATGTGTGTGAAGTTGTATGGTGAATATGGTTTGTTTGTTTGTTCTTTGTTGTTTTCTTTTGTTTTCTCTCCACCATCATTTGGATTGATGGTTTTTGGAGAATGTAGGGGAAGAGAGAGGGATTTCCCTCTCAAACCTCATGGTTGTTGGTCAAGCCATGAAGGTCCCTTCTCTTGCCCTTATATGGTTTGAGGTGGGAGAAATGTTCATATGGCTTGAACCTTTCCCCATTCTTGGTGAGGAAAGCCTTTTGGGTTTGAAAATCCTCCCAAGAAGGATTTCTATGAAATAAAGGAGGAATAAGGAGGATGAATGATTAGGAGGTATAAGGAGTTTTGTAAACATACTTTGTTGGTGCTCTTATGGTTGGACACCTTTGATTTGGGCATCCTACTCCTTCTCTTCCCCCTTGTGAGGTTGACCTTGTTATCCTCATGTGGTTGTTTTATCATGTGTAGTATGTCTAAGTGGTTAAATGGTCTTATGTATTCTTGTTGTGTTTTATCCCCTTAATACTTGTGCACATTGTGGTAGTTTGTTCCTCTCTCCCATGGGCTTGGGGGAGGCTAGCATGGCTTCCAACCATGGAAAGGCTGTGATGATGCCTATTGGTTCGGTGGTAAACAAGCCATATCTCTTCATTCAACACTCTTAGAAGAACACTCAAGGTGGAGACTCAAGGATGAAGTTTTAGTTGGAGTGGTGACTTTGTCTCTTTTATCCTCAAATCATTGTAAATATTACACCTCATTGTGACTATGTTATATGGTTGATTGTGGATAGCCTCATCTTGTAAACTTATCCTATTGTGATTTGAAAGTCTTGTAATAACATGTCTCTTTTGTCTTGTAACCTCTCTCTATTCAAAAAAAAAAATGACAATATAAGATCATGAGTTCTTTATTTTACTTGTCTTCATTTGAAATAATTGTTTTGTTTGAAATCTGCAATATCTAGTAAGCATTACATGTTAAATCTGAAATTTTTAGTGTGTTTGCTTTAAAAATGGAAAAAAAAATTTGATGGCACTACATTTGGTATCAGAGCCGCAGTTCAAACACACGGACTCTTTGGGTAATTTCTGTCTTAGTTATCTCATTGTTTGTAAAAAAAAATATGTCTTTTTCTTGTTGTTGTTGGATCTGCCTCTTGTAGAAATCTGCATTAATGACTTAGTCATTACATTGAAGAAAACTTAGTGTACATGAAGCTGGGGGATTCATTTTATGCCAATATAATTCATTTTTTTTATTTTTATCCTTCTTACAAATTTCGGTATTTTTCTATAATGAAAAGAAATTAGTCCTCTTGCTATTCCTTGAGAAAACCCAATAATTTGCCTTATTAGTAAAACAAATGTGAGTTGTTTTTGCATATTGTAACCAACTTAAATCTTCATTCTACTTGGTAACTATTCTACTATTTTCTTATTTTAACACTTAAAAAATAATAAAAAATAAATGAATGAATAAATAAAAATGGAGAAATCTGATAAATATATAATTATATATATACTGTTTTTTGTTGCAGCATATATTATACTTATTATATAATATATATTTATTATATATTATGTAATATGTATATTAAATACTATATATAATATATACTATATATAATATATTATATATTATATATTATATTATATATTAAACAATATATATGGATTTATTTAAATATATATATATATATATATATATATATATATATATATATATATATATGCAAAAAAAAAACGTGTGTGTGTGTGGTTTTTTTTTTGTTTTTATTGTAAAAAAAAAGTAAATAACATAAAATATAATACAAAAAAAAAAATCAAACAAACTCTTCTTTGGGGGGGCCGAACCCCCCCGCAGTCCCAAACCCCACGCTGCCCCCTGGACCCCTGTTTCCCCCCTCTCGCACCCTGCCCCGCGCCCCCTACCCCTCCACCTTGTCCCTTCCCCCTCAGCCTGCGCTGCCTCCCCCCGTCCTCCTCTCCACGCTGTTGTTGCCCCTGCCGCGACCCCCACCCCTGCCGCACCATCCGCAACCACCTGTCCCCCTCTCCACACTGCTGTCACCCCTGCCGCACCCCAGCCGACCCCCCAACGGGCCGCACCACCCCTGCCGCTACCTCTATCCATAATGAAACAAATAATAATAATAATAATAATAATAAAACAAAACAAACAAAAAAAAATGCGGCCAACCTATTCTCCAAACCGCCGCCCACTCTAGGTTCTCAGGCCGCCCTCCCTCTTTCAGTTGCAGATTTGTTCTTATGGGGATCTCAAAGTATTGGTTATAATAATAAATTTGTCTATACTCTGTTTTTACTCATACATTGGTAAGAAAATATACAAAATCAGGAAGATATACCTCAATGTTAAAATAAATAAATTGGATAACCATGTGGGTATGAAGGAAGTGTTAAATCTGAGGAGATCCCAGAGTGTGGTAGGCATACAAAGGAGATAATAATGAAATAATAGTATGATCCTTCTCAACAAATGAGATATTCCATGAATTCATCTCTCCCTTAGCTCCTCTACAACCTACACATTCAAATGACAACACAAAACAAAATGAGAAGAAGAAATAGAAAAGAGGGGAAAACATAGAGATATTAAGGGCAACTTTAGGGTAAAATTTCAATCTAGGGTCAATATTAGATTGATCCTAGGGCCCATATTCTACCTTATACACTTTAAGCCATGGGCATTATTATGGGTTTGAAAAATAAATTTAAAAGGGAAGTGTGTGCAACTATTTTTTTTTTTTTAAAAGGGGGGGGGGGGGGAGAGGGGGGAAACTAATTTAGTTAAACAGAGGTGTGGTTTTAATTTGAAAACCTTAGTAAGTCTTTTAGAAATAAATAATTAAATTATTATTAGATTAGTGTTTATTAGATTTTGGGTAACTTAATGATTAATATAAATTAATTATTATCGTGATAGAATTAAGCAAAGCATTAGTAATTATTGATCACTTAAAAAAAATATTATTAATTAACGCTTCCCGTAATTTTATTTTACTTTTTTAAAAAGTTCATAAACCATTTTATTATTATTATTTATTTTTATCTCGGGTTCAAAATGGCACCCAAGAGGGGATGATTGGCTTGAGGTTCGGGATGTAGTGCACCTATGTGAGAACTGTCAGCCCCTGATTTTGGGCCTCAGATATTAGAGACCCTACAACAGCTGATAGGTGTCGTACACGAGCACCTTCCACTACCGTAGGAGCCAAGAGAGGAGGACATTCAGTTGGGAGATGAGGAGTTGATTGGTGAGGATGCACATTCAGAGCCACCTGAGCACGATACCCTGAGACGAGAGAGGTCACGCAGCCCTTCCATTCTTGGTGAGAGGGTGGCCTCGTTTTGTCACAATCGATCACACAACTTCTAGGGACCTTTTGGAGATAGGTGACCCCTTTCACCTATTAGATCACATTTCCAGGATCAAAACACAAGCAGTGTGATTTGAGACCTTCTTCACCTATCAGCCACCTACGTTTCACTGGTTTGACAGATGGCTTTAGGGCAGAGTCCTGGCTCCTTAGCCTAGATAGCTGTTTTGGCTTGCACTCTCCTGAGAGCAATGTCAAAGCTAGGTTCGCCATACACCTTCTCCGAGACACAACATGCATTTGGTGGTGGAATGAGGAGTGGAAGCTCCATTTGACTCGAGATACAGTGACCTGGGAGTTGTTCAAGGAGTGGTTTAGAGCCCGGTATATGTCAGACCATTTTATGCAGAAGAGGATCGATGAGTTTCACAACCTACGACAGGGTTCTGACACAGTGGCGTAGTATGAGAGCAGGTTCTTGGATCTCTTGTAGTATGTAGACTACCTGCAAGATGAGAAGTTGTAGGTAAACAGGTTCATTCAGGGCCTGAATGCAGATATAGCAAGAGCTATTAGAATGTTATCTCCTCCCACACTTGAGAAGGTCGTTGAGAAGGCCTACTTGGCTTAGGAGAATAGGACCAAGGCACAGGAGCACCAAGATAGAAACAAGAGCAAGTTCCAGGACAGGATTCAGGCATTTCAGAGTCAGAGGGCACGGGGTGTAGCACCACTCCCTAGAGGAGGATTTTGGTCTTCTCCAGTAGCATCGAGAGCTCCATCGTACCCATCACAACAAACACAACATTAGGGACACCAACATCAGAGGGGTAATCAGACTCAGAGTTTTCAACGAGGTGGATCTAGAGGTGGTTTTGGTGGATCTAGAGATAGGAGGTTGGGTACTCATCACTCATAACCAGCCCACTCGCAGCAGTCTGCTAGGGTTGGACCGGCAAGTTCAGTTGTCCAGAGTATAGGAGGGACCCCATCTCAGAGGGGTACATGAGGATGTTTTATTTGTGGGGCTCCAGACCATTATGTGCGTATGTGTCCGCACAAGCCCACTACTACAAATATGCAGAGAGCTCCTAGATCCGAGCAGACGGTGGGTGACGTGGGACGCACCCATCGTGTGTATGCAGCAGTTGACAACCGCCAGGCTAAACATCAGGCTAGAGTCATTAAGACGACAGGTACTATCAGGGGTATTTCTGTCTCAGTACTTTTTGATTCAGGTGCTTCAGATTCTTTTGTATCTCCTTCTGTAGTGGACCAGTGTGGGCTAGTGGTGGCTAGACAACCAGATAGTTGGCAAGTTGAGTTGGCCTCTGGGGCTAAACTCGACGTGGACTCGTATGTGGAGAGTTGTGTACTTGATTTGGGAGTCTTCTCCACTACACTTGACCTCCGAGTTGTTCCTTTAGGATCCTATCAGGTAGTGTTGGGTATGGATTGTCTCGAGGCTCATCAAGCCAAGGTGGATTGCAGAAAGAAGGTCATTGAGTTTCAGGATGATCTTGGTAGTACGGTTGTGATTTCAGGGATGTAGAGACCTATTTCCTTGCGTATGATCTCAGCTAAGCAACTCAAGCAGAGCATGTGTAAGGGTTACCAGTTGTTTGCTATCACTATCAGTGATCGTTCAGACAGTACTCTAGAGTATTCACCTCTTGATGACCACACAGTTTTGAGGGAGTATGCAGATGTGTTTCCAGGAGAGCTTCCAGGTTTACCACCTAGTAGGGAGGTGGACTTCACCATTGACTTAGTGCTTGGCTCCACACCAATTTCTAGGGCACCCTATCGGATGACGACTTCAGAGCTTCATGAGCTCAAGATTCAGTTAGAGGAGTTATTAGAGAAGGGTCTCATTCGACCTAGTGTATTTCCTTAGGGAGCGCCAGTTATATTTGTGAAGAAGAAGGATGGTTCTCTCAGGCTTTCTCTAGACTTCAGACAGCTCAACAAAGTCACAATAAAAGAACCGTTACCCACTCCCCAGGATTGATGACTTGTTTGATTAGATGCGGGGAGCTAGAGTGTTCTCTAAAATTGATCTCAAGTCACGGTACCATCAGTTGTGCATATTGGATGCAGATATTCATAAGACAACTTTTCGCACATGTTATGGGCATTATGAGTTCACTATTGTCCCTTTTGGTTTGACCAATGCCCCGGCTGTCTTCATGAGCCTCATGAATGGAGTGTTCAGGACCTTCCTAGATCGCTTTGTCATAGTGTTCGTCGATGATATTTTGATATATTCTCGTTCCGAGGAGGAACATGAGGAACACTTGAGACAGGTGCTTCAGATTTTGAGAGAGCAGAAGTTGTTTGGGAACTTGGAAAAATGTAGCTTCTTTCAGACAGAGATTCAGTACTTGGGGCACATTATTTCAGGAAAGGGTATCTCCATGGATCCCTCTAAGATTCAAGCTATCATGGATTGGCCAGCACCCACATTAGTCACTGAGATGAGAAACTTAATCCGTTTAGCAGGGTATTAATGCAGGTTTGTACATGACTTCTCTAGGATTGCTCACCCTATTACTTCTCTTCAGAGAAAAGGGAAGAAGTTTGATTGGTCAGAAAAATGTGAGTAGGCTTTCAATTTGCTTAAGGAAAGGTTAATCACAGCACCTATCTTAGCAGTTCTAGACCCGATAAAGGATTTTGTTATTTGCACAGATGCATCACTAGAGAGATTGCGAGTAATTCTCATGCATGAGTGTTGAGTGATCTCCTTTGAGTCATGCAAGCTCAAAGTATATGAGCTTAACTATTATACTCATGACTTGGAGCTTGCAACAGTTGTTCATTCACTTGTGCATTGGTGACATTTCCTTTTAGGTAGACCTTTCATCTTGAGGACATGGATCATTGTAGCTTATAACATATCTTATCTTAGACCAAACCTCAACTGTTCATCAAATGGCATTGAGATGGAGTTCCTATGTGAGTATGATATGGATGTCCTATATATCAAAGAAAAGGAGAATGTTGTTACAAATGTGCTTAGTAGATGAAGATATATGCTTGGCTTATTTGACACTGTAGTCAGATTTGAGAGGTAGGATGCTTGAGCATCTTCCAGAGAATAAGTTTTATGAGGGTGCTAGGTAGATGTTGGATTCTTAGGGTTCTTTTGAGGGAAGATATACAAGATGCATGTTAGAGTCAGATGGTTTACTTTGGTTCCATAGGCGCATTTATGTGCTTAGGGTAGGCGATCTACGTAGTGTCATCCTTACTGAGGCTCATCAAGCCCCATACACAACACATCTATGAGTGAAGAAGATGCATGCCAAATTGATAGAGTTATATTATTGGTCGGGTCTTCATCGAGACATAGCAGATTTTATAACATGTTTTCTTCAGTGTTAGAGAGTCAAGCCAGAGCATTCTTATCCTGCAGGACTCTTATACCCTCACGATATTCCCAAGTGGAAATGGAATGTAATCTCTGTGGATTTCATGGTAGGACTCCCTATGTCCTCTTATCGTCATGATGCCATTATGGTCACTATGGATAATTTGACCAAGGGTTATACATTTCTCACCAGCCAAGCTTACCTACAATGCACATTCCATCCCTAAAGTGTTCATGGAGGACATTGTTAAATTGCATGGGATCCCAAAGATGATCATCAATGACAAAGACACCATCTACACATCAATTTTTTGGAATTATTTTCAAGATGCCTGGGGTACACAAATTAATTTTAGTTCGGAATATCATCCAGAGATAAATGGGCAGACTGAAAGGGTTAATCAAGTTCTTGAGGACATGTTGAGGATGTATGTGATGGACCAGAAGAATAAGTGGGAAGACTATTTTCATTAGTTTGTTGATTTTTCCTAAAATAATAGTTATCATAGATCCATTGGCATGGATCCCTATCAGGATTTGTATGGATGACCTTGTAGGACACCTTTGAGCTAGGACAAACTAGATGAAAGGATTATTTTGGGGTCCAGTTTATCTTCAGGATTTAGAGTATTAGGTTGTTCCAATTCGATAGTTTCTTGAGTAAGCTAGAGGACGCCAAAAGGCATATGTGGACACCAAAAGGATTGACCATCACTTCTCATTGGGTAATAAAGTATTCTTAAGGGTTTGTCCTCATAAGAGTTCGATCCATTATGGAAAGGGTTCTAAGCTATCACCTCGTTTTGTGGGGCCTTTTGATATTCTTGAGGTCATCGGTCCAGTTTCCTACCATCTAGATTTCCCACCACACCTTACATGGGCCCATGATGTTTTTAATGTTTTTGTACTTTATAGATATGTAACAGATGTTTGTCATGTTTTGGATTGGTCAACATTACAGGTAGAAGACAGAGGGGAATGGAGACTGGATCCCATATGCATGCTAGAAGAATAAGAGGTTGGCCTTTCGGGTTCAAGATTTGGACCAGGTTAGAGTGCAGGGGGACTGATATGATGAGTCATCAGCCACCTGGGAGGAGGCTACACCACTGAGGGCTAGATATCCCTATCTCTTCCAATGAATTCCAGGAGAAAGTCTAATTCTAGGAGAGGGGGATATAGTGCCCACATTTTTATAGCTCTAGTTATCTATTGGTTCCCTTATGTATAGACATGTTTTGATTAAGACCCTGATAGATTTTGGACACTTTATTATGATATTTTATCCTCATGGACATTATGGTATTTTGGGCGTGCATAGCGCCAATTGGACTATATTCATATTTTTATATATTTCTTGTGATATTGATGACACTAATAGGGTTAGATGATAGTGATAATTATTGGCTATATGTTGTTTCTTGTGGTCGATTTGATTAATGATATAGTTTTCTTGATTTAAGAATGGTAATTCTCATGGTAGCTTACAGTATATATCGTTGGAATAGTATTTTTGGGTGATTCATGGAAAACTTTGTGTATAATTATATGCATTGCACTATCAATTGTAAAATTATGTTAGGACATTATAAGTTTGACTTGAATTTTTGATGTGTATATGATGTTTATTATAATGGATATATGTGATTTAATGTGTGTAATGAGTGTGCAAGTGACATGTATAGAAGAGCATGGGTTTTAGGGTAGCTACGCAATTGTGCACAAGCAGCCCACAGGTTGAGTCCTAACCATGCTAAATGTTTGAGGCCTTAGAATAGATGTATTTAATTGGGCACCATGGGTGAACCCTCATTTGTAATGTAATTTTGTCTTGTAAAATTTATTATGTTTAGGGTGTGTTTTATTACGTAAACTAGTTTAGAGGTTTAATGATCTCATCTTAATTTAAGTGATGGTTTTTGGTAAGAGTTTGTGTGTTGGTAGAAGGGATTGGGGACCACATATGAACCTTGGGTGGACCCCACACCCTCTACCTTTGTGACCAAGCATGCCATACCCGAAATTGGGTTATTTTAGGCATTTTTTGGGACTCCTTTTGATTTTGGGAGTTCCCTTAGCATGAAAATACGCCCTTGGATCCCTACCTAATAGGTAAGGGGGATTATTTCCAAGGTTTGGAGGGATTTTCCCTCCCATTTTTCCCTCCTTTAGTCACCATCCATGTAAGATGGTTGATTTTGTGTGTAATTGTTAAAAGTTTCTTCACTTTGTTTTATTTTAGTTTTTAGTATTTTGGGGGATAAGGGCTAAAAGGTGAGTTTACTCTTACTTATTTGGTTTTTTGGAATCTTTAACTCTTGAGGGGATAGTGGGTGACACTTGTCACCTTCCCATTAGTGAGGAAAATTTTGGGTTTCCTCTTCTTATTATTCCTCATGGGGAAGGAAGGGGTATTGTTGGTTCATTTTGTTTTTGGGAGAATTTGGAGAATTTTGGGAGCTTGGAGGTTTTGCTTGGACAAAGGGAAAAGATTATAGTCCTTGGAAAGCATTTTAGAGGTAGGATTCTTAACCTTTTTTCTTTCTTAGTTGTGCTTATCATATTAACTATGATTTGATCAATGAAATTATGTGTGTGAAATTATGTGTTATGAAGTGAATATGGTGAGTGTAGTTTGTTTGTTTGTTCTTGTTTTTTTGTTTTGTTTTCTCTCCACCATCATTTGGATTGATGGTTTTTGGAGATTGTAAGGGAAGAGAGAGGGATTTCCCTCTCAAAACTCATGGTTTTTTGGTCAAGCCATAAAGGTCCCTTCTCATCCCCGTCATATGCTTTGAGGTGGGAGAAAGGTCCATATGGTTTGAACCTTTCCCCATTCATAGTGAGGAAACCCTTTTGGGTTTGAAAATCCTTCCAAGAAGGATTTATATGACATAAATGAGGAATAAGTAGGATGAATGATTATGAGGTATATAAAGAGTTTTGTAAAAATGTTGTGTTGGTACTCCTATGGTTTGACACCTTTGAATTGGGCATCCTACTTCTTCTCTTCTCTCTTGTGAGGTTGACCTTTTTATCCTCATGTTGTTGCTTTATCATGCATAGTATGTCTAAGTGGTTAAATGGTCTTATGTTTTTATTGTTGTGTTTTATCCCCATTTGTACTTGTGCACATTGTGGAAGTTTTTTCCTCTCTCCCATGGTCCTAGGGAAGGCTAGTATGGCTTCCAACCATGGAAAGACATGTGATGATGCCTATTGGTTGGGTGGTAAACAAGCCATATCTCTTGATTCAACACTCTTAGAAGAACACTCAAGGTGGAGACTCAAGGATGAAGTTTTAGTTGGAGTGGTGACTTTGTCTCTTTTATCCTCAAATCATTGTAAATATTACACCTCATTGTGACTATGTTATATGGTTGATTGTGGATAGCCTCATCTTGTAAACTTATCCTATTGTGATTTGAAAGTCTTCTAATAACATGTCTCTTTTTTCTTGTAACATCTCTCTCTATTAAAAAAAATTTGACAATATAAGATCATGAGTTCTTTATTTTACTTGTCTTCATTTGAAATAATTGTTTTGTTTGAAATCTGCAATATCTAGTAAGCATTACATGTTAAATCTGAAATTTTTAGTGTGTTTGCTTTAAAAATGGAAAAAAAAATTTTGATGGCAATATCTAGTAAGCATTTCTATAGAGCCTCGAAAACTTGTTTTGTTTTGTGGCTTAAGTGACAAGTTTAAGGAATCGAAAAAACTTATTAGAGATATTGATGCTTGGATAAAAGCCAGTAAAACACTTTATAGAGTGCAATCCTAGATCGCATTGATAAGTGTATTGTATTCTAGCATACTTGATGCTACATTGTTAAAGCACTTCAATAATTGGAGACAATCGTCTCTTATGGGGAGCTTTAAACATCCATCTACAAGACTCACGCCAAAATCAAGTAACTTTCCTAACTTGATTCTGTAAGCCAGGGTGTTGTGGTGCAATGTAACCAAAATAAAGACGATAACAATGGCTACAAATCCCATTCATTTCTCATATTCCCTAGCCATGACATCACAAGATCGAAATTGCACTTGAAAATATATCACTCATGTAACTACAGTTGAACATTTTTTAATTTTTTTCTCCTCCTTTTCTTTTGTGTGTCAATTTTTATAAAATCAATTATTGGGTAAACCACCTTAATTGATTTATTGTTTAATAGTTGCTTTACACCATATAGTTTGAATATGGCTTTTAATTGCAACAAGATTTATGGAGGTTATGCTCCCTCGAGAAGAAGGTCCTTCTTCATTATGTTGGTCAATTTAGTACATCTTTTGCATCTCTTGGTCTAAAAGACATTTTCTTAGCGAGTATTGTGTTCATGTATTATTTACATTTGTGTGACTGAAGACATCTCCTTATATTTATTTCCGACATTTAATCAAATATTAACAACTTTACAATAATTGATGTGATGAAAGGACATATTCATATTTCGAATGCATATTTATGCTTGCGATTATGAGAAAAAAATTATATCTAAAATCAAAATTTTAATAAAAAAATATGTATAGTTTCCTTAAAATTGCATGAAAGTATTTCAAACATGAAAAGCTTGGCGAATAAGAACATTTAACATTATAGATCTCATTCTCTCATACTTATTCATAAGTTCAATTTGTTGAAAATAAGTTAATGTTGCAATTTTCAATTGAATTCATGTGGACAATCTTTGACACAATTTTAGTTGTTATCTCTCCTCCTCTCTCTTTTCCAATATACAACATACAAAATGACATGTAAATTTGAAACATGCAAGTCACATTTAATGGTTATTTCAAATATCTACAAGTACTTCACCTGGTTTAAATATCAAAAATAAATTTACATGCCCACCGAATTTAATGCCACACACTATAACTCTTACAAGAGTGCTTCCATTTACATTTCATACATACATTTCCACCTACAATTTTCTTCTACACACCCCTCAAGGCATTTCCTTTGGCAGTATTTGCCATATTATGGCATTGTTTTTTAGTGCCATAGTTATGTACATTTAGCATTTAGTCAAGTTATATTTTTCTTTGGAGTAAAAGTGCATTTATAGTCTAGAATACTATTTTTTAAATAAAATTTAATAATCAATTAAGTATTAACAATATATTAGAGAAATTTATTGTAATGAGATATTTTAGAGTTGAGTTGGGAAGGCCAGGTAAACAAATATACTCATCCCCACATCCAATGAAGTATGAACTTTAATCTTAGTAAGAGGTTCACATCCATTGTGGCATCATTGTGGCATCACCAATATAGGCATAAGGATCGTGATATATTTGCATTTATATGTTATTGCAAAGCAAACCAACCAACCAATGTTGGATACACTTCACATGTGTCAAAGTTTTCTTTAGATGCTAAAGGAACAACATTTGATATGTTTCTTAAGTGCATCTTTGAATTGCTTCTAGGACTTCAAAATATCCATTCATCTAAATATACAATGTACACAACTACAATTTCAACTCACTTTTCCATGTCCATCACTTATTTTCCATAGACCTTATGATTAACATAACCTCAAATGACTATTCATGGCATATGGATCTTTACATTCAAACCATAGCATGTAAAAATCAAAGTATAGTTCATTTCCTCGTAACTTGTCCACTACAAAGCGTGAGAGTACGTTCAAGATTGCAAGAATGCCTATACAACTGATAGATTATTTAGTGTTAGATTTTTTCATACTAAATTTATAAATATATTTTTTGCCCATTAAAGGAATCAGATTATAGAAAAATTGTGCATTTTTTCCCTAGTTTCCATTGTAATAATACAAAATATAGGAAAATGTGTCCATCAAACTGTGTGGGATAGTGAAATATGTGTGCTTTTTTTACATGTTTCATGTCTTGTAATTGGAATGTCAGGTGTTAAAACTCCACACAATGGAAAATTCACATTTGAAGCACCAATTGCATACATGTAAAAAATACAAGTGAGATTGAAATAGTCTATGCGAAATCTCTACTACGTAGTTGCACTCATATACCACATATTTATTAGCGAGGAATAATCTCATATGTGGAAAAGGTGTGGCCCATTCAAGTGATTAATTTCCCCCATCTAATCAAAATCCACAACAACCCACTCCTGTCAATTTTTCAGTGATTGTTGAATAATGATGTCATCACAATCGTTCATAAGGAGCACTTCACATGACATCGCCACCTCTGGATGCTACTTACACTCCACATATTCAAGTCTCTAAATGTTACGGATAAAGCTACAAACACATTTTCAATTCGAAAATACTTTCCTATAATTTCGTAAATTCACATATACAACTATAAATTATTTCTACAACGTCTTGAACAACACCCTTGGTCTCCTTCAAAGGATTTCCATATATACGAGTTGTCATGTTGTTCGACGTTTGAGTTTTACATTGTTTCTAAATTCTATTTTTTAGTGCCCCTGCACTTTTCCACACTCTAACCCCTTCATCTTCACATGTCTTCCTCTCCCAATGTCTCTCTCCTTCCAATATGAATCCTTGAAAAGATCCCCTTTGACGTTTCAATCGTACATTTCACATACGATTGCTAGTTAATTAGGGTTTACAGCTCACAATGCTTCAACGAGGTCAAATTGTATAAGTTTATTCACCACAATGCCTAAATAGTTTTTTTGTACTGTTTGAGTTAATTGTTATGATGTTAGTATGTATGTGTTTGTTGATTATGGGTTATATTTAGGCTTTTATTAGCTCCAATTTTTTTGTCATCTTTATGTCATCGAATTTTGGTTAATTGTTTTGTATTTTTCTCTTCTCATTAATTATGTAAGCGAGATACCTATTTTCCAGTGATCAATCCAAACAAAATGAGGCACAATTTTATAAATAAGGGCACCAAGAACACATCTGTAAAATCATACGTTGATTAATTGCATGCGATATATTTGTTCTATCGAACAAGAAAAGAGTAAAAGAATAAAAGGGTTATTTACTAACAAAATTTAATAAATTATAGTTTGCATTAAAAAGTTATTTTGTTGGAGGAGGTGACTTGGCTTATTAGGTCCTAAGTTGGAATTGTTCGTCTAAGTTTAAATTTATTCCTCCAATCCCTATATTCATGGTTACCTCTCCATCTCACACATGGTGTTCCAGGTGCCCTATGTTGTTACCACCTCCTACCTTGGGCCAGCCTTAGATGGACATGGTCGTAGCCATGATTCTACCTTATTATAGAAGTGGTTTTTCTTATATAGACTTACTTAGTCTTTGACATGGTTTGTGTAAGATTATAGACCTTATTAATAAATGATGGTTGATCTTGGTGAGCTCTTCAATGAGCCAATTTCCTTTCATATGACTTAAACAAGAACACCCAAATACCTTTACAAACAAAGTATTTTTTGTAAATTAGAAATATGTGCATGGGTTGTTAAAAGCACAATGGACTAAAAGGGTGGGGGGTGAATCAGTCCTTATAAAAATTTAAACCAGATTTTAGATTATTCAAACAATCATAAATTCCCTTATCCAATGATTAATGTGTGCACACTATCAAATATCAAATATGCAAGCAACCATGAAACATATAATCAACCCATGAACACAAGATATAAGTGGGAAACTCTCAAGGGGAAGAAAACCCACTGAAACACAATATTTTTATTTATATGTTTCAAATTTAGCGAGGCACCAACCCCTAGTTTAGTAGAGCACCAACCCTATAAGGAACACCAACCCCTAATTTTCTAAAGCACCAACTCCACAAGGAGGCTACAACCCCTAAATTTAGCGAAGCACCAACTCCAAAATGAGGCTACAACCCCCTAAAGATGACCAAGCACCAACTCATCCACCTAAATATATAATATATCTCCTTTTTCTACTACCACAACTGATGGAGATCACAAATTCATCTCACAAACCCTAGCTTACACGCTAGGTCTTCAATCTCGCATAATCTTGATCTTTCTTCACTTGTCTTAGCTCTATATTCTTGCTCTCATGTCTTCAATCAGTCCTCGACCTGTCATGTTATTCCTCATAATTCAAATGATGCACACATACCTGCAACTCACTCTTCTCTAGGTTACACTTCTTTCCTCCACAGAGCACTAGTTCAAAAATGAACCCAAAACATCACTTTTATATGATCCTTTGATTTCTTCTAACCCAAAGGAGATGTAATACATCATTTGTTTCCACCAATGCATCACTAAGAAACATCCCATAAATTTTAATTCACAACAGCTCACAAGTGACCCATAGTGGGTCGGCCTAGCTAAAAACACACTTTCCATGCACCAAAAATCACTCAAAACACATGCATTGGGATGCACAAAGATAAAAATTCTCATTACATCAAAACCATACGTATTCAAGATCCCATATTCATAAAAAATGAGTAATAATATCATTTAAACATTCAAACATGGTCGCAATTTTCATTAACCAAATCAGATTATTTCATTTAATGGGCATAGTTCACTTTGTAAATCTCTAAACAGTTGTTTCTTACACCCTTCAGCACCCTGGAAACTTCATTTGATCACCACATCAATTAAAATAAGATAAAACCATGCCATGTAGACCACTTTATGGAAATTTCATAACTTGCAGAGAACTTATAAGAAAGTTAGAAGACTTGAATCAACCTCTTGCTCAAAACACAGCTACTTTTTTCCTTCACAAAAACAACCTTCCAAAAACAGTTATTTCCAAAGGTTAGCTCATAAAAACATTTATACATATAGTAAATACCTCCAAATGGATTCTTTAGATGCAAAATTCATCCCTTTTCACATTATAGGTTATATCAAGCATCACTCAATCCATCGCATGCCTCAAACAACTCAAAACTTGCACCAAAACACATCCTATCTTGAACAACCAAAAGTCTTAATGTTCAAAGAATGACCTGGAAACCATGTAAAATAACCTCATCATAAGTCAAATATTATAACACTAGAAATTTATCTGAATCCTCTTTCCAATACAACTTTAATTATCTTCAAACGCCATGTGTATCTCAATTTATGCCCATTTTATTGAACCGTGCTATTTGAGATCCAAAAATTGCCCTTTGAGCAGTCAACCTATATGGACCTCAAATGACCATGTACCTGCATGAACATGTCTTGAAACATCCATGTACATAAATATCAACTCACATAAATCATGGAACATTAATTTTACATTGCTACTCCTTTGGACAACCTTGTCCCAAAATGCATTCTTCTTCATAAATTGACTTATTTGAGTGGGGCCCACTCATCTCTATGACCTCAACTATGACATTTATAGAAAATATAAGATAGTCCCCTAAAAAAATCCAATCTTTAATTTTTGTGAACCAATCAAAACCGGGTCACTATACCTCTTCTTTTTGCAAACTACTCCTTAGGGTAACTAGGGTTTTAAACCACTTTATCTTCTTAACATTCGTTCATAAAATCCTGATGATCCACTGACCTAATTATTTTTATGAAACCTTCTATAAATCGCCATATAAGCATCTCTTAATTATTCCATAAGGTCCCATGAAAAATTACACAATTCACAACTGATAATTTGAAGTTCAAATTGAGCTGAAATTCACTTGATTTTTACCTTGTCTCACATAAACTGTCATATCTTGGACAAAAAAACATCATGGGAACCTAAATTTTTTCTCAAAGCACTATGACACATCCCTCTAACATCTCCAATTATCATAATTTCAAAACATACTTCAATATCTCCATTCATTAAGACTTATTTCTATGCTTAGAGAAAATTGTTCCTTACTGTAGAAGCTAGGGTCAACTGAAAGACATGCAATAACTGATCATAAAACTTCTGTAAATTACCAAAACATACATGATATTCCATGATATACCTGAATTCATGCTTTCATGAGCTCATATGGCTCCAAACCACACTGTCACACCTCCAAGCTGCCATACCTTCTCCCAATGAGCACCTGTAACATAGTGAATTACCTATATTTGCACCATACCACTGATGTGAATGCCTAAGCACTCCAAAAATCCTTTTCTCAATCATGTCAACATTATTTTTAAAATCAACAAGCTCATACTTTCATGTTGCATCTCTTAGGCATCTTAATAAGCTTGAAAGAGCAAGCACACTTTACTGAATCTCATTGTACCAACACAAAGAACATCTGAACCATCATGTTAGCATCATGTACATCATCAATAATAGCATAATACAACACCCACTTTTTCATTAACATGGTTTTGCATCAATGACAACAGCTAATAGGACCACATGATAACAATCTTCCCCTTTGTCATTGATTGAAAACACCCTGAACTTCTCTCCATTTTTACATTAATGATAAAGGAATACCTGTAGCAGCATATAATTCACCTACCTTAGCTTCATAGAATCATGAATTTTTGGAAACATCAACCAAAGACCTCAAAAGCTCCATTTCTTGATTTTTTACACAAAAACATATTTTTGCCTTCATTTTAGGCTTGCAAACACCATGCTCCCCCTTGGACAAGCAACTCCAACATTTGAAAATCATCAATGAAGTATGAAAAAAAAAACATCTTCTTACCTTGTTTAGGCCTAAAACATCATATTCCATCCACTAGGTATGCAAAAATGAGAATTTTCTCCTTAACCCCCATTTTATGCTTCATAAATCAACCATAACAGAGCAACAGCTGAAGCATACTTCTCAAGAACATGCCAATACATCAAAGACATGCATGTCCATCATACCTTCATCTTGAGCATACAATCTTGACTAAGCCTATATCAAACTTGTCACTAACCATTCTTGTCATCTTTCAACCACAAGAGCTCGTGACCCTAAACTGTCATCTCAATCTAATTTTACTTAACTTTGACATACCCTATGCAACATACATACCTTTATCATGTAAACCATAGCTCCCCTTGGACTTAAGACCTCCATTTCTAGCTCCCAATCACAAAAATAAGATACTCACCATCCTATCATGGATAGAAACCATCTAGACAACATGCTAAGTCCTAAACAATTTTGTTAGTTCTTGACAGTCACAAAAGGTGAAGTACTACAATGAAGAATCAGAACCAACTAACAAGGATGTATATGCCTTTTTCATACCTTATTTGTCTTGAATTCATCCATAATTCATCTAGAGTAAATCTCATATGACTTCCCTTGTCTTTGATGGTCTAAACACATCCTAATTTCAATGGCATTTGAACATAAAACAGTTAGCATAGATTTGTGGAGTCATTGTACAACAGGGATAATTTTAGCGGCGAATATTCGTAATATGGCGAAAATTTCATTTTAGGAAAATTTGAAAAGGCGAATTATTCGGAGTGGGTCGGTGTCCTGTTCGCCTAAAATATAAAGTATATTTTTTTTGGGGGGTCGGCTTCGCCTTCATTTGAAAACATCTCCTATAAAAACCTATGTGATTCACCGGGTAGTATACCTCAAGTAGCTTACCAAATTACCAATACTGTGAAATTTGAACTCGCATACCCTTGTGCACCAGAGATTCATATTACTGTTATCCTGTGATTGTTGACGCGCGACAAATGCAGTATTGACGCACGACAAGAGATATACTGACGCGTGACAAGAGCTGTACTGACGCGCGACAAGAGCTGTATTGACACGCGACAAGAGATATAATGACGCGTGACTCATGGGCTAAGAAGTGACGCGCGACAGAGACTAAGTTTTTTGACGCGCGACAGAGGAAGGCTTGACGCGCGACAGAGGAAGTGTTGACGCGCGACCTGGGCAGTGTTGACGCGTGACATCAGACAGTTCACGCGCGACAAGACCTCAGAGACTGTACAGAGTCACTTCTTGGTTCTTTTGCTGACGCAGGACTCTTTTCAGAATAATGGAAGGTGCCAGCTCAAAGAATACGAATAACCTAAAAGTAAGTAAGAAATCTCAGAAATCACTCTTCAAGTATTTTGGAAACTCTGCGGATACAGATAATGTAAATACCAATCATATAGATGCCACCAAAAAGAATCAGAATACTGACTGTGTGGAAGGTATTATTGAGGTGGACATGCATTCTGCACAGTATCACAGTCAAACAAATGAAACCTACGATAATATGCCAGATCTTGAAGATATTGTTCCTGTTGGGGTGCAACCAGAAGTGCAGCTAGATATCACAGATACAAACACTCAGCAAAATGGAAGACAAAAATCAATATCAAACTCTGGTCCAAGAAAGAGGAAACCAGGTGATTGCGATATTGCTCAAAATTCTACTCAAAAAAGTAAAGCATTGAAAACGAACAAGAATATGTGGACCATTGGCAGGACATACAAGTTTGATTGGGCAGCTAAATTTCCATTTATTGAACCTGTACAATCATCTAATTCTGAAGAAATCCCATGTGAATGTACATGTACAATATGTACGTGGAAATTGGGAAAGCAACAAAAAATGCAACTGAAGCTGGACACAATAGAAAAACATTGTGGAAAACAATATTTAACTGTAACAGGGGTGGATGGCCAGAAAATCAAAACACATAGGTGGAAAACTGAAAAGGAGTGCATGCATGTCAAATACGCAGCGGAATATGAGGCAGAGCAGAAAAAACACAGACATCTGTTGGAAAAGGGAGGAACAATCACATCGCATATTGGTAAGATGAAAGAAACAAATCTACATGCAAAATTCATACAATTCTCTACTCTTTTTCAAATACTTAAAAAAGGAAGGGCGATGTCAGATTTCCTTGATTTCAAAGTTTTGTATCAATTTAACGGAATGCTGAATGTACCTCAGTCTCATTGGTCTGAGAGTAGTGGATGGGAAATGGCAAAATGCCTCTCGATGATAGAGAAGGAAGATTTGAAAGAGAATGTAAAAAAAGCAAACTTTATCTCTCTTTCAATTGATGAAGTGACAGCAGTCGACAACACCGCATGGGTATGTATCCACATCTATACATTAGAAAATCATATAAGGACACCTCATCTGTTGGGTGTTATGAAAATGGTTGAAAACTGCAATGCTAAAAACCTATACAAAATAGTTGTTTCTCATTTGAAAGATGTTGCTGGTATGACTGATTATGAAATTGCTACGAAGTTGGTATGCGTTGGAGCAGATGGTGCATCTGTCATGCAGGGTCACCGAACAGGGCTGTGTGTTAGATTACAAACAACAGTGGCCCCATATATGCTACCAATTCACTGTATGGCTCACAGAATGAATTTAGCGTATAAAATGGTAAGCAACTATGAAAATGTTGCTAAATTAGAAGACCTTATAAGAGAACTTCATGCCTATATGTCAAGCAGCCCAAAGCGTTTTCTGGAGTTCCAAAAATTTGCAATTGGAATTACAGACGGCAAAAAACTTCTGAAGGATGTGGAGACTAGATGGATCTCTTTGTATGAACCAGCATGCAGAGTTCGTGAGGAGTATCCTTCATTGGTTGGTTTCATGTACAAATACCGTCATGAAGTTGATAGGGCAAGGGACTTGTTGTTCCGCTTAACTGATTTGGAGACTTTGCTTACATTGGTTGGTATTCTTCCAATGTTAAAGGAGATCAATACACTGATGAAGCATGCACAGGGCAGATTGATCTATATTGTGGATTTTATACGGATGAGGAAAATGGTATGTCAAAGTCTTGATATATTGTATTGTTCCCAGGATAGTTTTGATGCACCTGTTTTTGAAAATTGGAGAGATTTATTAGATCTTAAAAATCCTAACACCTATTTGAGATTTAATATCCACGATCACCTATGCATCTCTGTTAATGGGAGGGAAATACCTATGCACATTTTGCAAAGACGTCAAGATATTACAGGATTGGAACGAGAAGATGTTCCTGTGACACGTAATTTGTTTGAGTCTGTGATAGTTGAAACAAGAATAAAGCTTAAAAAATTTCAGAAACCTTGTCATCAGAAATTAGGGAACGTTTCTGCAAAGATAAAATTCTGGAAGCCATGGGTGTGATGAATCCTAATATTTGGAAAACAGAAGGTGGCCGTGCAGACTTTGTCAGTAAGCATTTCCATAAATCAATGGGTACAATAATGGAACAATTTACAAAGACGTCAGAGCTCAAGGGTACGGAAATCAAAGGTATACTGAATGCCAATTTATTAAAGTTTCAGTCAACCAATTTTGCAACAACAATGAGGAACCAATATAACAATTTAGATCAACCTTCTGAAAGTGGTGCTATTACAAGGCTGTGGAGAGGAATCTATCAAAGTTCTATCTTACAAGAAGATATCAGTGAGTATTTCAGACTATATGAGTTATGCCAGACAATGATTTTGGGGTCTGTGGAGGATGAAAGAGTTTTCAGTGCATTGTCATTTATAAAATCAAAACTGAGAAACAGGTTGGATAAAAATCTGGAAAGTTGCATGAGGTGTTACGTTTCACGATACTCCCTCGAAACCTTTCCGTTTGACAGAGCAATTGCGCACTGGAATTCCCTTTGCGAAAGAAGAGGTGTAAATAATACAGCTACAAGTACAAATATTCCCAACCTTGAGAGTGTAATTGGCTCTTCGTCACATTCTACAGAAGACAACATCGACTTTGATGAAGCTATTGATAATGGATTGTTTCAACTTTAAGTACGTATCTTCTTTATCTATCTTTTATCTTTATCATTAAAGATGTTACAGGTCTATATACTAAAAATATCATGCGATTCACCCATCTATCTACTAATCCATTTCTCGTGTTGGATTTTTTTAAAACACAGATCTAGCTCATTACCAATGGCAGTGATGATTTCAACTTTAAGCAGGTATCTTTTTCCCCTTAATCTTATTGTTTGTTACTATTCATTTTTTGACAGAGCAATTGCTCACTGGAATTCCCTTTGCAAAAAAAGAGATGTAAATAATACAGCTACAACTACAAATATTCCCAACCTTGAGAGTGTAATTGGCTCTTCGTCACATTCTACAGAAGACAACATCGACTTTGATGAAGCTACTGATAATGGATTGTTTCAACTTTAAGTAGGTATCTTCTTTATCTATCTTTTATCTTTATCATTAAAGATGTTACAGGTCTATATACTAAAAATGTCAGGCAATTCACCCATCTATCTACTAATCCATTTCTCGTGTTGGAATTTTTTTAAAACACAGATCTAGCTCATTACCAGTGGCAGTGATGATTTCAACTTTAAGCAGGTATCTTTTTCCCCTTAATCTTATTGTTTGTTACTATTCATTTTTCGACAGAGCAATTGCTCACTGGAATTCCCTTTGCGAAAAAAGAGATGTAAATAATACAGCTACAAGTACAAATATTCCCAACCTTGAGAGTGTAATTGGCTCTTCGTCACATTCTACAGAAGACATCATCGACTTTGATGAAGCTATTGATAATGGATTGTTTCAACTTTAAGTAGGTATCTTCTTTATCTATCTTTTATCTTTATCATTAAAGATGTTACAGGTCTATATACTAAAAATGTCAGGCAATTCACCCATCTATCTACTAATCCATTTCTCGTGTTGGATTTTTTTAAAACAAAGATCTATATCACATTACCAGTGGCAGTGATGATTTCAACTTTAAGCAGGTATCTTTTTCCCCTTAATCTTATTGTTTGTTACTATTCATTTTTTCAGCTCTGGTTATAATTAAAGATGTTACAGGTGTATGTATTTACATTTAGTTAAATACAAAATTTTTATTTTTTGAAAACGTGGGTTGACATCCATCCGAGGAAGCTTTTACTTCTCGGGACTGACAACGTCAGGCAACTCACCCATCTATCTACTATATCAATTTTTTGTGTTGAATTTTTTAAGACAAAGATCTAGCACATTACCGGTGATGATTTCAATTTTAAATAGGTATCTTCTTCAACATAATATTTATATTTACTTGACCTTTAAAGATATTGTTGGTCTATATATTTAAAGTTGTTGCTGGCACTTCTCAGGACTGACAATGTCAGGCAACTCACCCCTCCATCTAAAATGTCTTCAAACATACACTTGAACATTGTATCTTCAGCAAAGGAAAACAAAACATGGTGGTAGCAGGAATCTACTAAAGGATATGTAAACAACCTTATTGAGCTATGATCATATGCACCACCTTAAAAATTTGAAAAAAAAGAGATATTTTAATTCAAAAAGAAACTTCATGATATATGCTAAGACTGAGTTTGAGATGAGGTACCAGTAAGGCACTCTTGACAAAATTTACACAATGTTACCTGTTTAAGATGATCCAACCTTGCACAGAGAACTTTATGTTGAGTTGTAAATTGTTTTTTAATATTTGAGACACTTGATTTTATCAATTGTACTTCAAGAAGATCATGATTAATCAATTCAAGGCATAGAAATGGGGGAGCTTCAAGAAAATTGTCTTCAAACATACACTTGAACATTGTATCTTCAGCAAAGGAAAACAAAACATGGTGGTAGCAGGAATCTACTAAAGGATATGTAAACAACCTTATTGAGCTATGATCATATGCACCACCTTAAAAATTTGAAAAAAAAGAGACATTTTTTAATTCAACCACTCCAAGAAGCAGTCCCGAAGAGAATCTCAAGATGTGAATCCTATACAACATATTTGATACTGATCCATTTTTCCCCAAAACATTTTACAATATCTCAAGATGGGAATCCTATACAAATTTAACTTCTATGATTTATCTGGAGAAGGCACTGTATTTTTTCTTGGATGCTAAGCAGAAAGGTTGTTTAGTCTTGGCATGGTTAACCATGACAATACCTTTGTAAGTGTACATTTTCATGGCCCCAGAGGAATGGTCACATTCCCTATTCCTTCTGCAATGTACTCTTTGTCATATGTTATTCGAAATCGATCTCCAGTTGGCTCTTCGTGTAGTGAATCAAACAACTTCTTGTCACCTGACATATGCTTGCTTTCACCAGAGTCTATCAACCAAACTTTCTTTGTGGGCTAAGAATTTTGAGAGATGAGTACAAGATTCTTACTACAATGGGCTCATTCTGATGTCTCCTCATCAGAGTCATCATCTTCTTGTTGGGCTGCAAGATGTCCCTTTTGCTTTTTCCATAGGGGACGTCATTTGGTATTTTGAAAATCTTCGTGCCCGGATGTGCTTGTATGGCTTGAAGGCCCTTGTTTCAATTTTTTGTGCCAGCAGTGATCAGTGTCGTGAGTATTGGTTTTGTAAATGTGACACCATCTCTTTGACTTTTGATCTTTCTGTTTGTTGTTTGGGTTGCGCTGGATTGGCTTCTCTGGGGGACCTTCCGATTCTTCTGGCCACGATTAGGCTTTGAGAACAAGGCTTTGTCCTGAGTCTCCCCATTCGATGAAGTGATGAGCTTCTTCTTCTGCTGCAGCAAATTCACAAGCTCTTCGAATGTCACTGTTTGTTTAGACACATTCAGTGTTGTAACAAACACTCGAAATTGAGAAGGGAGTGCTCTCAAGGTGATTGGGACGAGTAGTTTATCGTCTACCGTTTCACCGAGCGCCAATAACTCCGATCTCAACTCAGCCACGCGACGCGCAGGAATTCCTCCACTTTCTCGTCAGACCCCATAGAGAGGGTGTGCAGCTTCGACTGAAGATGAAGAATCTTTGTCTGATTTTTGGCTTCATAAATGGCCAACTTGTCCCAGGCCTCCTTGGGTTTCTCCGCATTCCGAACATGCGGTTGCACGTCATCACTGATACTGAGCATTATCAGCATCAAGGCTTTAGCACTAGCCATGTCATATTTTACTAGTAGTTCATCAGGGGCTGTGGGAGCAGGCACAGACCCTGTGACAATTCCCCATAATCCTTCAAACTGAAGGATTGTCTTCATTTTTGTCTTCCAGGCCGCAAAAAATTAGGCCCTTTGAGCAACTGAGCGTCAGACAGAAGTAAGTAACTTCGGAGCAGACATTGTAATAAAAAAAATATTTATTTATTTGAAAGAGGTATTACATATAAATTGATTCAAATATCGAGGTTGGTCATTCAAAAAGAATCTGTTGAAGGTTCGTGAATCAGATCATGAAGCAATTCTTGCTACCATCAAGAGTAGAGTTGATCCTTGCGGTTCATTAGATTGAATTTGCAAAGGTATGTTCTTCATGAATTTAATTTCAATATTACTTAAATGATTTGGTTTAATTTTTTTATGATTTAAAATTCTATTTAATTGCTTACTAACAGTTTATGAGGTTAGTGGTGTCAAAAAGCTTCACCTTCACGTGGTTGGGGCTCACTATCAATAGAGAAATTTATTATCTCGGAGACAAGTGAGCTAGAGAAAAAAAATATTAGAAAGGGAAAAAAAAACATGAAAATTCTCATGTCCCACCTATATTGTAAAAATATCTTATTAAATATCATTTCAACCACCTTATTGTATGAACCACCATATATTCAGTGATTGGAAGGACAAAACTTACAATATACTCAGACTGACAATATTTTTTTTTCAGTGCGTTTGCAAACAATAGGACAATGAGAGAACCGACTGGAGATGGATAAAACCATGAGAGGATTTTATAGAGAGCCCTGACGTGGAGGTTTTAGATTTGACAAGAAGTTTATAGGTCCCACGAAGTCTAAGAAATCGTCTCTCAAAGATATAACGTGTTTTGGTCTCAGGGCTCTTAAGGGACTATGCCCGGACGAGGTAGCCTGAAAGTATGGGGAGTGTAGGGAACCAAAACAAATCCTCCCCTAGTGTTTACCTGGAAACCCCGCCATGTTGGTGTAGTCAGTTCGGTGCCAAGAGCTTCCGTTTGCAAAGTATTACGTCTGGTAGCCTTACACTAACTCTGACTACATTATTTCACATGTTTGTAAACAATAGGACAACGAGAGAACCAAATGGAGATGGATAAAATGAAGAGAGGATTTCATAGAGGGTCCTGATGTGGAGGTTTTAGATCTGACGAGACATCTCTAGGTTCCACAGAGTTCGAGAAAGCACCTGTCGAAGATATATCATGATTTGGTCTCATGGTTCTTAAGGGACTACGCCCGGACGAGGTAGCCCGAAAGCACGAGGAGCATAGGGAACCAAAAAAAATCCTCTACTAGCATTTAACATGACATCCAGACTTGTTTCCATATACGGTTTGGTCCCACGAGCTACCGTTTGCAAAATATAGCATCTGACATCCTTACACTAACTCAGACTGCACTATTCTGCACGTTTGCAAACAATAGGACACCGAGAGAACCGAATGGAGATGGATAAAACCACGAGAGGCTTTCGTAGAGGGACTCGACATGGAGGTTTCAGATCTAACGAGACATCTCTAGGTGCCACGGAGTCTGAGAAATCACCTGTCAAAGATATAACGTGTTTTGGTCTCAGGGCTCTTAAGGAACCACGCCCAAACGAGGTAGCCCGAAAGCACGAGGAGTGTAGGGAACCAAAAAAAATCCTCCACTAGTGTTCACCAGGCCATCCAAATGTGTTGACATAGACGGTTTAGTCCCACAAGCTACCATTTACAAAATATAGCATCTAGTGGCCTTACACTGACTCAAACTACATTATTTCGCACACTTGTAAATAATAGGACAACGATATCACCAAAAGGATATGGATAAAACCGCGAGACTATTTCATAGAGGGCCTCAGCATGGAGGTTTTGGATTTGACGAGACGTCACTAGGTGCCACAGAGTCTGAGAAATCACCTTTCGAAGATATAACATGTTTTGGTCTCAGGGCTCTTAAGGGACTATGCCCAGAAAAGGTAGTCCAAAAGCACGGGGAATGTAGGGAACCGAGATAAAGCCTCCACTAGCATTCACCATGCCATCCAAACGTGTTGGCACAGTCGGTTCGGTCCCACGAGCTACCATTTGCAAAATATAGAATATAGCATCCTTACACTGACTCAAATTACACTATTGTGCGTGTTTACAAACAATAGGACAACAAGATCACTGAAAAAGATATGGAAAAAACCACGAGAGGCTTTCATAGAGGACCTCGACATGGAGGTTTTTGATCTAATGATATGTCTCTAAGTGCCACAGGGTCTGAGAAATCACCCGTCAAAGATATATGTATCCAATAAGATAGTGAGAAAGTGGCCTTACACTGACTCAGACTACACTATTTCCCGCATTTGCAAACAATAGGACAACAAGATCACCAAAATTATATGGACAAAACCGCAAAAGGATTTCATAGAGGGCTTCGATGTGGAGGTTTCAGATCTGACGAGATGTCTCTAGGTGCCACGGAGTCTGAGAAATCACCCGTCAGATCTGAAACCTCCACATCGGGGCCCTCTACGAAAGCCTCTCGCGGTTTTATCCATCTCCATTTTGTTCTCTCATTGTCCTATTGTTTGCAAACGTGTGAAATAGTGTAGTCTGAGTCAATGTAAGGTTGTTAGATGCTATATTTTGTAAATGGTAGCTTGTGGGACCTAACCGTCTACGTCAACATGTCTGGATGGCTTGGTGAACGCTAGTGGAGGATTTTTGTTTTCCCCTATGCTCCTCGCGATTTTGGGCTACCTCGTTTGGGCGTAGTCCCTTAAGATCCCTAAGACCAAAACATGTTATATCTTCGACGGGTGATTTCTCGTACTATGTGGCACCTAAAGATATCTTGCCAGATCTGAAACCTCCATGTCGAGACCCTCTACGAAAGCCTCTCGCAGTTTTATCCATCTCCATTCGATGATCTCGTTGTCCTATTGTTTGCAAACGTGGGAAATACTACAGTATGAGTTAATGTAAGGCTTCTAGACGTAATACTTTCAAACAGAAGCTCTTGGTGTCATACTGACTACGCCAACACATCGGAGTGGCTAGGTAAACGCTAGGGGAGTCTTTGTTTTGGTTCCCTACACTCCTTTTGCTTTCGGGATACCTTGTCCGGGCATAGTCCCTTAAGAGCCCTCAGACCAAAACATGTTATATCTTCAACAGGTGATTTCATAGACTTCGTGGGACTTAGAAACATCTCGTCAGATCTGACACCTCATCAAGGAGTTATTGTTTAATGACTAGATTGGCTTAAGAATGAATTTGATAGGGGAATGTCTAAGAACACTTAGGAGTTATCAATCACCTAGTAAATCTTTCTTGTTTAGTTCTGAATGGGAGTCAGTTGGCCTACGGCTTAGTGACCTTCCATTCATGGTAATTTATGCTATGATAAACCCATGGATGCTTTCAAAAGTGCCTTCAAAAGGATAGGAGTATTCATCAAGCCTAGTGAAGGGTGTGATGTGATTTCTAAATAACTTGAAATGCCTACAGATTTAAAGGTAATAACACGAATTGGAAAGGATTAGACAATCAAGAATCATTGAGTGTCTATTCATCATAATGTCATTGCATATGAAGACATTCTCAAAATATCAACAGATGAAAGGCATCAAATAGTGACGACTCTCAGGTGTTTTAACAGGGGAGAAGACTAAGAAGCATTGAAGAATGTAGTTGGTGCATGATAAGATATGAACCAGTACAAAGAGACCATGAGCAAGAAGAAGCGCAAGTAAGGTAAATACACATATACACATTGATAAATTGAATGAATAATTACTCAGATTAGGTAACTCTTTATATACATACATTATATAAATATTGATTTCCAAAGTTGATGCATATGATACATTGAAAATGCTAGTACATGTATATCACCAATAAATGAAAAAATAATCCATAATGTCTTAAATATTGTCAAGTGCACATCATATTAGTTTCATGTAAAAAATAATCTCAAAAATGTAAGGTCTCATACAAAAATATCAAGTTTCAAATATTATTTTAATGTGCATAATAAATATAAAAATACCCAAATGGGTCATATACCATCAAGTTCAAATGCCATATAGGCGTACATATAATCCCATGCACATAAGAGTACAAAAAAAGGTCATGTAAAACATATATATTTCCTCCTCATCAAAATCTATCCCTCTCTTGGCCTTGCTCAAAGAAGGCCCTCCCTTAGGTGAAGATGGAGATCCATAAGATGACTTTGGATCGTCCAAGCCCGTGCTTCGAGTCCTCTTCCGTTGAATACTCACCTATAGATGAGCCTGTAAATGCAAACAATGTTTTTTTTGTCAAAACTTAATTTATATATGTTTTTAACATGTATTTAATACAATGCTAGAATGAAAGTATTTACATAAATACAAAAACTTACCGCAAGTTGTCGATCACGTTGAATCTGCATCTCACACTCAGATGAATCATCAACAGCTTCTGGAGTACGAATGGGGGTACAAAGATGACGAGATGGAGGAGTTTGTGCCCTCGAAGTCAAAATGGAGGGGTTTGAAGTTCCCTACATGCACATAAGATCAAAAAATCTAACATCAAAATTAGTGAAAATAGAACTAAGTACATGTATGTTTTAATGACAATATTTTAACTAATTTTATCAATATAAAACTATTGTTTTTACCCCTGCCATTGCCTGTGAATCAAATGAACAGGGTTTCTACCTGTCACAGGTAACTCCTGCAATATACACAATGAAGGACATTATTAACATAATTTAATAATTCTACAATGAAAGACATTATTAACATGTAATTTAACATAATATTTATTACACAAGAAATTTAACAAAATTTACATGTTGTTCAAGATACCTCAGTGAGTTATTGCGCAGATGAAATCGCTAGTGGCAACACCTTTCTCTACTTGTCACAGAGATGGTTGGTGTCTAGTGAACTCAACATATTTATCAAACATGTATCACGTGAGTTAGATGAACATACAAGAACATACATATATTTGACTTCAAAACTAATATATATATATATATATATATATATATATATATATATATTTGCATGTATGTGAAAAATTTACACAATTAACATTCTAAATTCGTACTCAACGAACATTCTAAATTAACATTCTATATATATATATATATTTGCATGTATGTATCTGGCCACCAAAGGGGTACTCAACGAGTTGCTGGCACTCGAAACATCGAGCCTCAGCTCGTAAAATATATATATCAATCCCGCCACCCTTCGACAAGGCTAAACATAGTCATAGATACACTAGGGTTGCATACATCCAACCACATAGGGAGAGAGGAAGAGTCACATGTAATCTACTAAACCGAGTTTTGACTCGAGTTATTGACCCATGGTACCCCATTCCTCACTCTCAACATACACTTCTACCGATCTCCCTCAGGGTCGGTTAGTGTAAGGCTCACAACATAACATGTAACTACATCACTAACACCATGGTGGTACACACATAGCTACCATAACGTCTCACGTATGGTAGGTATACGGGGTAGATCACAATTATACATTCACAGGGTGCAATACATCACTTTACCACATTCTGCACCCAAGGTGCAATCACAATACGATAGGGTTCATACACTCACCGTATGACCCAAAATCACAACATGAAGCATTACATATTACACACTCATATATACGATGAACATAGTACATCACCAACATAACATACATTGCAACATAACAAGGTGGTACACACGTTTTCTTCAGAACATGGTAAAAACATCATGATACAACTCATTTCTTTTAACATCAACTAGTCATACAACACATTGATACACCTCACATATCACAATATGCCACAATGCTCCAACACTACGTCATCCACATAATAATTCTTTTCACACATCACACAACAATAATTTACACGTAAATTCTTCCTAGAATCCACAAGAAGGAGAGAGAATACTCTCATCCCCAACACATCAACATGATAACAAATACGCACTGAGTGACATACACATCACGTGCGTTCACAATATCACAATTACGACAATAATCACATCACGCTTAAAGCACATTACTCTTCCAATATAAATCATCGTCATGTAACATCATCATCATCATGCAGTATCATCATGTAACCCCACCACCACCATGCAACATCATCATACAACACCAATCCGGCCCAGAGGTTCGAGAGCATGAACCTACGCTCTGATACCAAAGTGTAACGCACCAAAAATACCAACACAAGAACAACACAGTGAAATACAGGATAACTTTTTTTTTTTGACTTGCTTTGGACTCAACACGACACAACATGTCGTCACAAGGTTACAACCAACACTTGGAACCATTTGTTACGGGGAAGACCACAAGGTTAGCACGGAAACATTCACACTTATCAAGGACAATTATTTTTTTCTTTTTGACGAGACAACATGGAAGTCCAACCACATGACACACTCACAGCTAGGGCAAGCCACAGTAAGAAATGGTTAGGGTTTATTTATTTTGGTAAGACACCCTTTAGCTCTTGACTTAAGTTTTCAGAAGGAATCAATATATGGTTCGCACAAATTCACCTCACCAACTGAGTTAATTTCTTATACACTGAAGAGTAGTTCACTTAAAGTCTTCTCCTACTTACTAAATCTTAATATCTTCCAGAAACTAACCATTGTTTTCCTTTAAGCTTGTTTAAGAGTTCACCCCAAAGGGATAGTGTTCGCTAGTTTAGCTAGGGGTATCAATTAATAAATGTTTACTTCACAAAGGATGTTTTCATTTTGATCACTCATGGAAGTATTTGATTTCAAATAGATCACCTTTACATTTATTTGTTGAATATAAAATTATTATTTTTGTTTAGCTTCTTTAAGGGTTAACCGACTCATTTTACTTTACTTATAAAATATTGTCGCTAAGTCTTAGAAAGATTTAACTTAATAATTTATTCTCAAGATCAAAGTTTTACAATACTCATATCAATGTAAAGATTGAATGCCATTTCTCACAAGGATAATTTCAAGCTTAACTACACAAGAACAAGACACTTTATTTCACCATTACCAAACAATACAAGGCAAGAGGTCATATCAACTCTCTTTACAAGCAATGTTACACAATTTACAACACATTGGACATTTTTTTACAAGGAACTTCATAATGGTACAGATGAAACTTTTACACTCTTTTCTTCTAGTCTACTCGCATAATCCATCTGCACATTTGTTAGCACATGTCAGTTCGCAAGAACTGAGCACGATAAAAGCTATAACATTAAGACAATATGTTGTTATCTAACTGTTTCAAGGAAGAAAAGCACGGTGAAGAAGAAAACAATAATCCAAGAGTCTAAACAAGAGCAATTAAAGAGCTGTCCAAAAACATAAAATGCCTAAATAAAAGGGATGGCACTAACTCTATTCAATTATCATTTTCACATAGGAGCAGTTAATAAACATCATAGTGAATTACACCCATATCACAATAATGACCGGTCATTTAAACAAGATAACATTTCGAAACAAAACAATTACAGGAAGAGAATTAATTTCAAACGTAATCTATCCCTATTTGTTTAAGTTAGTTCACCAAGCCAAGGATTCACTATGCCACTGGAAGATCCCAAACAATCAATCGACATGAGGATATCTAAACCAACATGACTTATTAATATTAAGATGATGTGCCTATAACAGTTAATTTTATGTCAGTACAGATTAAAAAAAATGGAAAGAAAGGGATGAAACGCACAAATGACCTCGCATGGGTCACATCCTATCCTAACAATCCTTCTATTAGACTTTCTTCTAATCAAGAGAATGTATTAAGAAAAAGGACAAACTTGACAAGACCAAACATATCCATTATAAATCTTACAGGAGGGTTACTCAATCATTCGCCAAGAACACGACACAAGATACATAGCTTCCAAAGGATCTGTCGTCAACAACAAGTTGACTTAAACCTTTCTGTCAATACATAACCATTCTACTACAATGACAGCAAGGAGGTCGTATCACAACGATCACCACGAAAACCAGTCAACCAAAGAGTTTCCAAACACACCAACCTATGAGTCACAGGAGGATGAAATTTAGCATCTTTACGGAGCAAAACGTAGAGTAATTTCCTTACGCATAAAACCCACATCTCAATTTTCAAGATTTGAAAACTTCCTCATTAATGATCCAGTAGATCTCGTATCCTCCAACATGTGTGAACAAAATCAAGGTACGAAAGAGAGTATTTCCTCTGACATTTTAAACTATCCAAAAGGAATGTGAGTATCGTCAAAAGAAGACATTCCATAGGATCAGCTACATTCCTCAAAACATACAGCAGTTACTAAGGGGAGAGAAGGTGATTCCAAAGACGACAATCTCCAAACGTGTGAACATGAATTGATATCAACTTATGACGATCAACCATGACACTCGAAGAATAAAAGTATTTCTTTGAGCGATTCAAACAAGTAACAAAAAGCAACTAACCTAGTTCAGAGTAATATCAACTTGGCTCAATCGATAATCAGTCAAGCTAAGCACACACCAAGCCAACCGGGAAGGGTTACTAGAAACTAAAAGAAAGAATAGAGACAGGAAAAGCATCATTCACCTGTACACAATGCACTTGTAGTACTCAATCCCTAATTCACAAATACTCGACATAACCCAGAACTAAAGATCTCGAACCGAAACAAGAATAAGAACAAAACAGGAACTGTAAGGTTGAGGTCCAACAACAATGTTTGATAAAACATTCCAATCGTGAGACCAACATAAGGAACTAGGGGGTGTTCATTACAGGACCCCACCTCTTTTGCTTTATTAGACTTAAGAACAAAGTTCACCCAACTAAAATTTATTAAAACCCAGAAAACAATATAGAGGCTTCAACAAGCGCAATCATTTCTAATGCCAAAAAAAGAATACAAATGAGCAAGGGAATTGGAAACCAAACAGTATACCATCACACGAGACATTAATATGAAGAGTAGAGTTATTTAGTGATTCAATTAAATAACAGCATAAGAATTAATGGTATAGAGAATATCGTGCCTGATTAAGCTCTTGCAGTCGATGACAAGATGAACGGGGCCTGCAACAGCAACCGAAGCCTAAATCCATTTTCTTCAAGCTCGTTGTGCGCCCAAACATCGAACATCTTCATGTTGGCACAGGTAGGAGTTCACAGCCAGGGTGGGTGGTCTAAAATGCTTGTCATCATTCTCCCAACACCGCTCCAAGATCAACCCTAGAACTTTTGTAGGTCCCATTTTGGCAATTGAGCTTAATCCTTCGTCATTCATCCAAACACCTCCACCATCTCCATATGCATCTGATTGTTTCTAATTTGGACCTCCTAACCTTGGTGCTCTCATATTAGGAGCAGCCCTAGTTTGAGACAAAGCAAAAAGGAGATGGCTTATAACCAAAAACAATCTCTTGGTACAGACTCCATATCCATAAAACAGTCCGTAGACTTAGCATCCTCAATTAAGGCTGACCAGTCACTAGATTGCTTCAATGCAGCTGCTTTGCGAGCTCGTGCCAGTGCCACATTCATGCGGCGAATAACATCTACAAGGCCAACCCCATGATTTGAAGCTTGGACACAAAATATACTGATTACATCACACTCCTGGCTCTGAAGGCATCTACCATAATGATAAATAAACCTTTTCCTTCATCAGATCTGAGGACAGCATCAAACTCTCGATGCAAACATTTCAGCTGTAGCTTGAAAGTGTGATAATTCCATCAGCACCCTTTATGCCTGCCAACATAGTGACTCGTAGAAGATGCTCATATAGTTGCAAGGCCAAATTGTGCTTCACGAATACTCTGATATGAAACAGATCCGCCCCTATCAGATTCTTTTCCATGAGTTACATCCTACAACAAGTAAGATCTCAATAGAGACTCTTTGAAAATAAATTTCATCAGGCCTGTTGGTAACACCCTCACTGTCACGAATCGGTTTTGGAGAAACGACTCAGTTCAAGCTCTGGGTTTGAGAAATATCCTGCTACCTTCATCTCCCAAGACATTTTCTCCAACCTTGCATAGGTCTCCTGTGCCTGTGGGTGTGCTCTGTCACCAACACAAAAAGCAAGCGCCATAACTGCAGCAAAGCAAACGTGCTTCATGAATATTCTGACATGATACAAATCCACACCTAAGAGATTCTCTTCCATGCGTTACAGCGTAAGACAAGTTAAAGTCTCAACAGAGAATCTCTGTAATAATTTCATCGGGTCTCTTGGCAACACTCCCACTGTCACTTAATCGATTTTGATGAAAATGTCTTAAAGGAGAGTCCCGAATTCGAGGATGCGTTCAATACTGAACAGAAAACAACAGATTTGGACACCCTGCTTGCTGGAAGCGCTCAAAAAGGGCTTCTACTATACTGCAACAAGTCTGTTGCCTGGCTAAACCATTGCGGCAGGCTGTTGCTTTGGATTCTCGAACATGAACACCCTTCGCAGCACCCAAAAATGTGGATGTGGTAACACGCCAACTTCCCTAGCTTGTAGCTTCATCTAAAACCACACTGGACGCAGTGAAACAACAGTGAAACAACGCTAGAAACAGCAGTGAAACAACACTCTCAGCTTCATTGCAAAACTTGCCTCAAGTTTTGATCGAGCTTCTTCCATGTTAGATTCGCCACCAGGATAGAAACGACTTCCCAAAATGAAAAGGAAGGACAGCTCAACCAAAACTTTACCTCGTTCATCCACTACAGCTGGAAGATTTTGCTACAACTGATCACGACTGTGTGGTCGCGTGCAACCAGAACCTCGGGATTCAACACCCACGGCTCCTTGGGATCGCCCTGTGGCAGCAGTTGCACAACTCTCTCTGGGCTCCACGAGCAGGGAGGAAGGAACAGGAGGCTGCCACCATGCGAAGGCATCCAACTTCAAAACGTTTGGCACTAAACTATACACGACCCCACAGCTGGAAAAAAAACGTAGCAAGAACAGCCTGCGACTCCATTGGACTGCCTGCACAGCACGGTTATGAGAAGCCAAACCCACCCTTGCAACCTTAGGGAGACAGACCTTCATTTCACCATTAATGAATCCGTTGTCCAGAACACGCTGAAGCAATTCATCTGTTTCAGCATTTGATGGAGCACAACAAGCATTCGTGGTTTTGGACAGAAACCACAGGCAGACCACGTGACAGAAAGGAGTCAACAGGAGATTTGCAAATCCGAAAATTTAATAAAAGGAAGAGACGCTTCAACCACTTCCAGCTACTAAGGCCAAAAAAAATGTATTTTATCATTTTTGGAGCCCCGTGCTGTGGGGACAGGCCGCCCTGCCTGGAGTGAACAAAGGACGGGCATTACATTCTCCTCCCCTTAAGAAAGCATCGTCCTCGATGCGACATTACACAGAGGAAAGGAAGTGGTTCGCAACCAAGGACAAGTAGAGGCGACATACACCCTACGGTTTAAAATTTTAGTTGATTAAAATACGGTCACAAGGTAGCCTTAGGAACATTTGGTAGAATTTTTAAGTTTGAATGTTCTGTGAAGATTGGCAGTTCTTTCTTGTTCATCATTTCATTAGTCTCTTCCCATTATCACTATTTCTAGTTTAATTTTTTTTTTTTTTAAAATATCATCATGGAAAAGTTTTGATTTATTCCTTATTGTGGGTGCCCAACATGAACAGCTAATACAACACCCTATCAGGTTCAAGAGACACTACAGATTCACAAGCACACAAGTATATTCTTCAAGATTGTATTACACCACAAAAGGTTATGCAATTACGGAATAGAATGGCACACTCCACATAACATAGCACTCGACACACATCAATGACTAACATACCAAAATACTTAACCAAAACAGTACTACAATCCACCAGACATTTCCTCAATTTGCATCAATGAAAAACTCACATGACAACAAACCATGCTACAGGTACATAGTGTTCACAAGGGAATCAATGACATGTCCACAACATCACAACACATATCCATCTGACATGAGTAACACATACATCAAAAGACCACTACCAAACATCACAATAACTCAACATATATCCTGAAACATCAACATACAGACAAATATCATAAGCCTCCCTCAAACTCTTATGCCTCCCTCAAGTCTCTTATGCCTCCCTCAAGTCTCTTATGCCTCCCTCAAACTCTTATGCCTCCCTCAAGTCTCTTATGCCTCCCTCAAATCTCTTATAGCTCCCTCAAACTCTTTTGCCTCCCTCAAGGAGGCCGGTGGTCTCTCTGTGCCCAAGGCACATCGAGTTTGGACACTCCTAACCCAAGTGACATAATAACGCGTAGTTCTCCATAACCCGCTAGTCATATGTACCCCTTGGGGCGTACCCCCATACAACGAAGCGGGTCCATAGGTCCAACCAATCCATGGTGCATCCCATGACCCTATTCCACACATCACGACATTAGAACCAGCACAACAATCTAGTCAAAGTGCCAAGTGGCAAAGTACAAGCCTTGGGCAAGGCAGTAAAAATTCCCAATTTAAAAGAAGACCCCAAATCAAGCTAAAATAAATGGCCAAATGGCCAAGTTAGTATCAAATCCCCATGTTAGTGCCACAAACCACGGAAATGCCCAAAATTGTAAAGCATTGCAATCAAGAAAAGATGCTGGTTCTTGCAAAAAAAAAGTAAAAGCTCAATTTACGAATAAAATCAACTTATAATAATGTCACATCACAATAACTGTGTGGCCTTATCTGGCCACCAAAGGGGTACTCAACGAGTTGCTGGCACTCGGAACATCGAGCCTCAACTCGTAAAATATATATATCAATCCCGCCACCCTTCGACAAGGCTAAACATAGTCATAGATACACTAGGGTTGCATACATCCAACCACATAGGGAGAGAGGAAGAGTCACATGTAATCTACTAAACCGAGTTTTGACTCGAGTTATTGACCCATGGTACCCCATTCCTCACTCTCAACATACACTTCTACCGATCTCCCTCAGGGTCGGTTAGTGTAAGGCTCACAACATAACATGTAACTACATCACTAACACCATGGTGGTACACACATAGCTACCATAACGTCTCACGTATGGTAGGTATACGGGTGGTAGATCACAATTATACATTCACAGGGTGCAATACATCACTTTACCACATTCTGCACCCAAGGTTGCAATCACAATACGATAGGGTTCATACACTCACCGTATGACCCAAATCACAACATGAAGCATTACATATTACACAACTCATATATACGATGAACATAGTACATCACAACATAACATACATTGCAACATAACAAGGTGGGTACACACGTTTCTTCAGAACATGGTAAAAACATCATGATACAACTCATTTCTTTTAACATCAACTAGTCATACAACACATTGATACACTCACATATCACAATATGCCACAATGCTCCAACACTACGTCATCCACATAATAATTCTTTTCACACATCACAAACAATAATTTACACGTAAATTCTTCCTAGAATCCACAAGAAGGAGAGAGAATACTCTCATCCCCAACACATCAACATGATAACAAATACGCACTGAGTGACATACACATCACGTGCGTTCACAATATCACAATTACGACAATAATCACATCACGCTTAAAGCACATTACTCTTCCAATATAAATCATCGTCATGTAACATCATCATCATCATGCAGTATCATCATGTAACCCCACCACCACCATGCAAACATCATCATACAACACCAATCCGGCCCAGAGGTTCGAGAGCATGAACCTACGCTCTGATACCAAAGTGTAACGCACCAAAAATACCAACACAAGAACAACACAGTGAAATACAGGATAACTTTTTTTTTTTTGACTTTGCTTTGACTCAACACGACACAACATGTCGTCACAAGGTTACAACCAACACTTGGAACCATTTGTTACGGGGAAGACCACAAGGTCAGCACGGAAACATTCACACTTATCAAGGGCAATTTATTTTTTTATTTTTTGACGAGACAACATGGAAGTCCAACCACATGACACACTCACAGCTAGGGCAAGCCACAGTAAGAAATGGTTAGGGTTTATTTATTTTGGTTAAGACACCCTTTAGCTCTTGACTTAAGTTTTCAGAAGGAATCAATATATGGTTCGCACAAATTCACCTCACCAACTGAGTTAATTTCTTATACACTGAAGAGTAGTTCACTTAAAGTCTTCTCCTACTTACTAAATCTTAATATCTTCCAGAAACTAACCATTGTTTTCCTTTAAGCTTGTTTAAGAGTTCACCCCAAAGGGATAGTGTTCGCTAGTTTAGCTAGGGGTATCAATTAATAAATGTTTACTTCACAAAGGATGTTTTCATTTTGATCACTCATGGAAGTATTTGATTTCAAATAGATCACCTTTACATTTATTTGTTGAATATAAATTATTATTTTTGTTTAGCTTCTTTAAGGGTTAACCGACTCATTTTACTTTACTTATAAAATATTGGCGCTAAGTCTTAGAAAGATTTAACTTAATAATTTATTCTCAAGATCAAGTTTTACAATACTCATATCAATGTAAAGATTGAATGCCATTTCTCACAAGGATAATTCAAGCTTAACTACACAAGAACAAGACACTTTATTTCACCATTACCAAACAATACAAGGCAAGAGGTCATATCAACTCTCTTTACAAGCAATGTTACACAATTTACAACACATTGGACATTTTTTTACAAGGAACTTCATAATGGTACAGATGAAACTTTTACACTCTTTTCTTCTAGTCTACTCGCATAATCCATCTGCACATTTGTTAGCACATGTCAGTTCGCAAGAACTGAGGCACGATAAAAGCTATAACATTAAGACAATATGTTGTTATCTAACTGTTTCAAGGAAGCAAAAGCACGGTTGAAGAAGAAAACAATAATCCAAGAGTCTAAACAAGAGCAATTAAAGAGCTGTCCAAAAACATAAAATGCCTAAATAAAAGGGATGGCACTAACTCTATTCAATTATCATTTTCACATAGGAGCAGTTAATAAAATCATAGTGAATTACACCCATATCACAATAATGACCGTCATTTAAACAAGATAACATTTCGAAACAAAACAATTACAGGAAGAGAATTAATTTCAAACGTAATCTATCCCTATTTGTTTAAGTTAGTTCACCAAGCCAAGGATTCACTATGCCACTGGAAGATCCCAAACAATCAATCGACATGAGGATATCTAAACCAACATGACTTATTAATATTAAGATGATGTGCCTATAACAATTAATTTATGTCAGTACAGATTAAAAAAAATGGAAAGAAGGGATGAAACGCACAAATGACCTCGCATGGGTCACATCCTATCCTAACAATCCTTCTATTAGACTTTCTTCTAATCAAGAGAATGTATTAAGAAAAAGGACAAACTTGACAAGACCAAACATATCCATTATAAATCTTACAGGAGGGTTACTCAATCATTCGCAAGAACACGACACAAGATACATAGCTTCCAAAGGATCTGTCGTCAACAACAAGTTGACTTAAACCTTTCTGGTCAATACATAACCATTCTACTACAATGATAGCAAGGAGGTCGTATCACAACGATCACCACGAAAAACCCAGTCAACCAAAGAGTTTCCAAACACACCAACCTATGCGTCACAGGGAGGATGAAATTTAAGCATCTTTACGGAGCAAAACGTAGAGTAATTTTCTTACGCATAAAACCCACATCTCAATTTTCAAGATTGAAAACTTCCTCATTAATGATCCAGTAGATCTCGTATCCTCCAACATGTGTGAAACAAAATCCAGGTACGAAAGAGAGTATTTCCTCTGACATTTTAAACTATCCAAAAGGAATGTGAGTATCGTCAAAAGAAGACATTTCCATAGGATCAGCTACATTCCCTCAAAACATACAGCAGTTACCAAGGGAGAGAAGGTGATTCCAAAGACGACAATCTCCAAACGGTGAAACATGAATTGATATCAACTTATGACGATCAACCATGACACTCGAAGAATAAAAGTATTTCTTTGAGCGATTTCAAACAAGTAACCAAAAGCAACTAACCTAGTTCAGAGTAATATCAACTTGGCTCAAATCGATAATCAGTCAAGCTAAGCACACACCAAGCCAACCGGGAAGGGTTACTAGAAACTAAAAGAAAGAATAGAGACAGGAAAAGCATCATTCACTGTACACAATGCACTTGTAGTACTCAATCCCTAATTCACAATACTCGACATAACCCAGAACTAAAGATCTCGAACCGAAACAAGAATAAGAACAAAACAGGAACTGTAAGGTTGAGTCCAACAACAATGTTTGATAAAACATTCAATCATGAGACCAACATAAGGAACTAGGGGGTGTTCATTACAGGGACCCCCCTCTTTTGCTTATTAGACTTAAGAACAAAGTTCACCCAACTAAAATTTATTAAAACCCAAGAAACAATATAGAGGCTTCAACCAGCGCAATCATTTCTAACGCCCAAAAAAGAATACAAATGAGCAAGGGGAACGGAAACCAAACAGTATACCATCACACGAGACATTAATATGAAGAGTAGAGTTATTTAGTGATTTCAATTAAATAACAGCATAAGAATTAATGGTATAGAGAATATCGTGCCTGATTAAGCTCCCGCAGTCGATGACAAGATGAACGGGGCCTTGCAACAGCAACCGAAGCCTAAATCCATTTTCTTCAAGCTCGTTGTGCGCCCAACATCGAACATTCTCATGTTGGCACAGGTAGGAGTTCACAGCCAGGGTGGGTGGTCTAAAATGCTTGCCATCATTCTCCAACACCGCTCCAAGATCAGCCCTAGAACTTCTGTAGGTCCCATTTTGGCAATGAGCTTAATCCTTGTCATTCATCCCAAACACCCTCCACCATCTCCATATGCATCTGATTGTTCTAATTTGGACCTCCTAACCTTGTGCTCTCATATTAGGAGCAGCCCTAGTTTGAGACAAAGCAAAAGGAGATGGCTTATAACCAAAACAATCTCTTGGTACAGACTCCATATCCATAAAACAGTCCTTAGACTTAGCATCCTAAATTAAGGCTGACAGTCACTAGATTGCTTCAATGCAGCTGCTTTGCGAGCTCGTGCCAGTGCCACATTCATGCGGCGAAAAACAGCTACAAGGCCAACCCCATTGATTGAAGCTTGGACACAAAATATACTGATTACATCACACTCCTGGCTCTGAAGGCATCTACCATAATGATAAATAAACCTTTCCTTCATCAAGATCTGAGGACAGCATCAAACTCTCGGTGCAAACATTTCAGCTGTAGCTTGAAAGTGTGATAATTCCATCAGCACCCTTTATGCCTGCCAACATAGTGACTCGTAGAAGATGCTCATATAGTTGCAAGGCAAATTGTGCTTCACGAATACTCTGATATGAAACCGATCCGCCCCTATCAGTTCTCTTCAATGAGTACACCTACAACAAAGTAAGATCTCAATAGAGACTCTTTGAAAATAAATTTCATCAGGCTGTTGGCCTGGTGGTAACACCCTCACTGTCAAGAATCGGTCTTGGGAGAAAGAAAAGACTCAGTGCAAGCTCTCGGGTTTTGAGGAAAATATCCGCTACCTTCATTCCCACGACATTTCCCACCTTGCAGAGGTCTCCTGTTGCCTGTGGTGTGATCTGTCACCAACACAAAAAGCAAGCGCCTAACTAAGACAAAGAACGGGATTCAGAATATTTGAATGATACAAATCCGGACACCCTAAGAGATTCTCTTCCATGCGTACAGCGTAAGACAAGTTAAAGTTTCTCAACAGAGAACTCTATATAATTTTCATCGGGTCTCTTGGCAACACTCCACTGGTCACTTAAACGATTTGATGAAAATGTCTTAAAGGAGAGTCCCGAATAGAGGATTACTTTCAATTATGAACAGGGAAAAACAACAGATTGGACACCCGCTTGTGGAAGCGCTTCAAAAGGGCTTCTACTATACTGACAAAACAAGTCTGTTGCAGTGGCTTAACCATTGCGGCAGGCCTGTTGCTTTGGATTCTCGAACATGCACACCTCGCAAGCGCACCCAAAAATGTGGAGGTAACACGCCAACTTCCCTAGCTTGTAGCTCATCTAAACCACATGGAACGCAGTGAAACAGCAGTGAAAAACAACGCAGATAACAACAGTGAAACAACACTCTCCAGATTCATTGCAAAAACGTGCCTCAAGTTTGATCGAGCTTCTCTCCATGTTAGATCGCCACCAGGATAGAACGGACCTTCCAAAAAATGAAAAGGAAGGACAGCTCAACCAAAACTTTACCTCGTTCATCCACTACAACTGGAAGATTTTGCTACAACTGATTCACGACTGTTGGTTCGAGTGAGAAACCAGAACCTCGGGGATTCAACACCCACGGCCCCCCTTTTGGGATCGCCCTTGTGGCAGAGCAGTCGCACAACTCCTCTGGGCTCCGATAGCAGGGAGGAAGGAACAGGAGGCTTACCACATGCGAAGGCATCCAACTTAAAACGTTGGCCCTAAACTAACGACCCAAGCTGGAAAAAAAACCGTAGCATAGAACAGCATGAGACTCAAATTGGACTTGCCTGCACAGCAAGGTATGAGAAGCCAAACCAACCTTGCAAACTTAGGGAGACAGACCTCATTTACCATTAATGAATCCGTTGTCCAGATAACACGATGAAGCAAATAATTAATCTGTTTCAGCCATTTGATGGAGCACAACAAGCATTCGTGGTGTTGGACAGGAAACCACAGTCAGACCACGTGAGAGGAAAGGAAGTTAAACAGGATATTGCAAATACGAAAATTAAGTAAAAAGGAAGAGACGCTTCACAACACTTCCAGCGACCAAGCCAAAAAAAAAAATTGTATTTTATCATTTTTGGAGCCCCGTGCGGTGGGACAGGCCGCCTGCCTGGAGTGAACAAAGGACGGGCATTACAGTGTTCACATCTTCTAAGTCAAGGAGGTGTTAGTCACAGTGCTTCAATGTAGTTTATAGGTCAAGAACTTGTAACTCACCCTCAATTTTCGTTCAGGGATCAATCCTCATATCTTGTAGAGGAAACATATTTCCATTAGGTACAATTGAGCAAAAAGGTGTCCAGATTCATTAGATTTTTTCACTCAGGTGACATATTGTCAAAGGAGATTTGAAGTGTGAGATTAAAATGGTTCACATGTGCAAAGTTGAAATGGGAAGCTAATGAAGTAAGTAAGGATATCATATCAAATTTTTAATTCATGTTCAAATTCTTCAAGGGAACAGTTCAAGATGTGTTAGTCAAGCTACTGCAGGCATCTAAGACCATCATGTGTGAAGGATCAAGAAATCATTTATCCCAATGAGAGGCCACCTGAGCTCCTAATTTTATTTAGGTTTAAGGAGGATTTTAGAGCTAGGAAGGGTAAAGTGATGGATCTTAACGGAGAGCACCCATTGTAAGAATGGAAAATCATCTCATTACTTGATGGCATCACTTGGTAGTGTATTAAAAAATTATCAAACATTGGGGTGATAACACCGAAAGGAGGAAGCGCATTGTGAATTTCACCTCATTTAGCTATAATGGTATGAGTCCTAGACAAACATCCATCAGGGAGCAATCTTTATCTGCAAGGTGAAGACACATCTCAGTAAGTGACAGGACAATCCATGAAATGGTTTAAAACATCATGGAGTGATTTTTGGTTACAAAATTGGATGTGAATGGCAAAGAAGTAATAAAATAAGCCTCAATCAACTCATTTTAATCAAAAGAGATACATGAAAATCCCTCCCAATGCATATCTATAAATGTTTCTAAAAATTTATTCGATGGTCTGGAATGTTTCCATTATCTCACAAAAAGGAGAGTGAGAATGAGTGCTTCAAGTCAAGAGGATCTATCATTCGCCAAAGGATTCATCTCATTGGATTGGTAAACCCTTCTTCTCTCTCTTCTCTCTCTCCTCTCCTCTCTCCTCTCTAATTCTAATTTTCCGATGCACTTTTCACTAAGGACCTTCAATTTTACAGGTAGAGGCCTTTTAATCAATAATTAATTAAACACGAAAGTTTATTCCTAGGAATATGGAATGGTCAACAAATGATGAGGGAAGGTAAACTTTCATAGGTATGGAGGAGATAAAAAAGACATGTGGTAATGCATAAAGTTGGATGGTCTTTTCCATTTTAAGTGTCGGAAATTATTTATTATGATATGTTGGTGAGATTGTATATCACTACTACATCAAAAATAAGAGCTTCCATTTCCTCTATGTCCTTTTCGATTTCCTCTATGCTCTCTAATCTCCAAATTGCACGAATTGATAGAAACAACTGAGTGGTATAATTGAATTTACGTCGCAAATGATTATAGTGATGATGGACTTAAACTACAGAATCCCAATTGAGACTAGAAGATGTCACAACCATTGGACTATGTATGATAAGGAAAGGGTAAAAACATAGTAAAAGGACCTAGCATATGCAAGTTTGACGAACACCATTGCTTATTATAGGATATGTAATTGCGATAGTGGGTAACTATACGATAAGAAGTGGGAATAGAGCATGCGCTAATAGCGCCCAACAAGACGGGTCAACCTTAGTATTATTGAAGAGATCAAGCCAATAGATTGCACTATATGTAAGGATTAGATGTGAAAGCCATGTTAATCCATGTCAGAGAAGAGATTGATCGGGGATGGAGAAAGAGTCAATATGTGCAAAGAGAAAGTCAAGAGCACCTGATGTAGGAGGGAGGCACTGCAGAATGCGTGATTAGTAAGATTCCGTGCTTCTTGTCTTGTTGTTGGGATGGGATATTAAATAGTTTAAGCTTACAATTTTTGAGGGGAATGTGTAGAGATTGTAGCTCGAGAAAATCAAGCGTGTTGTTATCAAGTAAGATATTGGAAGGATAGTACAAAGCTTGAGACATCGATTGTAGAGTGGTCCTACACACGGTTCTATTCGCATTGAAATTTGTCTCATTATAATTTCTTCCTTTTAGTTACGATGGGTCTAATTCCAGGGTGTGAAGGAAGGTAATAAGATGCCTATCAGAAGCTGTTGCAAGATAGATATGGGGCGGTGGGAGGCCATAGGCAATTAGGAAGTATGGTGGGGGTTGTGACTAATCTCTTTAGTAGTCGTTTCACGCTGACAGTGATTTTGGTGTCAGGTTGGTTAGTTGTGATGGCTTTCAACATTTGTCTTGTTTTAAAGAAGTGGAGGATACTGCTTGATCTGATATTTAAGTATGGATAGAAGCCTGGTGTCATGGAAGCTTAGAGTATGATAGGAATTGGTCGAATAAAGAGAGGTTTCAAAGAGGACAACTCTCTTGGAGCGGTGGTAGAGACTCGAATGAATAAGTCTTGAGCTCAGAATCGCAAGCATATTAGAACATCCTAGCTAATATTTTGTCATGCAAGACATAGTTCGCTAAGGTTCATTAGATCCCTGTTGATTTGTGCATGTTGGGCATAAGGATCTTAGAGTTGAGGTTGATAGAGAATTGAGTGAGAAAATCATCGGATAGATGCGTGAACGAGGGTACCGAGTGGACAGTAGGTATTAAAACCAACACATTAAAAATCATGGAGGACTACATGGAAAATAGTTTAGCAAACGAATATGGATCATCTGACAAAGTTCAAGACAAGCATGTGGGAACGCTCTGAGCTGCTAATTTTGGGGCACCAGCCCATTGAAATGGGAAAGCTTAGGGGGTGGAAAAACTAGGAGGGAATCATATAAGTGGAGCATGGAAATCAGTGTGAAAGGAGTATGCAATAATAAGGTGGAAACCCAAAGATGGAGATGCACCAGAAGTAAGCCTGTGTAACTACAAATATTAGTGGCTGTGCTTGAAGGTCTTGATAAAGAGAGGCTAAGTCTTGAGTGCCAACAAAGGAAAATGGTCGGGTATGAGGGACAAGAGGGTGGTGTGAATTATTTGTAGGAGTTAGTACAGAAACGGGGATGGTAGAAATGGTGGAAGGAGTAGTAAGTGATGGGTGAGTAGTAGCGATGGGAAGAGAAAGAAATGGATTGTCGAGCACTTAAGCTCCACCAAATTGGTAGATTCCTCACAAAGCAGCAGGGAAATAAACGCAAGTCTAGATCTTAGGATGCTCAATAATATGATCATTAAGGGCTTAAATTTGTGCGTCATAAATCACTATAAGATTGAGCCATGGTAAAGGAGGAATGATAACGTAGACAAAAAGGTGGAGTCCATGGTTGGTTTTCAAAAAAATGATTAATCTAAAATGGGATTAATGATAGCCTAATATGATGTTAGAGAGCCGTAGTCAAGTAGTTAAAGGAATGACAATAAAAGTAGTAATAGACCCAAAACAACCTAAGAAAATGAAATATGAAAAACCTTAAGATAAAGAAGGTTAGGAAAAGCCTTATCTGATCTGTAGAGTCGCGGGGAATATGTGCGCAGGGGATAATCGGTTGAAAAGGGGAGAAGGGAGACCGTCCACGGGAGCCTGAGAAGCAAAATGTAGTTCTGAGTTGGCTGACAGACTTGGGCACTCGGGAAAAAAGGATTAGGGAGCCTGGGTCACCCTGATCCCAAGCTAGGCACTATGGTCTGTGAATGGAAAAAGTGTTGTAAACCTCCTCCTAGGTGTCGTGGGAATTTGCATGTGTTTTCCTTTAGTGTGTGTATGTTCCATGTGTGATCACACATGTCGCCATAGACCTGTAATAAAAAAATCACCTACCAAACCCCAGACAAAGCATCAAACCCGGAAAAAAGAAAGATGACATAGAAAGGGTCGGATGTCCTCAGCGGCCCTAATGGGTGGACCTTACTAAACTAAGGTTTGTGAACTACATCTCAGACCCACAGTAGTTCAGTGTTTGGTGTGTGTGGAAATCTTACCCTGGTGCTCTTGTGTCAGTAGGCACTTTATGAAGTAGCAAGTAAAAGTAATAACTAGATGTAGAATGTAAAGTAAATGGTGCATGAATAGAATAAAAACTCCCCCTCCTATGAAGTGTGATGTATATGAAACCACCTTTTTCCCTTGATGGAGCTAGATGGAGGCAAATGGAGCGTTAGGGCATTAGATGAATGCAACCTTAGGTGTTGATAGTAAGTGCTTAGTGCTTGGTCCCTCATTAGGTCTCATAACCTTTATATTATTGTTCTCTGTTCTAATTGGAATAACCCCAAAAAGGCCCAACCACCAAAAGATACAAAAGCTATAAGGCTAGAAAGTTGACCCAAAAAGTAAGAGTACAGGTCAAGAGGATTAGGGGCACCCCAGAGGGGCCCAAAGCACTTGGGGCGCCCAGTCAACAATAGGAAACAATATGAAAATATGGATGGGGCAAGGGGGTGTAAGATCGAAAATAACAATGGAAGCAAAGTAAAAATGCTAACGACATGGCGTTGATTAGTACTCTTTTCCCTCAAGAACCATATGAATAGTAGTATGAGACCAGGACTAAATAATTACCAGAGGCAAATTGATTTAGTGTCACACCCTCCTATGAAGGGTAAATTCAGATGGACCAACATTGTCCCTTTTGATGGAGTTTATGGATATGCAAATGGGTTGCAATGAAGCTATAGAGTCTGGATGGATGAAACTCTTAGGTGGTAGTGGTAGTAAAGCTTAGTGTCTGGTTGTTATATGGTCACCTAACTTTATATTTACATGATCCTGCTTCGATTTGTAATTAAACTCGGAAAAGTGAATACCAAAGAAAAATGTTGCAAACCAGCTAGAAAGGACTCAAAAAAGATAAGAGTTAAAGGTAAAGAGGACAGGGGATCCCAGAGGGGGAGACGTACCTGGACTTAACATCCGGTGGGCACTCTAGTCAAGCCAAATGTAAAGAACTGAAGTGATGAAGAGAAAGATAGGCCAACAAAGTGGCAAGGACTGAAAGTAGCAATAGAAAAAAAAGTAAAAGTGGCCAAAGACCTGGGTAATTGGTACCTTTTCTAACATATGAACCATATGATAGTAATATGCAACTAGGACTAGATAGTTACCCAAAGTGCATGATTTTGTGTCTACAGTTTTGAGGTGTTGAACATGTTTCTCATATACTAATAAAATCTTCCAAGGTTGATGTTATCCTTCAACCCCTAAATTATTTTTTAAAAAAATAGTAATATTTTCTATATTTAAATAGCTTTTTTATAAAAATAAAATATATAATTATTGATTAACTTTAAATTAAGGTTAACTATAAGGTTGGGGTCGTTTAAAGATTTTGACTATAAAGTTCCCACTTCCACAGCACACAAAGGGGTTTTGGTTTATATATAGGAAAATATTATTTCTCTAAAATGTAATAACACAACCAATACAACCATAAATAAATATTGGTTAATAAAAAGACTTTATCTAATATTTGGCTTAAATATAACAATAATAGATAGGTCATTAAAATTGAAAAGTGGTGATTAAGGTTTTTAGCAAGGGAATTAGAGAAACCCCAAAAATACAAGCACCAAGTCAAGATGTCCACCAAAAAGCCAGACATCCCAAACCAAACACTTGACTATCTATATGTCTAACGTGCATTTATAAGGGTCGTGTTAAAATTGTAAATCAAGGCATAATTTACTTGACAAACTACATTGTTTAACTTCGAAGGAATCTAGAAAGCGTATCATCTTTGAAACTTCACTCAAACCTAAGAAATCATTATTCGTGTGTCTTAATTTGAACAGAGATAGAACAGAAAGGAAAAAAAAATGTATTTTGGAAACATATTGTTATAGTAGAAATAAAAATAAGTGGCCTCAATATTTGTCCAACCTTTCAAAAACATTGAAATGTAATAAAATACCCAAAAGAATAAATAATGTATAATAAATATAGGTGAATAAATAAGACTTATCTAACAAATGGGCTTATAATATGGCCATTAAAAGACAATCATCAAAATTTTGAATGCTGGAAAGGGGGAAATAAAGCTTTTCAACAAAGACTCATGAGACCCAAAAAAATACAACCACCAAAGTCAAATGTCCATACATACAATTGACATGCCTATATGTCTAGCTTGCACTTCTATAAATCATGTTGAACATCACTGTCTAAATAAGAATAAGGTATAATAAATATAGGAGAAATAAATAAGGAACCTTGTCTAAACAAAGGGCTATAATATGGCAATTTTTTAAAATAAGTTTTTGTTAAAAGACAATCTCAAATTTGAAAAAAACAAAGTGGAAAAAAGCTTTTCAACAGACTTCAGGAGAACCCAAAAAATACAAACACCAAAGCCAAAATGTCCATACCAATAATTGACTAGACTAATATGTTCTAATATGCACTTTATACCATTCATGAGTGTTAAAGTGGAAAACTAAAAAAATGATTTGACAACAGATTCCTATCATTAAAAAGTCAACCTCTTCCTAGTCTTAATTGGGCAACAAGATATGAAACAATAAAGAAAATAAGGTATTTTGGGACATGTTACTAGAAAAAGTAAGTTTGTTAAAATATTGAAATAATGCTCAAAAGTTGCAATAGTTTCAACTAAGTAAACTAATACAAGTAAACATCTCTAATAGGTATCCTTAAGATCTTAGATCTCCCCAATAATGGTAGGTAATGAGCGTGAGTGGGCTTTACACTTGAGTTGGTCTAATGGTGAAGAAACTTGTACTCTTAAATGATGAGGTCGTGCCTTTGAAAGTCCTATATGGGGATATACTTAAGCCTCATTTTTAACGGAGGATTAGACACCTCTTACATATTAAAGTATAGAGAGTCTCATATGTTATTACGTGTCT